>SJYQ01094212.1:44145-62307 GCA_006410935.1 Redunca redunca | reverse complement strand
TGTGGTAGTTTGAGCATTCTTTGGCATTGCCTTTCTTTGGAATTGGAATGAAAACTGACCTTTTCCAGTCCTGTGGCCACTGCTGAGTTTTCCAAATTTGCTGGCATATTGAGTGCAGCACTTTCACAGCATCATCTGTTAGGATTTGAAATAGTTCAACTGGGATTCTACCACCCCCACTAGCTTTGTTCATAGTGATGCTTTCTAAGGCCCACTTGACGTCACATTCCAGGATGTCTGGCTCCTTAGGACACTAATCAGAACTCACAAGGGTCCAATTCTCATGACCTAGTTACCTCCCAGACACCCCATGAAAAACAAATACCATTGCATTGGAGATTTAGGTTACAACATGGCTTTTGAAAAGACCCAAACGTTCAGGCCAGAGCACACCTTTTTTTTCATCTCCTTTTTCTTTACCTCTCTGCTTTCTTCTTATGTAGACTCTCTCTCATTCCTTTTGCACGGATTAGCTTATTTAGTCTCTATAAGAACCCTTTGCTATACCCATATATATAGTCTTATTATCATCTTTGTTTTGCAGATGAAGAAATAGGTACTGTAAGGTTTAAGGAAATTTCTTAAGGTTATAGAACTAGTAATTGGTGGAGCTGAGAATGCAGTCAGTCTGGCTTCAACTGGCTTCATTAAACCGTCTCTCACACCAGGGCTTGCTCTGCTGAGTTTACTTTTATTTACAGTTAAGCTTTTTAGAATCCTAAATGTATCTCAGAGCTGTCTTTAAAATGAGAGTTACTATTTCATTTAGCTGCAGGATTCCTTGATTAGTCCAGTTGTTTCCTGATAGTTTTATTACATCTGTTGAATTTTGTGAAATCCTAAAACATTTTCTCTATGTCATATATATATATATGTGTGTGTGTGTGTGTGTGTATATATATGTGTGTATATATATATATATTTCAAACTTCATTTTGCTTAAGTGTTGAGTATTGAAAATACTTCTTTAAACATGCACTTAAAAAAGCATTATTTTCCTAGATGCAATCCATATTATTTCTTTTACTTTGCAAATAATTTTCCTATGCTTTATTGCCAAGTTTTCAGGAATTTTGTAGATATATGTTCATTTAAATAAAACTTGCAAATAATACTGGAAAAATATAAATTGAGTGCTTATTTTCATTAGATAATCAAAATTTTTTCCTGTGTTTAATAGGAGATATTAGTTTGATTAAAATAAGAGGAGAATTTTAGTGGAACTCTAATGGAAAGTTTTGGAATTATCTAGTAATCTTAACGTAGAAAATTGGACAAGCAAAAAAAGAAATGTGAGCAAAAAGCAAGACATTAATTCCAGGGAAATTAAAAAAATTTTATAGGACTAGAAACATAATCATTGTAAGTGTATTATTAAATCCTAAAAACAGTTACATGTACATATTATAAACACTAAGTGTTAGTCTAACAAAAAAGTATGAAACATATTGGAGGACTAATGGGAAAAGAAATGTGAAAACTGTGGGACGAGGCTCCTGACAGCTAATATTTTTCTTCCACAATAAGCAGTCAATAGATTGTATCTATATGACCTCAGTGGTCATAGTAGCATTATTTATAGTGCCAAGATATGGACGCAACCCGTGTCCATCAAAAGATAATGGAAAAAGAAGATATAATACATATATATATATACACACACACAACAGAATACTACTCAGCCATAAAAAGAAAGAAATTTTACCATTTGAAGCAACATGGATGGACTTGGAGGGCATTATGCCCAGTGAAATATGTCAGAAAGAGAGACAAATACTGTATGATATCACTTATATGTGGCATCTAAAATATACAACAGATTAGTGAATATAAGAAAAAAGAAGATTCACAGATATAGAGAAGACAAAAATAATGGTTACCTGTGGGGAGATGGAAGGAGGAGGAGCAAAACAGGGATAGAGAATTAAGAGGTACCAACTATTAGGTATAAAGTAAGTTACATGGATATATTGTACACATGGAGAAGATAGCGGATATTTTATAGAACTATAAATGGAGTACAACCTTTAAAAATTATGAATCACTATATTGTACACCTGTACTTTATATATTACACATCTGAGACTTCCTGGTGGTCCACTGGTTAAAAATACACCTGCCAGTGCAGGATCAAACATGGGTTTGATCCCTGGTCTGAGAAGATCCTACATGCTCATGTAGCACCTGAGTCCATGGACCGCAACCGTTGGAGCCCTCACACCTAGAGCCCATGCTCTGCAGGAGAAGCCACCGCAGCAAGAAGGCCTCACACTGCAGCTAGAGAGTAACCCGTGCTCTCCTCAACTAGAGAACGCCCTCGTGCAGCAGTGAAGACCCAGCCAAAATAAATAAATAAATAAATATGCCCTGCTGTTTGCAGCAACATGGATGGATTTTGAGGGCATTATTCTAAGTAAAATAAGCCAGGGAAAGACAAACGCTGTGAGATCATTTATATGTGCAATCCAAAAAATGAGGAAATTCCATGATGGTCCAGTGGTTAGAACCCTGTGCTTTCACTGCCCAGGGTGTGGATTCAATCTCTGATCAGGGAACTAAGATCTTACAAGCCATGTAGCACAGCCAGAAGAAAAGAAGGGAAATGAACTCATAGAGAACTGATTGGTGGTTGCTAGAGGAGGGGTTTGGGGGTGAGTAAAACGAATGAAGGTAATCAAAAGGTGCACACTTCAGTTATAAGATGAGTAAGTCCTTGGGATCTAATGAGTAGGATGGGGACTGTCGTTAACAACAAGTGTACTCAGTCACTCAGTCGTGTCCGACTCTTTGCAACCCCATGGGTCTGTAAGTCGCCAGTCTCCTCTGTCCATGGTATTTGACATGGATGTTTCAAAAAATGGATGCTTCAAAAAGTATATTTTATGGGTGTTTTTATTCAGAAATTATGTCTGAAATTCAGACCGAAAATTTATTGTTTCTTTTCATATGTATTTTGTGTTAAGGTTCCCAGACGTCAAGATGATGAGAAGAATAATATTCGCTTAGAACTAATGCAACATGACAATACAAAAAAGTGTCTTCTCTTGTTAGGGAGTGTTCAGGTACATCTTTATGAAGTAATTCAGGTGTGTATCAAATTAGTTTTTCACCTTGGTATCACATTGTCCAGTTGGTGTTTGTTTTCAAGATTTATCTGTACTTAATGGACTTCTTTTGCTTATTATCTGTCTTATGTGCTTATAAATTCATGTGTGTAGTAAACAATGTTTCCTTCTGGCTCAAAAAAGAAAGTTAGTTTGTAACAGCATAATGTTTTTTTTAATTTTATTTCCTGGAGGGCAATAAGTAAGTGAAAGTTGTTCAGTTGTGTCCAACTCTTTGTGACCCCATGGACTGTAGCCTGCCAGTCTCTTATGTCCTTGGGGATTCTCCAGGCAAAAATACTGGAATAGGTTGCCATTTCTTTCTCCAGGGGATCTTCCCCACCCAGGGATCAAACCTGGGTCTCAGGCATTGCAGGAAAATTCTTTACCATCTGAGCCACCAGGGAAGCCCCGAAGGGTAATGATACAACCTAAAAGACTAAGCATGCTTTTTGTTTGTTTTATTTTGTTTTCTGAAATAAACAAACAAGACTCAGACCACAAAGTCTATTGTTAGTTCCAGTTCCAGTTCAGTTCTTTTTTTTCCCCTAATTTATTTATTTTTTATTGAAGGATAATTACTTTACAGAATTTGTTTGTTTTCTGTCAAACTTCAACAGGAATCAGCCATCGGTATACATACATCCCCTTCCTTTTGAACCTCTCTCCCATCTCCCTGCCCATCCCATCCCTCTAGGTTGATACAGAGCCCCTGTTTGAGTTTCCTGAGCCATACAGCAAATTCTATTTTATATATGGTTATGTAAGTTTCCATGTTACTCTTTTCATACATCTCACCCTCTCCTCCCCTCCCCGTAAGTCTGTTCTCTATGTCTGTTTCTCCATTGCTGCTCTGTAAGTAAATTCTTCAGTCCCATTTTTTCTAGATTCCATATATATGCGTTAGAATACAACAATTATTTTTCTCTTTCTGACTTACTTCACTCTGTATAATAGGTTCTAGGTTCATCCACCCCATTAGGAACTGATGCAAAAGTGTTCCTTTTTAATATTCCTTTATGTGTATGTACCACAACTTCTTTATCCATTCATCTAGGTTGCTTCCATGTTCTAGCCATTGTAAATAGTGCTGCAGTGAACAGTGGGATACATGTGTCTTTTTCAATTTTGGTTTCCTCAGGGTATATGCCTAGGAGTGGGATTGCTGGGTCATACGGTGGTTTTATTCCTAGTTTTTTTTTTTAAGGAATCTCCATACCATCTTCCATAGTGGCTGTATCAATTTATATTCCCACCAACAGTGCAAGAGTGTTCCCTTTTCTCCACACCCTCTCCNGGAATCTCCATACCATCTTCCATAGTGGCTGTATCAATTTATATTCCCACCAACAGTGCAAGAGTGTTCCCTTTTCTCCGCACCCTCTCCGGCATTTATGGTTTGTAGACTTTTTGGTGATAGCCATTCTGACCAGTGTGAGGTGATATCTCACTGTAGTTTTGATTTGCATTTCTCTAATAATGAGCAATGTTGAGCATTTTTTCATATGTTTGTTAGCCATCTCTATGTCTTTGGAAAATGTCTGTTTAGATCTTTTTCCCACTTTTTGACTGGGTGGTTTGTTTTTCTGGTATTGAGTTGTATGAGCTGCTTGTATATTTTGGAAATTAATCTTTTGTCAGTTGTTTCATTTGCTATTATTTTCTCCCATTCTGAGGGTTGTTTTTTCAGCTTGCTTATAGTTTCCTTTGCTGTGTAAAAGCTTTTAAATTTAATCAGGTCCCAATTGTTTACTTTTGTTTTTATTTCCATTACTCTAGGAGATGGGTCATAGAGGATCTTGCTTTGATTTATGTCATCGAGTGTTCTGCCTATGTTTTCGTCTAAGAGTTTTATAGTTTCTGGTCTTACATTTAGATCTTTAATCCATTTTGAATTTATCTTTGTGTATGGTGTTAGGAAGTGTTCTAATTTCATTCTTTTACATGTAGCTGTCCAGTTTTCCCAGCACCACTTATTGAAGAGGCTGTCTTTGCCCCATTATATATTCTTGCCTCCTTTGTCAAAAATAAGGTACCCATAGGTGCATGGGCTTATTTCTGGTCTTTCTATCTTGTTCCATTGGCCTGTATTTCTGTTTTTGTGCCAGTACCATACTGTCTTGATGACTGTAGCTTTGTAGTATAATCTGAAGTCAGGAACGTTGATTCCTCCAGCTCTGTTCTTCCTCAAGACTGCTTTGGCTATTCGGTGTCTTTTGTATTTCCCTATAAATTGTGAAACTTTTTGTTCTAGTTCTGTGAAAAATGTCATCAATAATTTGATAGGGATTGCACTGAATCTGTAGATTGCATATGGTAGTATAGTCATTTTCACAATATTGATTCTTCCTACCCAGGAACATGGAGTATCTCTCCATCTGTTTATCTCATTGTTGATTTCTTTCATCAGTGTCTTATAACTCTTTTGTCTCCTTAAGTAAGTTTATTCCTAGATATTTAATCCTTTTTGTTACAGTGGTGAATGGGATTGATTACTTAATTTCTCTTTCTGATTTTTTATTGTTAGTATATAAAAATGAAAGTGATTTCTGTGTATTGATTTTGTATCTTGGAACTTTGCTAAATTTGGTGATTAGCTCTAGTAATTTTCTGATAGTATCTTTATGGTTTTCTATGTAGAGTATCATGTCATCTGCAAACAGTGACAGATTTACTTCTTTTCTGATCTGGATGCCTTTTATTTCTTTTTCTTCTCTGATTTCTGTAGCTAGGACTTCTGGAACTATGTTGAGTAATAGTGGTGAAAGTGGACACCCCTGTCTTGTTCCTGATCTTAGGGGGAATGCTTTCAGTTTTTCACCATTGAGAATAATGTTTGCTGTAGGCTTATCATATATGGCCTTTACTGCATTGAGGTAGATTTCTTCTGTGCCCAGTTTTTGAAGAGTTTTTATCAGAAGTGGGTGCTGAATTGTGTCAAAGCCTTTTTCTGCATCTATTGAGATTATCATATGGTTTTTATCTTTCAATTTGTTAATATGGTGTATCCCGTTGATTGATTCATGTATATTGAAGAATCCTTGCATCCCTGGAATAAACCCAACTTGATCATGGTATATGAGCTTTTTGATGTGTTGCTGAATTCTATTTGCTAAGATTTTGTTGATTTTTGCATCTATGTTCATCAGTGTTATTGGCCTGTAGTTTTCTTTTTTTTGTATTGTCTTTCTCTGGTTTTGGTATCAGGGTGACAGTGGCCTTGTAGAATGACTTTAGAAGAGTTCCTTCCTCTGCAATTTTTTGAAAGAGTTTTAGAAGGATAGGCAAGAGCTGTTCTCTAAATGTTTGATAGAATTCTCCTGTGAAGCCATCTGGTTCTGGGCTTTTGTTTTCTGTGAGATTTTTTTTTTTTTATCACAGCTTCAATTTCAATGCTTGTTATTGGGTTATTCATAATTTCTATTTCTTCCTGGTTCACACTTGGAAGATTAAACTTTCCTAAGAATCTGTCAATTGCTTCCAGGTTATCCGTTTTATTGCCATATACTTGTTCACAATCAGTCAGTTGAGTTCAGTCGCTCAGTCGTATCCAACTCTTTGCGACCCTGTGAACCACAGCATGCCAGGCCTCCCTGTCCATCACCAACTCCCGGAGTCCACCCAAACCCATGTCCATTGAGTCAGTGATGCCATCCAGCCATCCTCTTTCGTGCCCTTCTCCCGCCTTCAATCTTTCCCAGCATCAGGGTCTTTTCCAATGAGTCAGCTCTTCCCATCAGGTGGCCAAAGTATTGGAGTTTCAGCTTCAGCATCAGTCCTTCCAATGAATATTCAGGACTGATTTCCTTTAGGATGGACTGGTTGGATCTCCTTGCAGCCCAAGGGACTCTCAAGAGTCTTCTCCAACACCACAGTTCAAAACCATCAATTCTTCGGCACTCAGCTTTCTTTATAGTTCAACTCTTACATCGATACATGACCACTGGAAAAACCATAGCCTTGACTAGACGGACCTTTGTTGACAAAGTAATGTCTCTGCTTTTCAGTATGCTATCTAGGTTGGTTATAACTTTCTTTCCAAGGAGTTAGCGTCTTTTAATTTCATGGCTGCAATCACCATCTTCGGTGATTTGGAGCCCAGAAAAATAAAGTCAGCCACTATTTGCAATGTTTCCCCATCTACTTACCATGAAGTGATGGGACCAGATGCCATGATCTTCGTTTTCTGAATGTTGAGCTTTAAGCCAACTTTTTCACTCTCCTCTTTCACTTTCATCAAGAGGCTTTTTAGTTCCTCTTCACTTTCTGCCATAAGGGTGGTGTCATCTGCATATCTGAGGTTATTGATATTTCCCTCGACAATCTTGATTACAGCTTGTGCTTCTTCCAGCCCAGTGTTTTTCATGATGTACTCTGCATAGAAGTTAAATAAGCAGGGTGACAATATACAGCCTTGACGTACTCCTTTTCCTATTTGGAACCAGTCTCTTGTTCCACGCCCAGTTCTAACTGTTGCTTCCTGACCTGCATATAGGTTTCTCAAGAGGCAGGTCAGGTGGTCTGGGATTCTCATCTCTTTCAGAATTTTCCATAGTTTATTGTGATCCACACAGTCAAAGGCTTTGACATAGTCAATAGAGCAGAAATAGATGTTTTTCTGGAACTCTCTTGCTTTTTCAACGATCCAGCGGATGTTGGCAATTTGATCTCTGGTTTCTCTAAGCCTTTTCTAAAACCAGCTTGAATATCTGGACGTTCACAGTTCACGTATTGCTGAAGCTTAGCTTGGAGAATTTTGAGCATTACTTTACTAGCATGTGAGATGAGTGCAGTTGTGCGGTAGGTTGAGCATTCTTTGGAATTGGAATGGAAACTGACCTTTTCCAGTCCTGTGGCCACTGCTGAGTTTTCCAAATTTGCTGGCATATTGAGTGCAGCACTTTCACAGCATCATCTTTCAGGATTTGAAACAGCTCAACTGGAATTCCATCACCTCCACTAGGCTTGTTCATAATGATGCTTCCTAAGGCCCACCTGACTTCATATTCTAGGATGTCTGTCTCTAGGTGAGTGATCACACCATCGTGATTATCCGGGTTGAGAACATCTTTTTTGTACAGTTCTTCTGTGTATTCTTGCCACCTCTTCTTAATATCTTCTGCTTCTGTTAGGTCCATACCATTTCTGTCCTTTATCGAGCTCATCTTTGCATGAAATGTTCCCTTGGTATCTCTGATTTTCTTGAAGAGATCTCTAGTCTTTCCCATTCTATTGCACTGATCACTGAGGAAGTCTTTCTTATCTCTCCTTGCTATTCTTTGGAACTCTGCATTCAAATGGGTATATCTTTCCTTTTCTCCTTTGCGTTTGGCTTCCCTTCTTTTCACAGCTATTTGTAAGGCCTCCTCAGACAGCCATTTTGCTTTTTTGCATTTCTTTTTCTTGGGGATGGTCTTGATTCCTGTCTCCTAACAATGTCATGAACCTCCGTCCATAGTTCATCAGGCACTCTGTCTATCAGATCCAGTCCCTTAAATCTATTTCTCACTTCCACTGTAAGAGATTTGATTTAAGTCATACCTGAATGGTCTAGTGGTTTTCCCCACTTTCTTCAATTTAAGTCTGAGTTTGGCAATGAGGAGTTCATGATCTGAGCCACAGTCAGCTCCTGGTCTTGTTTTTGCTGACTGTATAGAGCTTCTCCATATTTGGCTGCAAAGAATATAATCAATCTGATTTCGGTGTCAACCATCTGGTAATGTCCATGTGTAGAGTCTTCTCTTGTGTTGTTCGAAGAGGGTGTTTGCTATGACCAGTGCATTATCTTGGCAAAACTCTATTAGTCTTTGCCCTGCTTCATTCCGCATTCCAAGGCCACATTTGCCAAATTGGCCAAATTTTCCTCCAGGTGTTTCTTGACTTCCTACTTTTGCATTCCAGTCCCGCATAATGAAAAGGACATCTTTTTTGGGAGTTGGTTAGGAGGTCTTGTAGGTCTTCATAGAACTGTTCAACTGAAGCTTCTTCAGCATTACTGGTCAGGACATAGACTTGGATTACCATTGTATTGAATGGTTTGCCTTGGAAACAAACAGAGATCATGCTGTCATTATTGAGATTGCATCCAAGTACTGCATTTCAGACTCTTTTGTTGACTGTGATGGCTACGCCATTTCTTCTAAGGGATTCCTGCCCACAGTAGTAGATATAATGGTCATCTGAGTTATATTCACCCATTCCAGTCCATCTTAGTTCGCTGATTCCTAGAATGTCAATGTTCACTCTTATCATCTCCTATTTGACCACTTCCAATCTGCCTTGGTTGGAAATATCCCAGGTTCCTATGCAGTGTTGCTCTTTCTAGCATCGAACCTTGCTTCTATCACCAGTCCCATCCACAACTGGTTGCTTTTGCTTTGGCTCCATCCCTTCATTCTTTCTGGAGTTATTTCTACACTGATCTCCAGTAGCATATTGGACACCTACCGACCTGGGGAGTTCATCTTTCAGTGTCCTATCTTTTTGCCTTTTCATAACTGTTCATGGGGTTCTCAAGGCAAGAATACTGAAGTGGTTTGCCATTCCCTTCTCCAGTGGACCACATTCTGTCAGACCTTTCCACCATGACCTGCCCTTCTTGGGTGGCCTCACAGGACATAGCTTAGCTTAATTGATTTAAACAAGGCTGTGGTCCGTGTGATCAGATTGGCTACTTGTCTGTGATTGTGGTTTCAGTCTGTTTGTCCTCTGATGCCCTCTCTTAGTGCCTACCGTCTTACTTGGTTTTCTCTTACCTTGGACATGGGGTATCTCTTCACGGCTGCTCCAGCAAAGCACAGCCACTGCTCCTTACCTTGTTCACAATAGTCTCATAATCCTTTGTATTTCTGCATTGTCTGTTATAACCTCTCCTTTTTCATTTCTGATTTTGTTTATTTGATATTTCTCTCTTTTTTTCTTGATGAATCTGGCTATGTCAATTTTATCTTCTCAAAGAACCAGCTTTTAGTTTTATTAAGCTTTACTATTGTTTGAACTCCTTATTGCCATATTCAGACTGAAATTGAAGAAAGTGGAGAAAACCACTAGACCATTCAGGTATGACCTAAATCAAATCCCTTATGACTATACAGTGGAAGCGAGAAATAGATTTAAGGGACTAGATCTGATAGACAGAGTGCCTGATGAACTATGTATGAGTGTAACATACTGGTTTGTCAAGTTGGTTCTGAGCCTTTAGGTGGAACCTACTTGAAGATAGAGTCTGGGGTAAATACATTGCACATTAACATAGCTTAAGACAAACGTTTCCATAAGAAAAATGCATTGGTTAGCTCAAGGTTTGAGAAAAGTTAAGTTCAGGTGGAACCAGGTATCACTATGGCAGCATAGAATTTTAAGAGAAACCTCTTTTTAAATTTGTATAGAGAAGGAGAAAAAAATGTAACACTAGTTTGTTTCATCCTGCCGCTTATGAGTGAGAGAAAAAGTGTCTGACACTTGCAGCCTATTTCCTCGGTTTGGAGACTACTGGCCTTCCTGCCTGTTACCCTCTCAATACCAAAGGTTTCCTTGGGTAAAAAGATCCCAACAGTCCCCAAGAGATGAGAGAAGCACTCAGTTCTGTTATGAGTCAGCCTATCATATAGATCCATGTTTACCCCTCAAAAGGAGTGTAAGCCTGGCGGTTCCTCTAAGTAGAAGTAGTAGGAACATCTTTCTTTAAAATATAAATGTAAATATTAACATTTATTTCTGGTACAACCTGGAAGTTTTATTTTCTTCCAAACATTCATTATTTTTGTATTATAGCCATTAGATCATATATGCATTAAAAATCATTACCTGATTTTTTAAAATTTATGAAATGATTTAGATAATTTACAGGTGTCACCATGACTATATCAGTAATTCTATATTTAATAATTTTCTTGTTTCTTTTTTCTAGAAAGGGTGCTTTACTGGAGAACTCCAAATGTTGAATAAAAACACAGTAAGAACTTTTCTGAAACTTCCAAAGCCTTGTGTGCACATTTGATGTAACTTTGCTCTGATATTGTTTTTATTCTTTTGTTACACTTCCAGTCACTGTATGAGTTAATGTAAACATATTAAAGAGAAAGTATAATATTTGCTCAAAAAATCTTCATCTCCTCTTTAAAAAAAAATGCTACCTTACTGCTAAATGGTGAACACAAAAATTAGAAATCATTGGGTAAGAGAGTAAAATGCCTCTCATTGCTGCTTTGACTGTATAGCCTCAGGATCCTCACTTGCTAAATTGAGGAAGAATTATTTTCCTCCTTGAGCAGTCTCTAAATGGGTGTTTACAGTTCTTACTGAATTTCTTTTTAAGTACTTAAAAATTATCTTGATTAATTGATCATCTACTCTGAGAGGCTTCTCCTTCCAAAAGCCAAATTGAGGACAAGGAACATTAAAGAAAGAATGAAGAAGAGGTCATAACCTCTGATTCCTTCCTTCATTTCACATATGAGCAAGCTGAGGTTCAGAGAGATGAACTCACTTTTCCTAAATAAAAAATTTATCTTCAAATGAAAGTGGAGATGGGAAAAGTGAGAAAAAATACTTAAAACATATATACATGGCTATGAATACATATGTATGTATGTATATCAGCATAATTGTTAGCAATTTTAAATCGATATTTTTCATATCTTAATCATATAATATTCCTTAAGTTTTTTTTTTAACATTTCCAGAACATCATAGATTCCTACATAGGAACTGCTTCTGTAAAATTTTGTTAATGAAGAGATTCATGCTTTGGTTTTTCTAATTTAAAGATTTGTGAAGTAAAAATATCACTTGCTATAACTCTCCATTCAGATATCTTTCTGATCAAATAATAAAATAAATTTGGCATGTTTAGTTTATCTGCAGGGTGGAGGTGGAATTTATGTTCTCCTATGGAAACTTTGGTTATGGATTTTCACATCAGGTTAGTTTCCCTCTTTTAAAAATAATTCTATTGCAGCTCTTTAGTCATATAATCCTCCTGAGCCTCTTCCTTTTCCAGTTTGATATGTTCTTTAAAATAAATATTTTTAAAAAGAATGACATTTTTCTCTAGACTAAAGAAAAATGAAACTTCACCATTGTTTGTTTATACATTTTTAAACAATGATATTTTATTCAGGATATCTTTATTTTAAAACTTTTGTGTGTTAGTGTCTGTGCACAAACATACTTATGTGATTGAAAACAAAATTAAATATTCAAGAAGTGAGTGTATTTTTAATCTAAAAAGATCATTAGAATGGAGTCATTTATGTTATTCAGATATTTTGTACTCTAATCACATAGAGTCCTTTCTCACCATGATTGTTTCAGTGTCAAGTCTTCTTGACTCATCAAGAAAGTAATATGCCCAATGAAGATATCTTTCTAACTTAAGCCTACCTCTTTAAATTTACTATGTATATCCAAAGTTGCAGTGAAGATTTTTATACATTAACCTTTATCCTTTTCTTTCATTTTGTCCTTAGGCTGGATTCCTATAGTGGAAATTATTGTCAGTAATGACCTTTTCAAGGAATTGTTCTAGAAAAATCTACCCAATAATCTACCAACATATATTCTCATTAAGTATTTAAAGGAACTGTTGATATCTCTGGGTATTGTCACAGCTTTGGTGCATTTATAAATCCAATCTCATTAGTACTTCTGTTGTAAAAAAGAAAGGACCACTATACTTTACATATAATCTTTAATTTTCAGCTTTTACTACTTTTTATACTCTTGTTTTTTTAAATTAGGAATTTAGAGTCAGTAGATCAGTCTTATTAAATAAGTCTACTGCTGGTTAACTCAGAAATCCCTATAAAATGCATTTAAAATTTTACCTATGGTATATCATAATTTTTTAAATATGTTTTGGATCACAAATACGTAATGATGAAGGCCATTAGACACGAGCTTTTTTTCTTTTCTCCTTTGATTTTTCTTCTGTTCATTCTGCCTATTTTCTTACCATGAATTGGGCCTTATAGGGATCCTTAATTGTTTGGTCCTTTTGTTACAGTCACAGTTCATGAGCACTAACTTCTGAGGCAGGTGTTGTGTGAATATAACATGTAACAATCCCAGAGATAGATCCTTTTCAAATAAACTGGGCAGGTATTGCATTTTATTTAGGTGGATTCTACTAAAAGCTAGGAACGAAGGCATTATAAGGAAAAGAGTGGGAAATTTAATAAAAGTTCTACTTGATTTTATGTCTGTGAACTTTTCAGTTACATATCCCCTACTTACCTATCATGGTAATGTATAAAGAGTACTTGCACTAGGCAGATGAAGTTACATTCAAACCCTGGCTCTCATGCCTATTGGGTAGCTCTTGAACAAATTACTGATCATTAGTATTACCTGTAAAATAGAGATACTTATCTACCTCATAGAATTATTGAGAGGATTAAAGAATATTGAAGATGTAAAATTCTTGGCAGATACTTAGTGCTCAAGGTTAATTCTTTCTTTCTCTCTTAATTAATTTCCTCCTTATATATATATGGGCTTCCCTTGTGGCTCAGCTGGTAAAGAATCCACCTGCAATGCAGGAGACCTGGGTTCGATCCTTGGGTTGGGAACATCCCTTGGAGAAGGGAAAGGCTACCCACTCCAGTATTCTGGCCTGGAGAATTCCATGGACTGTATAGTCAGTGCTCAATGTTAATTCTTTCTTCCTCTCTTAATTCATTTCCTCCTCATTTCATTATATAAATAATTATATATATATCATATAAGTCCAGGAAATAGTCATATTAGGATGAACTGAAATTGTGACTAAACAGTGTTAATATGTACTTATTACTTTCTTCAGTTAAAACCGCTTCAGAAAGTTATTAAGCCATCTATGTTTATGGATATTGCACCACCTCCAGAAAGAACAGACCCTGTGACGTAAGTATTAAAGTCTTATTAACAGTCATTTAAAACATGTAATCCATTTGGTGGAACATCTTTATTGTCTTAAGACATGTCCAGAATGAGCTAGTCTCCAAGGTAAAGAAAGCAGTGAATTGTTTTGCCTCAGGTGGAAGATATTTTGAGTTTCTGGATGTAGCCCTGGAGAGAGTAGTTGAGGAGGTCTGGAGATAAGAAAAAGAAGAGAAGCGTTCGCAACTTTGTGACTAAAGGAGGGAAAGGAGTGGAAGCCAGCCTAGTGAAGTTGGCCAGTACGATATTCCTTTTGCAGAAAGAGGTGAGGAACTTTTACGATCAAGGTGCCTAATAGTTGCGTTTTCTGTTCTGCAGTATGGTAGCATTACGCCCATTTCCACACACTCTGTTTGTTACTTCTAAATTTTCAGCAAAAAGCTTATGGTCAAAAAATGCCATTAGTAGGCCAAAAAGTAACTTAAAATATAGTATGCAAATTAGCCTTGAAATTTCAACAGTAAAGATAGATCAAAGAAAAATGAGCACCTGAGAGAGATATTTAATTTATGGTGCTATGGAAGAATAAGGAATAGAAGATACTTAAAATGGGATTGAGGAAATTAGGTATAGAATAGAAAGTTATATTCTGAAGAGCTGATTGTCCTGTCAACACTAAGCATTATCATTAAAAATAAATTTTGTCCATTTGATATTGGTGATTTGTTGAAATGGTAAAGTTTAATGTTTTTCTTATGTTTATTGATTGTTATTCATATCCATCCATTGATTCAATAGACACTTATTGAACGTTTACTGTACCCCAGGTTTAATGCAAAGGTAGCATGTAAAAAATATGGTAATATGAATGAGATGGAGCCCTCCTAGAGATAAACATGAGGTCTGTGGGACACAGCCAGGGAGCTTCCTATACTTTTTAGGGGAGTTAGGAGGAAAGTATGAAGTAAGGATCACAGAAGAAAAAGCGCTGGATGTAAAACTTGAAACATGAGTAGTGGTGCACCGGGCTGATTTTGTAAGGGTGAAGAGACACATTCCCTAAAGAGTGCACATGAACAAATGGTGGGAGCCACAAGAGGCTATGTTATGATGGAGAAAGTGAGTGATTAGTTGCGGGTTGCAAAGTACACAGGAATAAGGAAGGGAGCAGTAGAAGATGAGCTGGAGCAGCAGTCAGGGCAAGATGCAGCAGTCAAGAGGTCAGGCTCTAGAACCAGACTATGGGCTCTCCCATGTACTAGCTGTGCAGCCTTGAGCAAGTTACTTCAGCTCTTTGTGCTTCATATATTGAATGGAATAAAAATAACAACTACTCAGCTGAGTTATTGTAATATTAAATAAGTTTCATATAAAGCACTTGGAACATGGTAGCAAATAACAAAATTCTCAGTTGTTAACTACTTACTGAAGTAATAAATGTTTTATCATCATCATCATTGTAAGTTTATACTTCTCAAACGTGAGTGAATTTTACTGTTTTGAGTCCTCCCACGTGTGGCAGGGAACACAAAGGCACTGGAAAATATGGTGCATCTTTCTGGAGTATTACTTTGCTCAAAGATTTTGAAAGGGAAAACGTTATCTTAAGATTAACATCTACATACTATATAGTAGAATTTAAACGTCACATAAATTTTCGAGATAGAAAAATGATTCCAGGAAATGATGTGGTTTGTGTCTGATTGCATTAAGCTCCACTTCACTGTCCTCTGCCCACAGGAGTTCTTTACTGGGAAAATTTGAAAATACTTCAGATGTAGAGCCGTTGAAGAATTTTAAGTGAGGGAGTCAATAGGATTGAATATAGACAGAATTAGTTTAGAATTGGAGATCAAGGACTGGAGGAAGCTATTGCAGTAGTCTACATGAGAGGTACTGACAGTCTGAATGAAGGCAATGGCTAGATGGGTATGACAGTTAATTCTGTGTGTCAGGTTGACTGGGCCGTGGGATTCTCGGATATTTGGTCAAACATTATGCTGGATGCTTTTGTAAGAGAGTTTTGAATGAGATTAACATTTAAATCAGTAGACTGAGAGTAAAGCAGATTGCCCTCATTGGGTAGGCTTCATCCAATCAGTTGAAAGCCTGAATAGAACAAAGAAATCTGCCCTTTCCGCTAGTAGGAGAGAATTCCTCCTTCCCAATAATAGCCTTTGACTGAAATGTTGGCTTTTTCAAGGCTTTGGACTTGAATGGAAACATCAGATCTTCCTGTATCTGGAGTCTGAACTTCTCTCTCTCTTTCTCCACCCCTCACCCCCACCTCCCACCGCCTTCCCCCAGCTTACTTGTTTTGTTTCTCTGAATACCTCTCACTAATACAGATTTTGATACTGAGAGTGGCTTGAGAGAAACAGAAGATTAAGGATGAGTTTTCTGAATTGGTTCTGAGTTTTCTGTAGTTATCTCTCTAATCTGATGAGATTTAAAAGACTCTAATGATTCCATTTCTAGTGGTAAAAAGACCTGGATACTCCTCAGCATGACCTGGCAATAGTGATGTGAAAAATATCACCATTGGATATCCTTAATCAACAATTTATAAGCAAAGATATGAGTGACTATAATTGATACTTTCAAACATTTTTGTCAAACTAGTGAACATAATGAGTTTGCTCAAGGATTCAAATTCCCAGCTCAAGCCTTGTGTAAATGACCTGAAATCTTCCTTGTGTGTTCTGAAGGAGACCCTAATCTCCTGTAGCCATAATACTAAGATTACTAAGAATCAAAGGCAGAATTTCATCTTGCAGCTGGCTGAATTACAAGGCAAATTGAGCTTGCAGCTTCAGAAGGTGTCAACTTTTAAAGTGAGAATATTGATTCGGACTAAGTGGAACCTTCAAGTTAGAATGGGAAAATAGGAGAAAATCTTGATGAAACTGGGGACACTGAGCCCATAAATTCTGATATACCTCTTTTGCCAGTGACGTCTCTATCCTTAGCAAAGTGAAAGTGGGCTTTCTGCCTCCATCTCAGAAGATTAACTCTGTATTGCTTGTGGAAATAGTAATCTCATCTTCTGAGGCAGTTGCCATGCAAGATGATGTTGATTCTCCTTAAGACTCACCCTCTCAACCCCTCTTTACTTTTAGGCATATAACTAGATGCAAGTCCCAGCAAGCTCCTAAAGGTGAGGTTCAAAGTGTGACCCATGAGGAAGTACATTACACTCTAAAAAGAACTGCCTGAGTTTTCTCACTTATATATACAAAAATCCAGGGGATGTGTAGGGGTAAGGATATTTAAGGTATGGTATTAGTCCACTGGAGAAGGGAACGGCAAACCACTTCAGTATTCTTGCCTTGGGAACCCCATGAACAGTATGAAAAGGCAAAATGATAGGATACTGAAAGAGGTACTCCCCAGATCAGTAGGTTCCCAATAGGCTACTGGAGGTCAGTGGAGAAATAACTCCAGAAAGAATGAAGGATTGGAGCCAAAGCAAAAACAATACCCAGCTGTGGATGTGACTGGTGATAGAAGCAAGGTCCAATGCTGTAAAGAGCAATATTGCATAGGAAGCTGGAATGTCAGGTCTATGAATCAAGCAAATTGGAAGTGGTCAAACAGGAGATGGCAAGAGTGAATGTCGACATTCTAGGAATCAGCAAACTAAAATGGACTGGAATGGGTGAATTTAACTCAGATGACCATTATATCTACTACTGTGGGCAGGAATCCCTCAGAAGAAATGGAGTAGCAACATGGTCAACAAAAGAGTCCGAAATGCAGTACTTGGATGCAATCTCAAAAACGACAGAATGATCTCTGTTCATTTCCAAGGCAAACCATTCAATATCACAGTAATCCAAGTCTATGCCCCAACCAATAACACTGAAGAAGCTGAAGTTGAATGGTCCTATGAAGACCTACAAGATCTTTTAGAACTAACACCCAAAAAAGATGTCCTTTTCATTATACAGGACTGGAATGCAAAAGTAGGAAGTCAAGAAACATCTGAAGTAACAGGCAAATTTGGCCTTGGAGAACAGAATGAAGCAGGGCAAAGACTAATAGAGTTTTGCCAAGAAAACGCACTGGTCATAGCAAACACCCTCTTTGAACAACACAAGAGAAGACTCTACCCATGGACATCACCAGATGGTCAACACCGAAATCAGATTGATTATATTCTCTGCAGCCAAAGATGGAGAAGCTCTATACAGTCAAC
>SJYQ01094212.1:33605-43716 GCA_006410935.1 Redunca redunca | reverse complement strand
GGCTCCAAAATCACTGCAGATGGTGACTGCAGCCATGAAATTAAAAGACGCTTACTCCTTGGAAGAAAAGTTATGACCAACCTAGATAGCATATTCAAAAGCAGAGACATTACTCTGCCGACTAAGGTCCGTCTAGTCAAGGCTATGGTTTTTCTTTTCTTTTCTTTTCTTTTTTTTTTAAGGCTATGGTTTTTCCTGTGGTCATGTATGGATGTGAGAGTTGGACTGTGAAGAAGGCTGAGCGCCGAAGAATTGATTCTTTTGAACTGTGGTGTTGGAGAAGACTCTTGAGAGTCCCTTGGACTGCAAAGATATCCAACCAGTCCATTCTGAAGGAGATCAGCCCTGGGATTTCTTTGGAAGGAATGATGCTAAAGCTGAAACTCCAGTACTTTGGCCACCTCATGTGAAGAGTTGACTCATTGGAAATGACTCTGATGCTGGGAGGGATTGGGGGCAGGAGGAGAAGGGGACGACAGACGATGAGATGGCTGCATGGCATCACTGACTCGATGGCTGTGAGTCTGAGTGAACTCCGGGAGTTGGTGATGGACAGGGGGGCCTGGTGTGTTGTGATTCATGGGGTCGCAAAGAGTCGGACATGACTGAGTGACTGAACTGAACTGAACTGAACTGATAATGGTGGCAGGACTATTAAGTTGGATTATATAAAAAATTTACTTACATGGGCTAACTTAGTAGAGATTCTGTGTTTAATCTGCAGCTTGAGGGGTTACATAGAACTCTTTACAGTGTGTTGGTTACTGAAACATGGACCAAAAGATAACCCACTATGAGTGAATTGAAAAAGCAGACCTAGTTTAGTTCAATGTAGAGGAAAGGATTCAGAGGTTTAGGGAGATTATAGTGTTAGAGAGGATTTGTCATTTAAGAGTATTCTGAGAGGCTGAGAAGGCATATTGATTTTTATGAAGCTGAGAAAAAAGTTTGTGAGGGAATCCCCACCCTGAAGATCCCTGTGATTGTTCTTCTCTGAGTAGATCTTGCAGTGGAACTGCAGTCACTAGAATGAAAAACCTAAATGAATTGGGAGGAATTGGATCCCAGAGTCGCAAGGTAGGTGTTGGTACAGTGCTGGACAGCAGAGTCGAAGCAGCAAACAGAGTAGTCTGACTCATGCAGAACCACTGCACTGGATAGTCGATCATGATATTCCTGGAAGCAGAATATACAGGAAGTCTACTAAATTCTTGCTTGATCTGTATTAGCATTGAAGTTCTAGATCAAGTGAACCAAAGTAACCTAAATCATAAAAGATGATACTGTGAAAATGCCACACCCAATATGCCAGCGCATTTGGAAAACTCTGCAGTGGCCCCAAGACTGGGAAAGGTCAGTTTTCATTCCAATCCTTAAGAAAGGCAATGCCAAAGAATGTTCAAATTGCTGCACAATTGCCCTCATCTCACACACTAGCAAAGTAATATTCAAAATTCTCCACGCTAGGCTTCAACAATATGTGAACCAAGAACTACCAGATGTTCAAGCTGGATTTAGAAAAGGCAGAAGAACCAAAGATCAAATTGCCAACATCCATTGGATCATAGAAAAAGCAAGAGAATTCCAGAAAAACATCTGCTTCATTTAAAGCCTTTGACTGTGTGGATCACAACAAACTGTGGAAAAGTATTCAAGAGATGGGACTACCACCCCACCTTACCTGCCTCCTGACAAACCTGTGTGCAGGCCAAGAAGCAACAGTTAGAACCAGACATGGAACAACGGACTGGTTCCAAATTGGGAAAAGAGTATGTCAAGGCTGTATATTGTCATCCTCCTTAGTTAACTTATATGCAAAATACATCATGCGAAATGTCGGGCTGGATGAAGCTCAAGCTGGAATCAAGATTGCCAGGAGAAATATCAGTAACCTCAGATATGCAGATGACACCACCCTTATGGCAGAAAATGAAGAGGAACTAAAGACCTTCTTGATGAAAGTGAAAGAGGAGAGTGAAAAAGCTGGCTTAAAACTCATCATTCAAAAAATGAAGATCATGGCATCCGGTCCCATCACTTCATGGCAAATAGATGGGGAAACAATGGAAACAATGAGAGAATTTATTTTCTTGGGCTCCAAAATCTCTGCAGATGGTGACTGCAGTCATGAAATTAAAAGACTCTTGCTCCTTGGAAGAAAAGCTACGACCAACCTAGACAGCATATTAAAAAGCAGAGACATCACTTTGCCCACAAATGTCCATCTAGTCAAAGCTATGGTTTTTCAGTAGTCATGTATGGATGTGAGAGTTGGACCATAAAGAAAGCTGAATGCCGAAGAATTTATGCTTTTGAGCTATGGTATTGGGGAGACTCTTGAGAGTCCATTGGACTGCAAGGAGATCCAACCAGTCCATTCTGAAGGAGATCAACCCTGGGATTTCTTTGGAAGGAATGATGCTAAAGCTGAAACTCCAGTACTTTGGCCACTTCATGCGAAGAGTTGACTCATTGGAAAGACTCTGATGCTGGGAGGGATTGGGGGCAGGAGGAGAAGGGGACGATAGAGGATGAAATGGCTGCATGGCATCACTGACTCGATGGACGTGAGTCTGAGTGAACTCCGGGAGTTGGTGATGGTCAGGGAGGCCTGGCATGCTGCGATTCATGGGGTCGCAAAGAGTCGGACACGACTGAGCGACTGAACTGAGCTGATGGTATTGGGGAAGATTCTTGAGAGTCTCTTGGACTGCAAGGAGATCAAACCAGTCAATTTTAGAGGAAATCAATCCTGAATGTTCATTAGAAGGACTGATGCTGAAGCTGAAACCCCAATACTTTGGCCACCATATGTGAAGAACTGACTCATTGGAAAAGACCCTGATGCTGGGAAAGATTGAAGGCAGGAGGAAAGGGGGACAACAGAGGACAAGATTGTTGAATGGCATCACTGACTCAATGGACATGGATTTGAGGGAGCTCTGGTAGATGGTGAAAGACACGGAGGCTTGGCATGTTGCAGTCCACAGGGTCGCAGAGTCAGACACAACTGAACAGCTGACAACAAAATGTCACTGTTGTCTACCACTTAGAATCGGGGCTTAGGGAGATCAGGTGGTCAAGGAAGTTTTAACTCTGATTCATCTCACAGGGGACTCAGTTGGTCCCCAAATCCATCCTGTAGCTATTCCCTCAGTTCTAGAATGCATAAATAGACATTTTCAGCAGTTGGTGAATACCTCGCTTGACCTGTGGAATGAGGGATGTTACAGTGGAAGAGACCAAATGGAAGTCACTAGAGGTTCCAATGGTAAACCAAAAGTAATACCATATTACTGGAGGGATGGCAGAGATTTGTGCCACCACAGGGATTTGAAAGATGCAGAGATGGTGGTTCCCATCACATCCCCATTCAACTCACTTGTCTTGCCTGTCCTGAGACAGATGTATCTTGGAGAATGACAGTAGATGATTGTAAGCTTAACCAGGTGGTGACTCCAAATGTAACTGCTGTACCAGATGAGGTTTTATTGCTTGAGTAAATTAACACATCTTCAGTACCTGGCCTGCAACTCTTGATTTGACAAATGCTTTTTTTCTCCATATTTGCTAATAAAGACCATCCATAACAGTTTTCTTTCCACAGGCAAGACCAGTAGTACACCTTCACTGTCCTACCTCAGAGATATATCTCTTCCCAACTCTATAATTTAGTAGACAGGACTCTTGATTACTTTCTCTTATGTAAGGTATACACTGTCCCTTCCAGCGATGACATGCTGATTTGACCTAGTGAGCAGCACTACTGTAGACCTATTGGTAAGATATTTGCATGTCAGAAGATGGGAAATGTTAATAAAATTTGAGGGCTTTCTACCTCAATGTAAGTCTGATAAAATTTGAGGACTTTCTACCTCCCTGGTGGCTCAGATGGTTAAAAAAAAAAAAAATCTACCTGCAATGTAGGAGACCTGGGTTCAGTCTGTGGGTTGGAAAGATCCCCTGGAGAAGGGTGTGGCTACCCACTCCAGTAATCTTGCCTGGAGAATTCCATGGACAGAGGAGCCAGGGGGGCTACAAGTCCATGGGGTTGCAAAGAGTTGAACACTACTGAGCGACTGACACTTTACTGCTAAAGCGAAATTTTAGGGATCCAGACATGTGGCTTGTTAAGATATTCCTGCTGAGGTGAAGGGTAAGTTATTGTGTCTGGGCTCTCCTACAACCAAAAAAGAGACATACCACCTATTGGGATTCTTGAGTTTTGGAGACAACATATTCCTTTGGGTATGCTGCTCTGGCCAATTTACTCAGTAACCTGGGGAAAAAATTTATGTGTGTGTGTGTATATATATATATACATATATATATAATTTTTTATTCTCTCATTTCCTTATCATGTAACATAGCATGTATTCACTTTATATCATAATATTTAATATTGTTAACCTTATGTCATAGTTATTTAAGTTTCAAGATATTAACATCACCCAAGGACTTTACGTCCTCTTACAGGGAAGGAGCTAGTGAGTTTTTGGCTGTATGTATGAAGGAGAGTTGTATCATGTAAGGTGAATTATGACCTTTTTATTTTCTCATTTGTAAATAAAGCATGCTGTATGGATATGTTTATGGGTGCCAAGTTGACAAGGGGATGAACTTGTGATGGTTAATTTTTGTGTCCACTTGACTGGGCCATGACATAAAGATTTGAACCTAGAGATAAGGAGAGAAATCTGGGCTCAAATACTTTCTACATCTCCTTAGAACTTCAGATCATTCTCTCCTTTCTCATCTTTGCCATCCATAATCTTAGGAGTTGCTGCTGCTGCTGCTGCTGCTGTTACTAAGTCGCTCAGTTGTATCTGACTCTGTGCGACCCCATAGACGGCAGCCCACCAGGCTCTCCCGTCCCTAGGATTCTCCAGGCAAGAATACTGGAGTGCGTTGCCATTTCCTTCTCCAGTGCATGAAAGTGAAAATTGAAAGTGAAGTCGCTTAGTCATGTCCGACTCTTAGCGACCCCATGGACTGCAGCCTACCAGGCTCCTCTGTCCATGGGATTTTCCAGGCAAGAGTACAGGAGTGGGGTGCCATTGCCTTCTCCAAAATCTTAGTAGTAGGAGTACTCAAAAGGCCACTCTCTCATTATTTCTGACTTCCTCTTTCCTAGCTCTGTTCTCTAGAGGTCTGATGTGGATATGTGAGCTTACAGTTTAAAACAGAGAATGATTCAAAAGTAATAGATAACATTGATTTTAGAAGAGTACTTTTGTATAATTTTGATATTTAATTTTATTTCCATTTTCCAGAAATGTTATTATACCACAACCAATAGCATATCCAGCGTTCTTATCCCCAGACCTGAATGTTACTGTTAGGGCGCCAGCTACAGCATCCCAGTCCAACCAGCCATCTGTCGTGCAACTTGAAAAACTTCAGCAACAACCCCGGGAAAGGTATAAAACCAGACCATAACAAAACACAATTTTCATCTTATTTATGTAATATATATATTAATTTTTTCCTTTGAGACATGGGCTTGCTATTGGTCCAGAAAACTTCATCATGGTGATATTTCATGTGCCCAGAGGTTATTCCATAGTTTTGCTTTAGCATATTTAAGGGTTTGTGGTAAAAAGTCATTGACATGGGAAGAAAAGGGGTGAGAATTCATTATAAGGGAGAAAGTACAATATTTGCTCTGCCTCTTCACTCAACAATATATTTTATAGATCTCTTACGGTCTTTTCTATATTTCCCATATTTCTTTCTCTATGCTTTAGATATTTTCTTCTGACCTATCTTATAATCATTGAATCTTTGTTCTTATCTGTTGTTAAGCCAACTGAATCCTTAATTTCAGTTATTTCCTTTTCAGTTATGGAATTTTCATAATTTATTTCATAGTGCCACTTTTCTGCCCAAATCCTCAATCTTATCTTTTAGTTCTTTGAACATAATAATCATTGTTATTTCCAAGTTCATCCCTGATAACTTGATTATTTGGATTTCCTAAAGGTCTATTTCTGTTGTTGGTTTATCTTCTCATAGTTTTTAGTCATATTTTCTGTTCTCACTTGTGTAGTTGTTTGTATCAAGTGCCAAACATTGTATTTGAAAATCTGTAGAACTACTTGGAGGATCTTGATTATATATTTTTTACAGATAATATATAAATACACTTCATCTGGTTGCCAACTAGCCTAGGAACACTAAGCAATGCTAGATCATCTTAATTCAGTTGAGACTGAAGTGATTTCGGCTTTCATTCCTTTTAAGGGTTTGTGGTAAAAAGTCATTGACGTAGGAAGAAAAGGGGTGAGAATTCATTATAAGGGAGAAAGTACAAAAGAACATTAGTCTTTTTATGGTCTTTTTATAGATAGCTGGTGAGAAGTTGCTATAAAGCACAGAGAGCCCAGCTTGGCACTCTGGTTGGATAGGGAGAGGGGAGGGAGGCTCAAGAGGGAGCCGATGTATGTATAATTATGGCTGATTTGTGTTGTTGTATGGCAGAAATCAACACAGCATTGTAAAGCAATTTTCCTCCAATTAAAAAAAAAAAAAGAGTGACACTAGTGTGAGGCAACCAGGGTACAATATTTAAGGAGGCATTTATTCTTGGGGAAGAACTCTTTAGGGTCCCAACTGAAAACCTAGGTGTTTACCATGGCTTCTCATCCTTAGCAGGGTCTGAACTCTGGTTTTCCCTCATTCTTACATATTTATCTCAGAGCTCTTAACTCTTCATCACCATAAATACCTTGAAGGAAAATGGCTCCAAATTATGGGCTCAAAGTCTCTATAGACTTTTTTTCTGTCTACAATCTTGGATCTGAAAATCCTTGCTGCCTTTATAACTACTGATGCTTCCAAACAAAAACTTTTTAAATATTTTGTCCAGTGTTTTTCAATTGTCCAGTGAGATGGTTTGTCTGAAGTAACCTATTCTATCATTGCCAGAAATAGAACTCTTGAGTATTTTAAAAATAGTGTTTATGTGTATGCATAGTTTACTAGACTTATAAATTAATTCATAAACACTGAGTTGAGTCATCAAGAAACCCCTTTTCCCCCTAGTCATATGTTTTATTCTTTTAATAACATTTGTGCGTGCATGCTCGATTGCTTCAGTTGTGTCTGACTCTCCAGACCTATGGACTGCAGCCTTCTAAGCCCATCTGTCCATGGGATTCTGAAGGCAGAAATACTGGAGTGAGTTGCCAGGGGTTCTTCCCCACTCAGGGATCAAACCCGCATCTCTTATGTCTCCTGCATGTAGGTGGATTCTTTACCACTTATGCCATCTGGGAAGCCCTCAATAAAGTTTATTTATTTATAATTTTTATTGGAATATGGTTGATTTACAATTGTAAATTGATTGTCAACAAAGGTCCGTCTAGTCAAGGCTATGGTTTTTCCAGTAGTCATGTATGGATGTGAGAGTTGGACTGTAAAGAAAGCTAAGTGCCATTGAATTGATGCTTTTGAACTGTGGTGTTGGAGAAGACTCTTGAGAGTCCCTTGGACTGCAAGGAGATCCAAGCAGTCCCTCCTAAAGATCAGTCCTGGATGTTCATTGGAAGGACTGATGTTGAAGCTGAAACTCCAATACTTTGGCCACCTGATGCGAAGAGCTGACTCATTGGAAAAGACCCTGATGTTGGGAAAGATTGAGGGCAGGAGGAGAAGGTGATGACGGAGGATGAGATGGTTGGATGGCATCACCGATTCAATGGACGTGGGTTTAGGTAGACTCCAGCAGTTGATGATGGACAGGGAGGCCTGGTGTGCTGCGGTTCATGGGGTTGCAAAGAGTCGGACACGAATGAGTGACTGAACTGAACTGATTTACAATGTCTTGTTAGTAAAGAAGACATTTTTGTCTCTTGTTATGGTCTTTGGCTGATTTATTTAGTTGTCCATTTTATTCTTTTAGCACTTTGGGTGTAAGATTGCCACTTTCTTCCGGCCTACAAAGTTTCTGCTAAAAGATTTGTTCATAGTCTTATGGTGACTTTTTTGTACATAGCAAATTGTTTTTCTTTTGCTGCTTTTAAGATTCTCTCCTTGTCTTTCATTTTTAGCAATTTAATTTTAATGTGTCTCAGTGTGAGTCCTTTGAATTACTTTTATTTGGAACCGTCTGGACTTCCTTGATCTGGTGTCTCTTTCCTCTGGTTAGGGAAGTTTTCAGTTATTTTTTCTTTGAGTAAGCATCTGTCCCTTTCTTTCTCTCTCCTAGTTCCCCTGTAATAAATATATTGGTCTACTTGATGGTTTATCATAAGTTCCTTAAGCTATATCTTCTCTCTTTTTCATTCTTTTCTGCTTCTCTGATTGGATGAATTTCATTGTGTTGTCTTCACATTCCCTGATCCTTTTTTTCTGAATCATCTGGTTTGCTCTTAATCTCTCTGTTGAATTTTTGTTCAGTTACTGTATTCTTCAGCTCTGTGATTTCTGTTTGATACTTTCTAGTATTTTCTGCTTCTATGTGAAATCCTCACTTTGTTCATGAATTTTTCTTCTGACCTTGATGAACATCTTCATGAGCATTATTTTGATTTCATCAGGCAAGTCACTTATCTCTGTTTCTAGAGTTTTATCTTGTTCCTTTGCTTGGAACTTATGTTTCTGGAGTTTTATTCTTTTGTTGAGGACTTACTCCTGTCTTACTTCATTTTCCTAATCTCCATATTGGTTCCTGAACATTAGATAAAACAACCACCTCTGTTAGTTTGGTACTGTGGTCTCATGTAGGAAATGAACCTATCATCAGCCTCGTCCAAGTTCTTGGTTGTCCCTCACACCTTTGTGACTGTCCCAGTCACCTTCTTTGTTTTTAGTGACCCTCCCAAGACTTGATGGTGTGTCAAGTCTTGTCAGTGTCCCAAACGGGAGGACTTCAGTCAGCACCTACATTCAGGCTGATTGGAAGGCTGAACCCCCAGGTAGATGCTGGAAAAGTTTGTAGTTAGAACCCTTCCAAGGAGAGACTGGTGAGACTTTTTTTCCTGTTCTCTCTGTGCTGGGTCTATGTGTATATGCACAGGGTTGGTGGCTCTTGTGCCCATTAAGAACTTCTTCTTTGTGTGCTGTGGGCCTGTGGACTGGAAAATGCAAACCCTGTTGACAATGACATCAGGCAGTCCAGGGACCTGTGCCTCCGATGGCAGCCACAAAATCTGGGGTGCCAATTGTGTGTACAAGCTCTTTCCTTGGAGATACTGGTGCTCTGGATCAGGCTAGGAGAGAATCATGAATCCTTTGTACTCATCCACTAACGGAATGAGCAAAACCCTCCCAGTTTCAACTGCTATTCTCAAACTGGCTGGCTGTGCTTTCTTGTGACTGCCTGTTGGCTGTTTGGGGATGACTTATTCTCACATTCATCAGATGCCCCTGTTATACTCGTTGCTTTCTCCCATATATTCACTGATAACATGGAAGTCTTATGTGTATGTGGTTAATAGGAAAACCTTGTCACATGATTTTGTTGTAAATGTTGCCTGTAAGTTTTGGGGTATGCTAGCCAGATACTGTGAGTTTTTATGTAGATATTTGGGAAGATTCAAAAACTATACTGTCACTGCTACTATCATCATCTTGGAATTTTCCTTGTTTTATAAAACTTTTATATTCATAATACTTTATTGTGGTATCATTTGGGGGGATTTATTTAAACAATGATCTATAAGTAATAACAGCTGTTTCTTTGTTCCCAATCCTTAATCCGTAACTTTGTTTTCTTGTCATTCTGTGCTGGCTAGAAGCTCCAGTTAATGTCTGTCATAAATAGTGGATATCTTTATTTCGTTTAGGATCTTTCATGGCAAAGCCCATAGCATTAAAAAGCCAAACACATTATTTATGTAGTATTTTTTGCTGATGTCTTATACCAAATAAAGTAAATTATTTCCTTCTCTTCTTCGTTTTCTGTGAGTTTTTTATTTTAACCATAAATGGCCTTGGGATTTTGTCAAATTACTTTTCTCTTTTAATCAGCTAAATTGTATGTAAATTATATGTTTTATTGTTAATGTCAAAATATCCCTATATTCCTAGAATAAAGCCACCTTGTTCATGGTATATTATCTTTTCCTTATACCACTAGATTTTTGGTACTAAAATTGTATTTTATTTG
>SJYQ01094212.1:678-33265 GCA_006410935.1 Redunca redunca | reverse complement strand
AAAACTTAAAAGTAATAAGACCATTGCCTAGATATTTACAATATAGGGTTAAGAAATACAACATTACCAATATTATAATGTGTTTTATGTGCCTTTATAAGATTACATCCCTCTCCAGGAAACTACTACTCTGAATTTTATTGTAATCATTCATTTTCCTTTGTATCCTTGAACAATATATTGTTGATTTTTTCTTTAAGAACTTTATATAAATGTATCATACTGTATATGTTGTTCTTTGATTCATACCATATATATTCTTCTGTCACTTTTTAAGTCTGTGACTGATTTCTTTCTTTAGGCTGGAAAAAATGAAAAAAGAATATAGACATCTAAGTACATGGGCAGAAAAAGCTAGCTATTTAGCAGGACTTCTTACCCCAAGATTAGAACATAAGGAACCTAAGGTAATTAACATACTACATTGTTTCATATATAGATTTTTATTTTAAAATTATGATAGTTAAAAATAATGATCAAAAGCCTGTTCTTTATGTCTCCTTTGCTGCCCTGTACTCACAGATAGAAAGAACAGACTTTGGACTCAGTGGGAGGAGGAGAGGGTGAGATGACTTGATGGAAGAGCACTGAGACACTCACATTACTATATGTAAAATGGATAACTAGTGCATGAAGCAGGGCACCCGAAGCCAGTGCTCCGGGATGACGTCCAGGGATAGTGTAGGGAGGGAGGTAGGAGGGGAGTTCAGGACGGCGGGGCACAAGTATACCAAGGCTGGTACATATTGATGGAAAACCATCACAATATTGTGAAGGAATTCTTCTCCAATTAAATAAATAATGATCAGACACTGCTTCTTTTTCCCTCTCTTGTTGTTGTTCAGTTGCTATGTCTGACTCTTTATGACTCCATGAACTGCAGTACACCAGGCTTCCCTGTCCTTCTCCATCTCCCAGAGTTTGCTTAAACTCTTGTTCACTGAATCAGTGATGCCATCCAACCATTTCATCCTCTGTCATCCCCTTCTCCTCCTGCCCTCAATCTTTCCCAGCATCAGGAGTTTTTCCAATGAGTGGGCTCTATGCATTAAGTGGCCAAAGTGTTGGAGCTTCAGCTTCAGCATCAATCCTTCCAATGAATATTCAGGGTTGATTTCTTTTAGGATTGACTGGGTTGATCTCCTTGCCATCCAAGGGACTCTCAAAAGTTTTCTTCATCACCACAATTCAAAAGCATCACTTCTTTGGTACTCAGCTTTCTTTGTGGTCCAGCTTTCACACCCATACATGACTACTGGGAAAAACCATAGCTTTGACTATACAGACCTTGGTTGGCAAAGTAATATCTCTTCTTTTTTAATATGCTATCTAAATATAGATATAGCTTTTCTTCCAAGGAGCAAGCGTCTTTTAATTTCATGGTTGCAGTTACCATCTGCAGTGATTTTGAAACCCAAGAAAATAAAGTCTCTCACTGTTTCCATTGTTTCCCCATCTATTTGCCATAAAGTGATGGGACCAGACGCCATGATCTTTGTTTTTTGAATGTTGAATTTTAAGCCAGCTTTTTCTCACTCCTCTTTCCCTTTCATCAAGAGGCTCTTCACTTTCTGCCATAAGGGTGGTGTCATCTGCATATCTGAGGTTATTGATATTTTTCCTGGAAATCTTGATTCCAGCTTGTGCTTCATCCAGCCCAGCATTTCACATGATGTACTCTGCATATAAATTAAATAAGCAGGGTGACAATATACAGCCTTGACGTACTTCTTTCCCAATTTGGAACCAGTCCATTGTTCCATGTCCAATACTAACTGTTGCTTCTTGACCTGCATACAGGTTTCTCAGGAGGCAGGTAAGGTGGTCTGGGGATATCCTCTTACACTCCCTGAAATTAAACATGATGTCATTTGTCTTGTAATCTTTTTCTCTCATGCATTCAGCATTCAGAAACCCAATCAATTCTTGGATCTCCTCTCCCTGGAACATCAACTCCTAGCCAGGGTGTTAGTACTATTTAAGCAGTACTATTTAAAATAGTACTGTTTGCTTTTCTCACAAACCCATATTCTTCTTGTCTTCTATAATTTTTAAAAGTGTTAAAAGAAGTTATGAAGGCAGAGAAAAATGTTTTAGCTCTTTAAACATTTCTCCAATATATTTTCTTTTTTTTTTTCCTTTTAGGAAAGTAATATCGATGAGATACTAGAAAGCCAATTGGAAGAGAGACCTACAGATACTGTAACATCAGGTTATATAACTAATTTACTTTTGTATTTATTATTAAGATAATTAAAACAGGGTGGTTATATCACAAAAAGAAAACCAGTAATCTGCTTTAAGTAGATTTCATTTTTTTCTAGGGAATAAAAATACATTTCATTATAGTCTTGGTATATAGTATTTATTTTATAACACTCCAAAGAAAAGAATTAGACCCAATAAAGAATTATTTTTATTTTTGATACTCCTTTCCTCCTTTAAGGACAAGAAAAAAGTTAAATCTTATCTATAGTCTATGAAAAGGTATGTTGTTGAACATTGTTAACTGTAGACCTACTGATTTCTTTTTTGTGGAGGGTGTGTATGTGTGTGTGTAAGAGAAAGGGAAAAGGGAAAAAGTTGGACAGGAAATAAAGTTAGCATTAAATCTGAGAATGTCATACAAATTATCAGTGCGTGTGTGCATGCTAAGTCGCTTCAGTCGTGACGGACCCTGTGGGACCCCATGGACTGCAGCCCACCAGGCTCCTCTACCATGGGACTCTCTAAGCAAGAACATTGGAGTGGACTGCCATTTCCTTCTCCACAAATTATCAGTAATATATTAATTAATAAAAGATACTGTTCATGTGACTTTAAGAAAAATCTATTAAAAGATTCACTTAGTAAGTTAAAATAGATGCATGATACTCTATCTTTAAAATCTTGGATTCTGCTGATGTGGATTAATGATTTATTGTTATAAGTTTTTGCCACAGGTTATTTATCTAATTCTACTTCTCCAGCTACCTCAGACTTTGGTATATTCATTTCCTAACCTCTGAGGATCAACCAGCCTAGCAGAGCTATTTCATCTTTAATCTGCCCTTTAACTCAAGTTTTAGGTTGTAGCAGAATCATAGCTTCCCTCTTTAATATCACTGTTGAATATTGGAGGTTAACCTTTCTCACTCACTAGTGGTTGCTATCTTTATTTTCTTTAATTTTTTTCAATTATCCTAGGAGTTTATTTCAGGTCCCATTGGGTCCTCTCGTGACTTCTTTCCTTTTAGCATTCCAATAGTTTCCTGCAGCCACAGCTAAGTGATTAACTGATCACTATATTCCAGGCATGTTACTTGGGTTATATAAATCAGTCCTCGCAGCAATCAAGTGAGGATGCTATTATTATTTATCCACATTTTTACAGATGAGAAAACTGAAGATCAAGTCAGTGACAGGTCACATAGCCATTAATTTGAACCTGTCTGTTTGATCCAAGAGCTCAAGCTTTAAGCCACGTTGTTGCACACATTATGTATCCTTGTACCATTCCTATAAGATAAACTGTCTCTAATCTGATTTACTTGTGAGAAAACCGAGGCTCAGAAAAACGAGCTGACAGTAGTCATGCAGCTAATAGTGACCTTAATAAATTCTGTTTTCATTAGACTTGGGCATTCCATTGTATCTCTGTATTTAATCCCTTTCCCTTTTAGACTTCTTTTCTTTGCTAAATATGTATTGTTTCTATTTCTAAAGTGAAAGTGAAAGTGTTAGTCACTCAGTTGTGTCCGACTCTTTGTGACCCCATAGACTGTAGTCCACCAGGCTCCTCTGTCCATGGGATTCTCCAGGCAAGAATACTGGAGTGGGTTGCCATTTCCTTCTCCAGGGGAATCTTCCCAACCCAGGAATTGAACCTGGGTCTCCCACATTGCAGGCAGACTCTTTACTGACTGAGTCACCAGGGAAGGCCAATATATTTCTAGGAAGATTTTGTAAGTGCTTCAGTTAGCCTCTGTTGAAAGGTCCTAGTTTTTTGGTTATATACAGCCTTATTCTAATCTCTTTTTCCAATCCCAACCTTATCACTGACCATCTGGGATTTATTTTATTTCCTCTTGATTTTTACCAAGATATACTCAGTTTTCATTCCAATCCCAAAGAAAGGCAATCCAAAAGAATTTCATACTATCGCACAATTACACGCATTTCACATGCTAGCAAAGTAATGCTCAAAATTCTCCAAGCTAGTCTTCAATAGTACATGAACTGAGAACTTTCAGATGTTCGGGCTGGATTTAGAAAGGCAGAGAACCAGAGATCAAATTGCCAACATCCATTGGATCATAGAAAAAGCAAGAGAGTTCCAGAAAAACATCTACTTCTGCTTCCTTGACTGTGCTAAAGCCTTTGACTGTGTGGATCACAACAAACTGTGGAAAATTCTTAAAAGACGGGAACACAAGACCACCTTACCTGCCTCCTGAGAAACTTGTATGCAGGTCAAGAAGCAACAGTTAGAACTGGACATGGAACAACATACTGGTTCCAAACTGGGAAAGGAGTACATCAAGACTGTATATTGTCTCCCTGCTTATTTAACTTTTATGCAGAGTACATCATGTGAAATGCTGGGCTGGATGAAGCACGAGCTGGAATCAAGATTTCCAGGAGAAATAGCAATAACCCCAGATATGCAGATGACACCACGCTCATAGAAGAAAGCAAAGAAGAACTAAAGAGCCTCTTGATGAAAGTGAAAGAGGAGAGCAAAAAAGTTGGCTTGAAACTCAACATTCAAAAAACAAAGATCATGGCATCTGGTCCCATCCCTTCATGGGAAATAGATGGGGAAACAGTGGAAACAGTGTCAGACTTTATTTTCTTGGGCTCCAAAATCACTGCAGATAGTGACTGCAGCCATGAAATTAAAAGACGCTTGCTCCTTGGAAGAAAAGCTATGACATACTTAGACAGCATATTAAAAAGCAGGGATATTATTTTACTGATAAAGATCTATCTAGTCAAAGCTATGGTTTTGCCAGTAGCCATGTATGGATGTGAGAGTTGGACCATAAAAAAGGCTGAGCACCAAAAGAATTGATGCTTTTGAACTGTGGTGTCAGAGAAAACTCTTCTCCGACTTTGAAATGTGGTGTCGTTCTTCAAGGAGATGAAACCAATCAATCTGAAAGGAAATCAGTCCTAAATATTCATTGGAAGGACTGATGCTGAAGCTGAAGCCCCAATACTTTGGCTACCTGATGCAAAGGGCTGACTCATTAGAAAAGACCCTGATGCTGGGAAAGATTGAAGGCAGGAGGAGAAGGAAACGACTAAGGATGAGATGGTTGGATGGCATCACCAACTTAATGGACATANTTTGGCTACCTGATGCAAAGGGCTGACTCATTAGAAAAGACCCTGATGCTGGGAAAGATTGAAGGCAGGAGGAGAAGGTGATGACGGAGGATGAGATGGTTGGATGGCATCACCAACTTAATGGACATAAGTTTGAGCAAGTTCTGAGAGATGGTGAAGGACTGGGAAGCCTGGCAGGCTGCAGTCCATGGGTTTGCAAATAGTTGGACATGACTGAGTGACTGAGCAACCAATATTATATGCCTGTTTCAGTGTCTTATATTGATGTATCTGAAATGTTATCATATTATACTTTTTCACTTTATACTTGTTCATTTACTCCTCCATCTTCCTAGAGATTCATCAGCCTGTTTTTATGACTATGTAGTGTCAATGTTTGAATACCTGTTTTGATTTAAATTGCTCTTATTCTTGGTGAGGAAAATTGTAATGATGTTTTATTAATCCATAATGTTATCTTATATATAATAAAATACTTCTATAAATTTCTTAACAGGTATCTCTCTTATAAAGGAGGAAGCTGAGACTATTCCAAGTGAGGTAAGGAACCTTGAAAGAGAACTTCTAATAGTTACTGTTTTATAAACAGGTGAAATATTTGTAAACAGAAAATATTTATAGATGGAGGAAAAAAGCACTCAAGAAGTTATTTAGTCTTCATGGTTATTTCTGATAAGCAATATTTGTACAGTTATGTGATTCATTTAAGTTAAATTATACTGTTAAAGGGGAAGTTTCAGCATTAAATTGTAACACTTTAAAGTATATATGACTATAGGGGACAAAAGGTGTTTAAAGACCAGGGGGAAACAAGTTTAAAAAAAAACACATGAAGTTCTATATCTCAGATATGGATGCCACAGACCTAACTACATTCTGTACTTTTTCTCTGTAACTATATACTCCCTGTAATATGCAATCTCCATAATAATAGTCTATATTTTATAATATATTTCACATAATATTATTTACTTTTTAGCTAATTTTACAGAAGGTATCAATTCCAAAAGCCAGTGGACCCCTATGGAAACCAATAAATATAAAAGGTTCTTTTGTACTACTTGACAAATAGGATTTAATGATTTCTATTCTTGGGCTACTGGCTCCCCAAATACCAGTTTTTATAAATACCAGTATTTATTGACTGGTATATATTTATTGACAGTATAAATACCAATCAATACACACTGTTTTCCATAGTCCAAGAAGAGACAAAAAAGGCAATATAGGGAATTTCTCATATAGCTAAATTTACTTGNCACCTTGATTTTCCTTCTTTGAGATGTTGCTGATTTATAAAACATGAATATATAAGAACTACTACTTTATAATGCAATATGATCATTTTATGGATAATCTCTGTATTCCATGGCAGCAGGCAAGTAGAGAATTTCTCAACTCTTAAGGAATGTAATAATTTACAAATATTGATGGTAACTTTTATAATAAAGGATAAAAGTACAAATGATTTTAAGTCCAGTTTTGTTAGTTTTAAATATTTTTAATTGGTAATGATTAATTGGTAGCTTGTCTTATTGATATATTTTCCAGTTACTAGATAATGATGATAAGAAAGGCCTGACTCTACCAACTTTGAACCAGTCAAGTAAAGATGATTCAAGTGTTCTTGCTCCTAAAACTGACATGCCATCAAAGGAAACAGATACTCCATTGTCCACTATTCCTAGGCTGTCAATAACAGAAGAGAACCAAATACCACCTTTAGAGGAACACCAACAAGAAGCCTTGCCAGTGAAAAAAATGAAAAATCTCTTGTTTCTACCAGAAGAAAAATTAAAAGATAGATATCCAAGCCTTTTGAAAACTGACTCATATCCATCAGAGGTAAAGTTGAAAAATATCCATATGAATCCAAGTAGAATAAAAAAGAGGAACTTGGATTTATCTCCAACAGAAATTCAGTGGCAAAGCAAAAGTCTAAGCTTAGCTTGAAAGAAGAACACAAGCTTAGTTTCCCCAGATTCAAAATCAAAAGGTAGCTTTCAAGGCAGGGATACAATGAAAGACTTTGAATAAAGGTATCTGCCATCATATTAGAAGTATAAGACTAGGAAAAACAAAAGTTCATTAATAAAAATTAAATACAAATAAATTGGAAATACCTTCAGATGTCTCCAAGTAGAAGTGTGTCTAAGTATATTAAATATTGCTACCATACTTATAATCATCAAGTAAAGGAGAAAAAGCCCCTGAAGGAAAACTGATGTGAGAAACCAGTAATACAAACTAGTCTCATCAGTTCAGTTCAGTTCAGTTCAGTCGCTCAGTTGTGTCTGACTCTTTGCGACCCCATGGACTGCAGCACGCCACGCTTCCCTGTCCATCACCAACTCCTGGAGCTTGCTCGGACTCATGTCCATCAAGTCGGTGATGCCATCCAACCATCTCATCCTCTGTCGTCCCCTTCTCCTCCTTCCTTCAGTCTTTTTCAGAATCAGGGTCTTTTCCAGTAAGTCAGTTCTTCACATCAGGTGGCCAAAGAATTGGAGCTTCAGCTTCAGCATCAGTCCTTCCAATGAATATTCAGGACTGATTTCCTTTAGGATGGACTGGTTGGATCTCCTTGTTGTCCAAGGGATTCTCAAGAGTCTTCTCTAACACCACAGTTCAAAAGCATCAATTCTTTGGCACTCAGCATTCTTTATGGTCCGACTCTCACATCCATACATGACTACTGGAAAATCCATAGCTTTGATTAAACAGACATTTGTCAGTAAAGTAACATCTCTGCTTTTTAATAGTCTGTCTAGGTTGATCTTAGCTTTTCTTCCAGGAGCAAGCATCTTTTAATTTCATGGCTGCAGCCACCATATACAGTGATTTTGAAGCCCAGGAAAATAAAGTCTGTCACTGTTTCTATTGTTTTCTCATCATTTTGTCTTGAATTGATGGGACCAGAAGCCATGATCTTTGTTTTTTGTATGTTGAGTTTTAAGCCAGCTTTTTCACTCTCCTCTTTCCTTTCCATCAAGAGGCTCTATAGTTCTTCGCTTTCTGCCATGAGGGTGGTGTCATCTGCATATCTGAGGTTATTGCTGTTTGTCCTGGCGATCTTGATTCCAGCTTGTGCTTCATCCAGTCTGGCATTTCACATGATGTACCCTGCATAGAAGTTAAATAGCAGGGTGAAAATATACAGCTTTGATTTACTCCTTTCCCAATTTGGAACCAGTCTGCTATTCCATGTCCAGTACTAACTGTTGCTTCTTGACCTGCATACAGATTACTCAGGAGGCAGCTAAGGTGGTCTGGTATTCCCATCTCTTTAAGAATTTTCCAGTTTGTTATGATCCACACAGTCAAAGACTTTGGCGTAGTCAGTAAAACAGAAGTAGATGTTTTTCTGGAACACTCTTGCTTTTTCAATGATCCAGTGGATATTGGCAACTTGATCTCTGTTTTTTCTGCCTTTTTTCAATCCAGTTTGACCATCTGAAAGTTCTTGGTTCATGTACTAGTGAAGAATTTTGAGCATTACTTTGCTATCCTGTGAGATGAGTGCAATTGTGCAGTAGTGTTAACAATCTTTGGCATTACCTTTCTTTGGGATTGGAATGAAAACTCACCTTTCCAGTCCTGTGGCCACTGCTGAGTTTTCCAAATTTGCTGGCATATTGAGTGCAGCACTTTAACAGCATCATCTTTTAGGATTTGAAATAGCTCAGCGGGCATTCCATCCCCTCCACTAACTTTGTTTGTGGTGACACGTCCTAAGGCCCACTTGACTTCGCATTACAGGATGTCTGGCTCTAGGTGAGTGACCACACCATCGTGGTTATCTGGGTTGTACAGATCTTTTTTGTATAGTTCTTCTGTGTATTCTTGCCCCTGTTTTTAATATCTTCTGCTTCTGTTAAGTCCATACCATTTCTGTCCTTTATTGTGCCCATCTTTGCATGAAATAGTCACTTGGTATCTCTCATTTTCTTGAAAAGGTCTTTCCCATTCTGTCATTTTCTTGTATTTCTTTTCGTTGATCACTTAGGAAGGTTTTCTTATCCCTCCTTGCTATTCATTGGAACTCTGCATTCGGATAGGTATATCTTTCCTTTTCTCCTTTGCCTTTCACTTCCGTTCTTTTCTCAGCTATTTTAAGGCCTCGTCAGACAACCATTTTGCCTTTTTGCCCTTCTTTGTCTTGGGGATGGTCTTGGTCACTGCCTCCTGTACAAAGTCACGAACCTCCATCCATGGTTCTTCAGGCACTCTGTCTATCAGATCTAATCCCTTGAATTTATTTATCACTTTCTCTGTATAGTCATAAAGGATTTGATTTAGGTCATACCTGAATGGTCTAGTGGTTTTCCCTACTTTCTTCAATTTAAGTCTGAATTTGGCAATAAGGAATTCATGATCTGAGCCACAGTCACCTCCCAGTCTTGTTGTTGCTGACTGTATAGAGCTTCTCCATCTTTGGCTGCAAAGAACATAATTAATCTGATTTTGGTATTGACCATCAATACACATAGATATCAGTGATGTGTATGTGTAGAGTCATCTCTTGTGTTGTTTAAAGTGGGTGTTTGCTATGACCAGTGCATTCTCTTGGCAAAACTATTAGCCTTTGCCCTGCTTCATTTTGTACTCCAAGGCCAAACTTGCCTGTTACTTCAGGTATCTCTGAGTTCCTACTTTTGCATTCCAGTACCCTACGATGAAAGGAACATCTTTTTTTGGTGTTAGTTTTAGATGGTCTTGTATGTCATTGTAGAACCGTTCAGCTTCGATTCTTCGACATTTGTGGTTGGGGCATAGACTTGATTAATGGTTTGCCTTTGAAACAGAGATCATTCTGTCATTTTTGAGATTGCTTCCAAGTACTGCAATTTGGACTCCACTGTTGACTATGAAGGCTACTCCATTTCTTCTAAGGGATTCTTGCCCACAGTAGTAGATATAATGGTCATCTGAATTAAATTCACCCATTCCAGTCCATTTTAGTTCACTGATTCCTAAAATGTTAATGTTCACTCTTGCCATCTCCTATTTGACCATTTCTAATTTTGATTCATGGACCTAACATACCAGTTTCCTATGCATATTGCTCTTTACAACATTGTACTTTACTTCCGTCACCAGTCACATCCACAGCTCGGTGGTGTTTTTGCTTTGGCTCCACCACATCATTCTTTCTGGAGTTATTTCTCCACTGTTCTCCAGTAGCATATTGGGCACCTACCAGCTTACGGAGTTCATCTTTCAGTGTGATATATATTTGCCTTTTCATAGTGTTCATGGGGTTCTCAAGGCAAGAATACTGAAGTGGCTTGCCATTCCCTTCTCCAGTAGACCACATTTGTCAGAACTCTCCATCATGACCCATCCGTCTTGGGTGGCCCTACATGGCATGGCTCATAGTTTCACTGAGTTTGATAGGGCTGTAATCCATGTAATCAGTTGGTTAGTTTTCTGTGTTTGTGGTTTTCATTCTGTCTGCCCTGTGATGGATAATGATAAGAGGCTCGTGGAAGCTTTCTGATGGGGCAGACTGACTGTTGGGGAATCTGGGTCTAGTTCTGATGGGTGGGGCCATGCTCAGTTCAGTTCAGTCTCTCAGTCATGTCTGACTCTTTGTGACCCTGTGGACTACAGCATGCCAGGCTTCCTTGTCCATCTCTAACTCCCAGAGCTTACTCAAACTCATGTCCATCGAGTCGATACCATCAAACATTCTCATCCTCTGTTGTCCCCTCCTCCTCCTGCCTTCAATCTTTGCCAGCATCAGGGTCTTTTCCAGTGAATCAGTTCTTCACATCAGGTGGCCAAAGTATTGGAGTTTCAGCTTCAGCATCAGTCTTTCCAATGAATATTCTGAACTGATTTCCTATAGGATGGACTGGTTGGATCTCCTTGCAGTCCAAGAGACTCTCAAGAATCTTCTCCAACACCACAGTTTAAAAGCATCAATTCTTCAGTGCTCATATTTCTTTATAGTCCAACTCTCACATCTGTACATGACTACTGGAAAAACCTTAGCCTTGACTAGATGGACCTTTGTTGGCAAAGTAATGTCTCTGCTTTTTGATATGCTGTCTAAGTTGGTCATAACTTTCCTTCCAAGGAGTAAGCATCTTTTAATTTCATGGCTACAGTCACCATCTGCAGTGATTTTGGAGCCCCCCAAAATAAAGTCTGACACTGTTTCCATTGTTTCCCCAACTATTTGCCATGAAGTAATGGGACCGGATGCCATGGTCTTAGTTTACTAGGATATACTCAGTAAATCTTTAATTGAATTTTCTGTTGATGGGTGGGTGTTTGGCCTAAGGCCAAACTTTGTAGGAGTAATGCCAGCAATGCATTTTTCAAAAGGACTTACGGCTACAGGATTGTATTCAGTGCCCCTGACTCTGCAGCAGGCCACTATTGACCTTTGTTGGAGGCTCCTGGACACTTATAAGCAAGTCTGGCTCAGTCTCTTATGGGAACATTGCTCCTTTCTCCTGGGCCCTGGTGCACATATTTTGTTTGTGCCCCCCAAGAGTCTGTTTCCCTAGTCCTGTGCAAGTTCTGTAATGAAATCCCACTGGCCTCCAAAGTCAAATTCCTGGGGGTTCTCCATCCCTTTGCCAGATCCCCAGGTTGGAAAATCTGTTGTGGATTCTAGAACTTTCTTAACTGCGAGAATTTCTTTGGTATAATTTTTCTGCAGTTTGTGGGTCGTCTGCTTGGTGGCTCTTATGGTGGGGCCATATGGTGGGGCCCAACTAGTCTCATGGGTTGGTATAAAATTCAATTGAAAGTATAACAGGGATAGCAAAGTCTAAATTCAAAGGAAAACCTGAGAGGTTATCTCAGTGGAAAAAAATTTTTTTTAAGTTGTATGTGATTTCTTTCTTTCAAAAAAAATTTTATTGGCGTATAGTTTCTTTACACGGTTGTGTCAGTTTCAGGTGTACAGAAAAGTGAATCAGCTGAGTGTATACATATATCCACCCTTTTTTGGATTTCCTTCCCATTTAGGTCACCACAGTGCATTGAGTAGAATTCTCTGTGCTATACAGTAGGTTCTCATTATAGTGTCAATTCCAATCTCCCAATTCATCCCACCTTCCCCCTCTCCCTAGTGGAGTCCATACATTTGTTCTCTATGTCTGTGTCTCTCTATTTCTGCTTTGCAAATAGGTTCATCTGTTCCATTTTTATAGATTCCACATGTATGCATTAATATGCAATATTTTTCTTTTTCTCACTGACTTCACTCTGACAGTCTTTAGGTCCATCCACATCTCTGAACATGGCACAGTTTCATTCCTTTTACTGGCTCAGTGACATTCCATTGTATATATGTGCCACATATTCTGTATCCATTCCTCTGTTGATGGACATTTAGGTTGCTTCTATGTCCTGGCTATTGTAAATAGTGCTGTAGTGAGCATGGGGGTGCATGTATCTTTTGGAATTATTGTTTCCTCCAGGTGTATGCTCAGGAGTGGGATTCCTGTGTCAAATGTATGTAAGTTTTATTTTTAGTTTTTTAAGGAACCCCCATACTGTTCTCCATAGTGGCTGCACCAATTTACATTCCCACCAACAGTGTAGGAGGGTTTCCTTTTTACCGCATCCTCTCCAGCATTTGTTTTTTGTAGGCTTTTTAACGATGGCCATTCTGACTAGTGTGAGGTGGTCCCTCGTCATAGTTTATATATTGTTTCATTAGATATTAGTGCAAAGGCTTATTCTCCCATTTTACCTGGAAGTTTCTGTAGTTCAAATGCAGCTTCAATAAATAATTTCTGGGTTTTAATGAAATATTAGTAAAATTCTTTTCAGCGACTGCTAAACATTTCCCTACGTTCAACTAAATCACTTTCCTTACTGAATGGGGAAAAAAAAAACCACTTCCTAAACTTGCTGCTGCTTCTAAAATTAGTACTGTCAGTGTCCTAATACTTGTTATTAATCTTGTCTAAGAACCCATTACACTTTTTCATCACTCCCTTTACAATATATTTGTCTTATACTAAAGTACACATACAGAAAAGTACATAAAATGTGAGCATTTTAATGAGTAATTATAAAGCAACAACTGTTGTAATCTCTACCTAGGTCAAGAAATAAAACAGTGCAGTTACATGAAAAGTATTTCCTCAACCACGTGCTCTTTCCTGACGACAGTCCCATTACATCCTCTCCAGAGATAAGCACTGTCTTGACTGTCGTGATAACATTTCCCCCCTTTGTAGTTTTACTGATTAGTTTTACATTCCCAAGTGACAAAGTTATGCAAAAGCTTATTACATTATTGCTTATTATTTTTAACATTGAATTTGTGAGATTCAATCATATTTTTGTATGGATGTAACTAATTTTCCTTGCTATAAAATAGTTGACTGGGACACAATCTAAATGTTGTGTGAATGTTATTTATTGTGCGTGTGTGTGCTTGCTCAGTCAGACATCTGTTATAAACATGCTGTTATTAATATAAACAGTTTTGTGGCATGCAACTCTCTGGGGTGTATACATAGAGTTGAAATTGCTGATTCCTAAATAGATAATGTACCCAGTTAGCCACATTGCTTACCAAGATGGTTGTTCTCGTTGTTCAGACGCTAAGTCATGTCCGACTCTTTGCAGCTGCATTGACTGCAGCATGCCAGGCTTCCCTGTCCTTTACTATCTCCCGGAGTTTNAAAAAAAAAACCACTTCCTAAACTTGCTGCTGCTTCTAAAATTAGTACTGTCAGTGTCCTAATACTTGTTATTAATCTTGTCTAAGAACCCATTACACTTTTTCATCACTCCCTTTACAATATATTTGTCTTATACTAAAGTACACATACAGAAAAGTACATAAAATGTGAGCATTTTAATGAGTAATTATAAAGCAACAACTGTTGTAATCTCTACCTAGGTCAAGAAATAAAACAGTGCAGTTACATGAAAAGTATTTCCTCAACCACGTGCTCTTTCCTGATGACAGTCCCATTACATCCTCTCCAGAGATAAGCACTGTCTTGACTGTCGTGATAACATTTCCCTCCTTTGTAGTTTTACTGATTATTTTTACATTCCCAAGTGACAAAGTTATGCAAAAACTTATTACATTATTGCTTATTATTTTTAACATTGAATTTGTGAGATTCAATCATATTTTTGTATGGATGTAACTAAGTAATTTTCCTTGCTGTAAAATAGTCAGTTGACTGGGACACAATCTAAATGTTGTGTGAATGTTATTTATTGTGTGTGTGTGTGCTTGCTCAGTCAGACATCTGTTATAAACATGCTGTTATTAATATAAACATTTTTGTGGCATGCAACTCTCTGGGGTGTATACATAGAGTTGAAATTGCTGATTCCTAAATAGATAATGTACCCAGTTAGCCACATTGCTTACCAAGATGGTTGTTCTCATTGTTCAGACGCTAAGTCATGTCCGACTCTTTGCAGCTGTATTGACTGCAGCATGCCAGGCTTCCCTGTCCTTTACTATCTCCCGGAGTTTGTTCAGACTCATGTCCACTGAGTTGGTGATGCCATCCAACCTTCTCATCCTCTGTTACCCCCTTCTCCTTTTGCCTTCAATCTTTCCTACTATCAGGGTCTTATCCAGTGAGTCAGCTCTTCGCATCAGGTGGCCAAAGTATTGGAGCTTCAGCTTCATTATCAGTCCTTCCAGTGAATATTCAGGGTTGATTTCCTTTAGGATTGACTATTTTGATCTCCTTGCTGTCCAACAGATTCTCAAGAGTCTTCTCCAGCACTATAATTCAAAAGCATCAGTTCTTCAGTGCTCAGCCTTCTTTATGGTTCAACTCTCATATTTGTACATGACTACTGCAAAAACCATAGCTTTGACTAGACTGACCTTTGTCGACAAAGTAATGTTTCTGCTTTTTATATGCTGTCTATGTGTGTCATAGCTTCTCTTCCAAGGAGCAAGTGTCTTAATTCCATGGCTGCAGTCACCATCTGCAGTGATTTTGGAGCCCAAGAAAATAAAATCTGTCACTGTTTCTACTTTTTCCCCTTCTATTTGCCAGGAAATGATGAGACTGGATGTCATGATTTTCATTTTTTGAATGTTGAGTTTTAAGACAGCTTTTTAAAAAAATATTTTTATATACATTTATTTATTTTAATTGGAGGTTAATTACTTTACAATATTGTATTGGTTTTGCCTTACATCAACATGAATCCACCACAGGTATACACATATTCCCCATCCTGAATACACTTCCCTCTTTCACCCTCATCAAGAGGCTCTTTAGTTCCTCTTCACTTTCTGCCATTAGAGTGGTATCATCTGTATATCTGAGGTTGTTGATATTTCTCCCAGCAATCTTAATTACAGCTTGTGAACCAACCAGTCCATTATTTTGTGTGATGTACTCTGCATATCAGTTGGATAAGCAGAGTGACAGTATACAGCCACGATGTACTCCTTTCCAAATTTTGAATTACTTTGTTGCTCCATGTCCCATTCTGTTGCTCCTTGGCCTGCATATAGGGTTCTCAGGAGACAGGTAAGCTGTTCTGGTATTCCCATCTCTTTAAGAATTTTCCAGTTTGATGTGATCCACACAGTCAAATGCTTTAGTGTAGTTAGTGAAGCAGAAATATATATATTTTTAAATTCCCTTGCTTTTTTGATGATCCAGCATATGTTGACTATTTGATCTCTGGTTCCTCTGCCCTTTTCTAAATCCAGCTTGTACATCTGGAATTTCTCAATTCACATATTGTTGAAACCTAGCTTGAAGGACTTTGAGCATTACCTCGCTCACATGTGAAATGAGCACAGTTGTATAGTAGTTTCAGTGTTCTTTGACATTGCCATTCTTTGGGATTGGAATGAAAACAGACTTTTCCAGTCCTGGCCACTGCTGAGTTTTTCAAATTTGCTGGCATATTGAGTGCAGCAGTTTAACAGCATCATCTTTTAGGGTTTGAAATAGCTCAGCTGAAATTCCATCACCTCTACTAGCTTTGTTCATAGTAATGCTTCCTAAAAGGCCCACTTGACTTCACATTTGAGGATGTCTGGCTCTAACTGAGTCATCACACCATCATGGTTATCTGGGTGATTAAGACCTTTTTTTGTATTATTATTCTGTGTATTCTTGCCACCTCTTCTTTATCTCTGATGCTTCTGTTATATCCTTGCCATTTCTGTCCTTTATCATGGTCATCTTTTCATGAAATATTCCCTTGGTATCTCCAGTTTTCTTGAAGAGATCTCTAGTCTTTCCCATTCTATTGTTTCCCTCTATTTCTCTGCATTGTTCACTTAAGAAAGCCTTCTTATCTCTCTTTGCTGTTCCCTGGTACTCTGCATTCAGTTGGGTATATCTTTCCCTTTCTCCTTTGCCTTTTGCTTCTCTTTTCTCAGCTATTTGTAAGATCTCCTCAGACAACCACTTTGCCTGTTTGCATTTCCTTTCTTGGGGATGGTTTTGGTCATCACTTCCTGTACAATGGTGAGATGGTGGTACCAGTTTACCTCTTGCCTATAGTGTGTAAGTTTTCCTATAATATTTCCTGAATAACATGTTGATACTCTTGGACTATTAATTTTATCAATGTGAAATCTTATGGTACTTTTCTTTTTCTTTTGTTTTCTATAAACTTTATTGAGGTATTACTATAATAATTTCCTAATTATGATTTTACTAATTATAACATTAATTTCTCTTATTTTCCTCAGTTCAGTTCAGTTGCTCAGTTGTGTCCAACTCTTTGTGACCCCACGAATCGCAGCATGCCAGGCCTTCCTGTCCATCACCGACTCCCAGAGTTCACTCAGACTCACGTCCATCGAGTCAGTGATGCCATCCAGCCATCTCATCCTCGGTCGTCCCCTTCTCCTCCTGCCTCCAATCCCTCCCAGCATCAGAATCTTTTCCAATGAGTCAACTCTTCGCATGAGGTGGCCAAAGTACTGGAGTTTCAGCTTCAGCATCATTCCCTCCAGAGAAATCCCAGGGCTGATCTCCTTCAGAATGGACTGGTTGGATCTCCTTGCAGTCCAAGGGACTCTCAAGAGTCTTCTCCAACACCACAGTTCAAAAGCATCAATTCTTATTTTCCTAGGGATGTCGTTGTAGTTGTTGTTGTTCAGTTGCCCAGTCATGTCCAACTCTTTGCAGCCCCATGGACTGCAGCATGCCAGGCCTTCCTGTCCCTCACCATTTCCTGGAGTTCACATTCATTGCATCAGTGATGCCATCCAGCCATCTCATCCCTTGATGCCCTCTTTTCCTTCTGTCCTCAATCTTTCCCAGTATCAGGGACTCTTCCAATGAGTCTGTTTGCCTCAGATGACCAAAATACTGGAGCTTCAGCATCCTTCCAGTGAATATTCAGGGTTGATCTCCCTTAAGATTGACTGGTTTGATCTCCTTGCTGTCCAGGGGATTTTCAGGAGTCTTCTCTAGCACCACAGTCCAAAGGCATCAATTCCTTGGCATTCTGCCTTCTTTACAGTCCAGCTCTCACAACCGTACGTGACCACTGTGAAGACCATAGCCTTCACTATACAGACCTTTGTCAGCAGAGTAATGTCTCTGCTTTTCCATACACTGTCTAGGTTTGTCATATCTTTCCTGCCAAGAAGCAGCCGTCTTCTGATTTCATGACTGCAGTCACTGTCCACAGTGATTTTGGAGCCCAAAAAGAGAGAATCTATCACTACTTCCACCTTCCCCTCCTCTATTTGCCATGAAGTAATGGGGCCAGATGCCATGATCTTAGTTTTTTCTGATATTTAGTCTTAAGCTGGCTCTTTCACTCTCATCCTTCACCCTCATTAAGAGGTTCTTTAGTTCTTCTTCCTTTTCTGCCAGAGTAGTATTAGTGATTAGATTGGTATCATCCGCATGTCTGCAGTTGTTTCTCCCACCTGTCTTGATTCCAGCTTGTAACTCATCCAGCCCGGCGTTTCTCATCATGCTCTCAGCATATAGGTTAAACAAATAGGGTAACAGCAGAAAGCCCTGTCATACTCCTTTCTTGATCTTGAGCCAGTCAGTTGTTCCATACAGTGTTCTAACTTGTTTTCTGACTCAGATACAGGTTTCTCAGGAAATGGGTAAGATGGTCTGGTATTCCCATCTCTCTAAGAGCTTTGCACAGTTTGTCATGATCCACAAACTAATAGATACCTTAAAACAACGGAAATATATTGTCCCATAGTTACGGAGACTACACGTTTGAAACGAAGGTGTTAGCAAGGTCTGGCTCTCTCTGAACCCTATAGGGGAGAATGCTTCCTTGCTGCTTCTAGCTTCTGGTATTGGCCAGTAACCTTTGGTATTCCTTGGCTTATAACCATATCATGCCACTCTCTGCCTCTCTCATCACATGGTCCTCTTCTCCTTGTGTGTGTGTCTCCTTTTATGAAGATATCAAAAATGTTCAATTAAAGCTCTTTTATGTTCAATGTTCAATCCTGCCTATTTTTATAGGACCTCATCTTAATTTATTATATTTGCAATAATTCTATTTTCAAGTAAGGGTACATTCTGAGCTATTGGGGCTTTGAACTTTTTTGAGGGACTTTGTGTCTCAAATCTTTTTTAGAGAGTCAACCCATAACATTTACATACCATGAAATATAACCAATTTTATATGGACAAATCAATGAGTTTTGATAATGTATATTTCACTATATGAAGATCTAGAATATTTTCATCACTACACCATTAAGTATGATAATGTTTTCCTCCAGGTTTACTGAGATTTCATTAACAAATGAAATTGTATATATTTAACATGTATACAGGCTTCCCGGGTGGCTTAGATGGTAAAGAATCTACCTGCAATGAGGGAGACCTGTGTTTGATCCCTGTGTTGAGAAGATCCCCTGGAAGAGGGCATGGCAACCCACTCCATTATTCTTGCCTGGAGAATCCCCATGGGCAGAGGAGGCTGGTGGGCTACCATCCAAAGGGTCCAAAAAGTCGGACATGACTGAGCAACTAAGCACAGCACAATGTGTATAAAGTGTGATGATTTGATATAAGGATACCTTGTGAAATAATTATGATCATCAGATTAATTAACATATCCATCACCTTCCAGAGTTACCTGCATGTGTGTAGTGGGAAAACTTAAGATTAACTCTTTTAGCAAATGCCAAATATAAAATGCAATATTACTGTTAGTAATTATAGTAACTATGCTGTATGCAGAGTTATGTGCTATACTCAAGAATATTTCCCATCTTATGACTACAGTCTTGAACCCTTTGACCAGCATTTCCCTATCCCTTAAACCCTAGTTACTGGTAACTACCATTCTACTTTCTGTTTCTACAAGTTCGGCCTTTTTTTTTTTTTTAAAGATTTCACTACAAATGAGATCTACAGTATTTTTCTCTATCTGACTTATTTCACTTAACATAATGCCTTCAGATTTCATCCATGTTGTCACAAGTGGCATTATATCCTTATTTTTCATAGCTGAATAATATTCTTTTGAGATAGATACCACATTTTCACACATTCGTCTTTCTATAGACATATAGGAAGTTTCCATACCTTGGCTATTGTGAATAATGCTGCAATGAACATTAAAGTGCAGATATTTCTTTGATCTATTGTTATAAACTCTGGTATATGGCCAGCAGTAGGAATGCTGGATCATATAACTTTACTTTTAATTTCTTGAGGAACATCCATACTGTTTTTCATAGTAGTTGTTATCAATTTACATTCTCACCAACATTGCATAAGGAATCCCTTTTCTTTACCTCCTTGAAAAATGTGTGAACTCTTGTCTTTTTAATAAGAGACAGTCTAACAGTTATGACTGTGGTTTTCAGCCTATCTGCCCTCTGATGGAGAAGGATAAGCGGCTTATGGGAGATTCCTGATGGGAGAGACTGAGGGGGAAACTGGGTCTTGTTCTGAAGGGCAGGGACATGCTCATTAAATCTTTAATCCAATTTTCTGTTGATGAATGGAGCTGTGTTCCCTCCCTGCTATTTACCTGGGGCCAAACTATGGTGGAGGTAATGAAGATAATGGCAACCTCCTTCAAAAGATCCCATGCATGTCCTGCTACACTCAATGCCCCCAACCCTGCAGCAAGCCACTACCAACCCATGCCTCCACTGGAGACTCCTAGACCCTCACAGACAAGTCTGGGTCAGTCTCTAGTGAGGTCACTGTTACTTTCTCCTGGGTCCTGGTGCACACAAGGTTCTGTTTGTGCCCTTCAAAAGTTTATTTGCCAGTCCTGTGTAAGTTCTGGTAGCTCTATGGTGGGGTTAATGGCAACCTCCTCTAAAAGGGCTTATGCCATACCCAAATCTGCTTCACCCAGAGCCCCTGTCCCTGTGGCAGTCCACTGCTGACCCACACCTCCACAGGAGATGCTCAAACACAGTTCTGTCTCAGTCTCTGTGGGGTCCCTGGATCCTGATGTGCACAGATCTATATGCAGTTCAGGAAGCAATAGTTAGAACTGGACATGGAACAACAGACTGGTTCCAAATGGGAAAAGGAGTATGTCAAGGCTGTAATTGTCACCCTGCTTATTTGACTTATATGCAGAGTATATCATGAGAAACGCTGGGCTGGATGAAGCACAAGCTGGAATCAGGATTGCCAGGAGAAATAGCAATAACCTCAGATATGCAGATGACACTACCTTTATGGCAGAAATTAAGAGGAACTAAAAAGCCTCTTGATGAAAGTGAAAGAGGAGAGTGAAAAAGTTGGCTTAAAGCTCAACTTTCAGAAAACAAAAATCATGGCATCTGGTCCCATCACTTCATGGCAAACAGATGGGGAAACAGTGTCAGACTTTATTTTGGGCGCTCCAAAAGCACTGCAGATGGTGACTGCAGCTATGAAATTAAAAGATGCTTACTCTTTGGAAGGAAAGTTATGACCAACCTAGACAGCATATTAAAAAGCAGAGACATTACTTTGCCAGCAAAGGTCCATCTAGTCAAGGCTATGGTTTTTCCAGTGGTCATGTATGGATGTGAGAGTTGGACTATAAAGAAAGCTGAGCACCAAAGAATTGATGCTTTTGAACTGTGGTGTTGGAGAAACTCTTGAGAGTCCCTTGGGCTGCAAGGAGATCCAACCAGTCCATCCTAAAGGAAATCAGTCCTGAATATTCATTGGAAGGACTGATGCTGAAGCTGAAACTCCAATACTTTGGCCACCTGATGTGAAGAACTGACTCCTTGGAAAAGACCCTGATGCTGGGAAAGATTGAAAGCGTGAGGAGAAGGGGATGACAGAGGATGAGATGGTTGGATGGCATCACCGACTCAAAGGACATGAGTTTGAGTAAACTCTGGGAGTTGGTTATGGACAGGGAGGCCTAGCATGCTGCAGTCCATGGGGTCACAGAGAGTTGGACACAACTGAGAGACTGAACTAAACTGAACTGAACAGTTATGAGGTGATCTTGTGGTTTTGACTTGCATTTCCTTGATGATTTGTAATTGGTTAGTAATTGGAACACTTTTTCATGTTGGAGCATGAAATTAGTAATTGGAGCACTTCCCCTGTTGACTGTGGATGTTTTCTTTGAAAGAATGTCTATTCAGGTCCTTTGCCCCCTTTTATTTTTTTTCTTAATGTATATTTTATTGAAGTATAGTTGACTAACAATGTTTCAGGTGTACAGCAAGGTGATTCAGTTTTATACACTTACACATGTATATATTATATATATGTATATATTTTATACATATATATATCACACACACATATATATAATTTTTTAGATTATTTTCCATTATAGGTTATTACAAGATACTGNAGATTATTTTCCATTATAGGTTACTACAAGATACTGACTATAGTTCCCTGTGATATACAGTAAATCTCTGTTGCTTGTTGCATATCTAATTTTTTAAATTAGAAATCTAGCATTCTATTCATACCAGTCAACAAGTGGAATCAAAATGTCATAAGTTTTTTAGTTAGGCAAAATTTGGTAAGTTTTCTAAAACATATATATATTATACTACTTATATATATGTATGCAAAAGCTTTTCTAATACACTTGATAAAGCCTTGATAAAGAACATCAAAAAGGAAAAAGAAGAGATGGAGAAGTTGGAAAACAAACTAAATGAAATGGGAGCACTGAATATGAAATAGAAAAAGTGAAACAAACTGGATAAAAGTAAAAGATCATCATATAGTCCAGTGGTTTTTAAACATGGCTGCTCATCTGAAACATATCTGGAGCTTTGGAGAGAAAAAGCAATACCTACTGAATTCTCTTAACTTTTGCATGTCTGGAAAATTTTTGATTTCTCCCTCAAATCTGAATGAGAGTCCTGCTGGGTTGAGTATTCTTGGTTGTAAGTTTCTTCCTTTTCATCACTTTAAATATATCATGTCATTTCCTTCTGGCTTCAGTTTCTGTTGAGAAATCAGTTGATAACCTGATGAGAGTTTCCTTGTATGTTGTTGTTTTTCCCTTGTTGCTTTTAATACTTTTATTTGTGTCTTTAATTTTTGTCGGTTTGATTACCATGTGTCTCCATGTGTTCCTCCTTGAAGTTTTCCTGCCTGGAACTCTCTGTACTTTCTGGACTTGGTTGAGTATGTCCTTCCCCATGTTAGGGAAGTTTTCAGCTATTATCTCTTCAAATATTTTCTCAGGTCCTTTCTCTTTCTTCTTCTTCTGGGACCCCTATAATGCAAATGTTGGTGCATTTAATGTTGTCCCAGAGGTCTCTTGGGCTGTCTTCATTTCTTTTCAATCTTTTTTCTATTTTCTGTTCTGCAGCAGTGATTTCCACCTTTCTGTCTTCCAGATCATTTATCCATTATTCTGCCTCAGTTATTCTGCTATTGATTCCTTCTAGTGTATTATTCATCCATGTTTGTTTGTTCTTTAGTTCTTCTGGTTCAGTTCAGTTCAGTTCAGTTGCTCAGTCGTGTCTGTTTCTTTGTGACCCCGTGAACCGCAGCACGCCAGGCCTCCCTGTCTATCAGCAACTCCTGGAGTCCACCCAAACCCATGTCCATTGAGTCGGTGATGCCATCCAACCATCTCATCCTCTGTCGTCCCTTTCTCCTCCTGCCCTCAATCTTTCCCAGCATCAGGGTCTTTTCCAATGAGTCAGCTCTTCGCATCAGGTGGCCAAAGTATTGGAGTTTCAGCTTCAACATCAGTCCTTCCAATGAACACCCATGACTCATCTCCTTTAGGATGGACTGGTTGGATCTCCTTGCAGTCCAAGGGACTCTCAAGAGTCTTCTCCAACACCACAGTTCAAAAGAAGGTTTGCAGTAAACATTTTTTGCATCTTCTCCATTGTTTTCCTGAGATCCTGGATCATCTTCACTATCATTGTTCTCAGTTCTTTTTTGAAGGTTGCCTATATCTGCTTCATTTAGTTGTTTTTCTAGGATTTTACCTTTTCCCTTCATCTGAGGCATAACTGTCTGCTTTTTCATCCTGAAAAGACCCTCATGCTGGGAAAAGATTGAAGGCAGGAGAAAGGGATGACAGGATGAGATGGTTGGATGGCATCACTGACGCAATGGACATGAGTTTGAGCAAGCTCCAGGAGATGGTGAAGGACAGCAAAGCCTCGCGTGCTGCAGTCCATGGGATTACAAAGAATAGGACATGACTGAGCGACTGAACAACAACAGCAATATCCTGATTAACTTTCTGTAATGTGGTTTTTTTTCTAGCCACTGTGGGATTGTGGTTTTTGGCTAAGAGGCTTTTGTAAGCATGCCAATGGGAGGGACTGGTGATGGGGGAAATTGGGTCTTGCTCTGGTTGGCAGGGCCAATCTTGTTAGTTGTTTGGCCTGGGGCAACCCAGCATGGGGTCTACTGGCTCTCTGGTAGGGTTAATGGTGACCTTCAAGAGGGCTTACACCAAAGGGGACTTTCCAGGACTGCTGCTGCCAGTGCCACTGTCCCTGGCGTGAGCCCCTGCCAATCCACACCTGTACAGGAGACCCTCCAACACTAGCAGGTTTTGGTTCAGTTTTGATTCAGTCTCCTGTGGGGTCACTGCTTCTTTCCTCTGGGTCTTGGTGCACACATTTTGTTTGTGCCCTCCAAGGCTGGAGTCTCAGTTTCTCCCCAGTCCTGTGGAAGTCCTGCAATCAAATCCTGCTGGCCTTTAAGTTCAGATTCCCTGGGGATTCCCTGTTCTTTTTGTTGGATCCCCAGCCTGAGAAGCCTGACATAGGGTTCAGAACTTTTACAATAGTGGGAGAACGTCTTTGCTATTACTGTTCTCTAGTTTGTGGGCCACCCACCTGGTGGGTATGGGATTTGATTTTATCATGATTGCGCCCCTCCTATCATCTCACTGTGGCTTCTTCTTTGTCTTTGGATGTGAGATATCTTTTTTTGGTGGGTTCCAGCATTTTCTTATCAATGTTCAACAGCTAGTTGCAGTTTTGGTGCTTTCTCAGGAGGAGAGGCACGTATGTCCTTCTGTCCTACCATCTTCCTTTGCCCCTTTTAAAAATCTGGTTATTTGTTTGTTTGCTATTGAGTTGTATAAGTTCTTTATACAGTTTGACTATTAGCCCCTTTAGAGATGTATGGTTTGCAAATATTTTCTCCCATTACTAGGTTGCCTTTTCATTTGTTGACTGTTTCCCTACTGTGCAGAAGCTTTCAGTTTAACTTAGCCTCACTTGTTTATTTTTTATTTTATTGCCTTTGCTTCTGGTGTCATATTTTTAAAAAATATCATTGCCAAGATCACTTCAATGAGTTTTTTCCCCGAGTTTTCTTTAAGGAGTTTTATGTTTTCAAATCATACATTTTAACCTTTAATCCATTTTGAGCTAATTGTTTGTGAGTGATATCAGATAGGTGTTCACTTTTATTCTTTTGCATGGAGATATCCAGTTTTCCCAACTCCATTTATTGAGGAGACTATACTTTACCTATTGAGACTTTGTGGCTATCCTATCAAATAGCAGTTGGCCAGACATGTGGCAGTTTATTTCTGGGCTCTCTATTCTGTTTTATTGGTCTGTTTTTATGCCAGTACCATACTGTTTTGCTTACAAAATAGCTTTGTAATACAGTTCCAAATCAGAAATTGTGAGACCTCCAACTTTATTCTTCAAGATTGCTTTGGCTGTTTGGGGCTCTTTGGAGTTAATACATTATTTTAGGATTTTTTTTCTGTTTTTCTGAAAAATGTCATTGGAACGTACAGGGATTTAATTGACTCCATAGATCACTTTGGTTAGTTGGACATTTTAGCCATAGTGATTTTTCAATCCATGAACATTAGCTATCTTTCCAGCTATTTGTGTCTTTGTCAGTTTCTTTCTTTCAGTGTCTTACAGTTTTCAGTGTAAAGGACTTTCACCTGCTTGATTAAATTTATTCATAAGTATTTTATTTTTGATATCACAGATTGCTGGTTGCCAGAGGTGCATTTTGGGAGGTGGGTCAAATGGGTGAAGGTGGTCAGAAAATACAAACTTCCCAGTTATAAGATAAATAAGTCCTTGGTTTGTGATGTATACTATGGTTAACAATACATTGAGTATATTTGAAAGTGGCAGAGAATAAATCTTAAAAGTTCTCATCACAGGAAAAAAATAAATATGTGGTGATGGATGTAAACTAAAATTATGTAATCATTCTATAATATATACATATATCAAAGCATTATGTATACTTAAAACTAATACAATGTTGTACACCAGCATGTAGGAAATATTAGAAGTTGCAAGCCAAAAGTATGATAATGATGGCTTTTATATTTACCTACATAGATGCCTTTTCCAGAGTTCTTTGTTAATATAGACTTGAGTTACTGTCTAGTGTCTTTTCCTTTTATCCTGAGAGACTCCGTTATCATTTCCTGTAACAAAGAAATAATAGTGACAAACTCCTCTAACTTTTGTTGATCCAGGAATGTCTTAATTCTTCATTTTTGAAGGATGGTTTCGCTTGTTATATAATTCATGGTTGATGGTCTTTTTCTCTCCACTCTCTACAAATGTGGTTTGTTGACAAGAATTTGGCTGTTAATTTTACAGCCAAAAACTGAAGAGTTTTTACACATGATGAGTCAGTTCTTTTCTTGCTGCTTTCAAGTTCCCTCTTTGTCTTTTCAGGATTTTATTGTGTCTTAGTATATACATGTCTTTGAGTTTATCCTTGAAATGTGTTGGGCTTTTTGCATGTGTAGTTTCATGACTTTTACTAAATTTGGGAAATATTTGGCCATTATTTCTTCAAATATTCTCCCTGACTCTCTCTCTCTCTTCTTCTTTGACTCCCATATGTATGTTGGTGCACTTGACTGTTGTCCCCAGGGTCCTTTAGGTTCTGTCATTTTTTTCATTCTTTTTTTCTTCCTGCTCTTCAGGCTCAACAGTTTTATTGTCTTATCTTCAATTCAGTGATTCCTTCTTCTATCTGCTCAATATGCTGTTGAACTTCTCAAGAGTGTTCCATTTCAGTTATTGTACTTTCGGATCCAGAATTTTTATTTGGTTCCTTTTTATAATATCTATCTCTTTACATCTTGTTCATATTTTTTAATTGATTTCCTTTAGTTGTTTGCCCATGGTTTCCTTTTGCTCTTTGAGCATATTCAACAAAGTTTGCTTTAAAATCTTTGTCTATTAAGTCCAATATCTGGGCTTCTTCACAGGACATTTCTATTAAATTTTTTCCTATGAATGGGCTGTAATTTCCTATACGTTAGTATGCTATGTTATTTTTTGTTGAAAATTGAGCTAAATATTATAGTGTAGCTAGAAATTCTCCTCTGTCTCTAGGGTATTGATGATTGATTGATTTTTGGCTGCTCTGTGTGGGCTTTCTCTAGTTGCAGCGAACAGAGGCTACTCTCTAGTTGCAACGTGCAGGCTTCTTATTGCAGTGGCTTCTCTTGTCACAGAGCACATGCTCTGTGGCACACGGGCTTCAGTAATTGCAGCACTCAGGCTCAGTAGTTGTGGCACACGAGCTTACTTGCTCCACAAGCATGTGGAGTTTTCCCAGAGCAGGGATAGAACCCATGTCCCCTGCATTGACAGGCAGACTTTCTCTGCCTGTAACACTGTACCACCAGAGAAGTCCTGTATTTGTTTGTTTGTTTTTTTGAGGCCTTTGGTCACATGTTTCTTTAATGACCATCCAAATGATTTTTTTTTTTTTTGCAAAAACTGTATTCCTTGTCATTTGTGGTCAGTCATCAAAGTCTTTCGTCCATTATCTCAGCATCCAGTTAATGACCTGACTGATTTCTTAAAACACTAAAATTTAACTGCCCTTTTTTTTCATTAACCAGTCCCTGGTTGCTTTAAATTTTGTATCGAATTATGAAGTTTGAATTAGTTCATCTTTCAACCTTTTGACAGTTAATTATATTTGTTTCAGTGAAGGGACTAATTCTTTGAGCAATCTACCATTTTCTATGATATCACTTTTGCATTCTTTTCTAATATATGCTTTATTTTATGCTAATCCTATGAGTTGACTCATTGGAAAAGACCCTGATGCCGGGAGGGATTGGGGGCAGGAGGAAAAGGGGATGACAGAGGATGAGATGGCTGGATGGCATCACTGACTTGATGCACAGGAGTTTGGGTGAACTCCAGGAGCTGGTGATGGACAGGGAGGCCTGGTGTGCTGTGATTCATGGGGTCACAAAGAGTCGGACACGACTGAGCGACTGAACTGAACTGAACTGATTTTTAAGTTATTGTTTTTGTTTCCTGGGGCTTAGGGGAATAAAAAGAGGTCAATAATATACAAAGTACTATCATGTACTTTTTGTGATGTTTGCCATTTCCTATCTCAGTAAACTATTATTGCCATGTTTCAAGTTCTCTCACTACCTCCATTGTACTCGTTAAATTATCAACGAATTATTTTGCTTATTTAAGATAAAACCAAATGGTAACACTAGATCTCATTTTATTACTATTTATAGCTATCAATAATGCTAAGTTTAAAAATTATATTGACACTTATTTTTTCTATTCACCTTCTCTGGTCTGTTTTTACTTCAGAGTTCATCTTCTTACTGTTGCACAAAGGAAAATTTAAATAAACCTTGTAGTTTAGGTAAGTTATTATTTGTATATATACTTGTAATTTTCTTTTTAATTTTTTTTACTTTACAATACTGTATTGGTTTTGCCATACATTGACATGAATCCACCACAGATGTACATGAGTTCCCAACCCTGAACCCCCCTCCCACCACCCTCCCCATTAGTGAAATTGGGAACATAAACTCATATAAAACAATTATCAATAATTTTTTTCAAAATATTATTTACATTATGATGTTTGTGATTACTGACATGAAAAAAATATGGAATTACAGTATTAGTGGGAAATCAAGCAAAGCAAAATACAAATGGCTGAAAGATCCTAGATAATATTTATTTTACATGCATTATAATATTGCTAAGCCAATCAAGCAAAGCAAAATACAAATGGCTGAAAGATCCTAGATAATATTTATTTTACATGCATTATAATATTGCTAAGCCATTCATTACATTTCTCTGTGTTTACAAACATTCTGGTTATGTGTAGATACACCTAATGAAGAACCTTTTCTAATTAAATGAATTGTTCTGTGATATCATTGTGAAGACATACTTGACATATCAGTAAAAGCAAAGGTAATAATCAAAATTACACTCATCTCATACACTAGTAAAGTAATGCTCAAAATTCTCCAAGTCAGGCTTCAGCAATACGTGAAACATGAACTTCCTGATGTTCAAGTTGGTTTTAGAAAAGGCAGAGGAACCAGAGATCAAGTTGCCAACATCCGCTGGGTTATGGAAAAAGCAAGAGAGTTCCAGAAAAACATCTATTTCTGCTTTATTGACTATGCCAAAGCCTTTGACTGTGTAGATCACAATAAACTGTGGAAAATTCTGAGAGAGATGGGAATACCAGGCCACCTGACCTGCCTCTTGAGAAATCTGTATGCAGATCAGGAAGCAACAGTTAGAACTGGACATGGAACAACAGACTGGTTCCAAATAGGAAAAGGAGTACGTCAAGGCTGTATATTGTCACCCTGCTTATTTAACTTCTATGCAGAGTACCTCATGAGAAATGCTGTGCTGGAAGAAGCACAAGCTGGAATCAGGATTGCTGGGAGAAATATCAGTAACCTCAGATATGCAGATGACACCACCCTTATGGCAGAAAGTGAAGAACTAAAGAGCCTCTTGATGAAAGTGAAAGTGGAGAGTGAAAAAGTTGGCTTAAAGCTCAACATTCAGAAAACAAAGATCATGGCATCTGGTCCCATCACTTCATGGTAGATAGATGGGGAAACGGTGGAAACAGTGGCTGACTTTATTTTGGGGGGCTCCAAAATCACTGCAGATGGTGATTGCAGCCATGAAATTAAAAGACGCTTACTCCTTGGAAGAAAAGTTATGACCAACCTAGACAGCATATTAAAAAGCAGAAACATTACTTTGCCAATAAAGGTCCATCTAGTCAAGGCTATGGTTTTTCCAGTAGCCATGTATGGATGTGAGAGTTGGACTATAAAGAAAGCTGAGTGCCGAAGAACTGATGCTTTTGAACTGTTGGAGAAGACTCTTGAGAGTTCTTTGGACTGCAAGGAGATCCAACCAGTCCATCCTAAAGAGATGAGTCCTGGGTGTTCATTGGAAAGACTGATGCTGAAGCTGAAACTCCAATACTTTGGCCACTTGATGTGAAGAGCTGACTCATTGGAAAAGACCCTAATGCTGGGAAAGATTGAGGGCAGGAGGAGAAAGGGACGACAGAGGATGAGATGGTTGGATGGCATCATCAACTCGATGGACATGGGTTTGGGTGGACTCCGGGGGTTACTGATGGGCAGGGAGGCCTGGCATTCTGTGGTTCATGGCATCGCAGGGAGTTGAACATGACTGAGTTACTGAACTGAACTGAATAATCAAAATATTTAAGAACCAGTACAGCATAAGCGTGGAACAACTAGATTAGACAATGCTGTTGGATCAAAGTTCTGGAAGTCCCCTGCTGTGCCATATTGGGGTTGAAGGAAATGGGAAATTCCTATACTTTGGCCACCTCATGTGAAGAACTGACTCATTGAAAACTACCCTGATACTGGGAGAGATTGAAGGCGAAAGAAGAGAGGGTGGCAGAGAATGAGATGGTTAGGTAACATCACTGACTCAATGGACATGAATTTGAGCAAACTCTGGGAGATAGTGGAAAACAAAGGAGCCTGGTGTGCAGGTCACAAAGAGGTCACAAAGAGTCAGACACAACTTGGCAACTGAGCAACAATAGCAACAGAAATGTTTTAATATTTAACAGCTGGGACAGTTATATGACTCTGTAATAACTGAATATCCACCAGAGGAGACTGTAGAAATCTAATTAAAATGAAGAGAGAATAAGAATATACCTCAAACACTTGACAGAAGATGAGCAAGCAAGAACATTTTTTTGTAACATGAAAGCATCCTTGAGTTGTAGACAGTGTTCACCAATTAGGAACTTATGGAGAAATAGAAGATGAAAAAATGTATTTTAAAAAATACAGGGAAAATACCAGATGAAACTGATTAAGAAGTATAATTTTAGAAGAAAGTTTCTGAAGTGGAAATTTGACTTACCTGAGTAGTTGATGTGGTGAAATGAAAATTATTACAAATTGATGTTTTAGCCATATATGTTTTTGTATTTATCCATATGACTACATATGTATGTGTATATATGTTCTACACAATAATAACAATTCTAAGAACATATATTGTGGTACAGGTAACTACTTTAGAACATAGTATGTCAGTGTCTGGAATACTTTAAATGTCAGGAAAATTTTAAAATACACCTAAATTATTATTTATCCTAGAGGAAAAAATGACCATTTGAAATAACATTCAGGAGTAATAAAACATCCTGGAAGATTAAGATATTTGGAAACCCATAATGTGATTCCTTCAAAACTTTAATTATATCCTTTGGAATATTCTAATTATAAAATAACTTTTGGAGTAAATCTGATAGAACAGCAAAGCAAGTTCCTTATTTTATTATTAATACTTTCAGCTATTTCTTCAAAGGGAGAAATAGTGTATCAAGTAATAGAAAATATTGATGAGGGAGTAAACTGATTGGCTTTGGAACTTCAGTTGCTCAGTCGTGTCCTACTCTTTGCGACCCCATGGACTGCAGCACACCAGGCTTCCCTGTCCATCATCAAATCCCGGAGCTTGCTCAAGCTCATGTACATCAAGTTGATGATGCCATCCTACCATCTCATCCTCTGTCATCCCCTTCTCCTCTTGTCTTCAATCTTTCCCAGCATCAGGGCCTTTTCCAATGAGTCAGTTCTTCGTATTAGGTAGCCAAAGAATTGGAGCTTTAGCTTCAGCATCAGTCCTTTCAATGAATATTCAGGACTGGTTTCATTTAGGATTGACTGGTTTGATCTCCTTGCTGTCCAAGGGACTCTCAAGAGTCTTCTCCAACACCACAGTTCAAAGGCATCAATTCTTCAGCACTCAGCTTTCTTCACAGTCCAACTCACACATCCATACATGACCACTGGAAAAACCATAGCTTTGACTTAGATGGACCTTTGTTGGCAAAGTAATGTCTCTGCTTTTTAATATGCTGTCTAGCTTGGTCATAGCTTTTCTTCCAAGGATCAAGCATCTTTTAATTTCATGGCTGCAGTCACCATCTGCTCTGAAACTTAGGCAATAATTTATCTTATAAAAGACTTGATTTTTCCATTTTAAAAGTGAAAGAACGAAACTAGATACCACCCCCTTACAGTTGCCTCATATTGCCTTTAAATCTTCATAACTCTGTAGACATTTCACATATATTTATTTAGTCTTCATACAACCTTGTTAGGTTGACATTATTATCCTAGTTTTATAGATGAAGCAACTGAGGCATTGAATGGCTGAGTCATTTGACAATTCTGGAATAGAAGTCTGTGAAAGAAGCCAGTGGTCCAATCTCTTCTGAAGAGTGAAGAGTCTTTATAAGCAGTGCCAAGTCAATTTGGAAAGAACAAACAGAATTAGAAAGCGCATCTATGTTGTATCTTTTAAAAAGTAAATGCTTAGGGAGCAAAACAGGGCTTATTTTCTTATTGTTCACTCCAGTTTGCTCTTGAGTAGGTTGTTAACTTTTCTGGATTTTTCTCATTTGAGAAAAATGGGTTTAAGACTATTCAGTCTCCAATTTTTCTAAAATTCTATATTTCTAAGTTTATATGTGAATAATGTCTTTTAAAAATGATTCAGTTCCTAAATACATATTTTATATGATTTTGTTATACT
>SJYQ01094198.1:0-11883 GCA_006410935.1 Redunca redunca | reverse complement strand
CCTGCAGGAATGGGTGAGTGGGACAAAGACCTCAGGCTCAGAACGACGCATCCTGGGCAGAGAGAACAGACGGGCATGTTAGTGAGTCATTTTCAGGTTTGAATGGTAACTCCAGGGCCCAGCAGGTGTCGCAGCAGATGTGAGTGGGAGGTGCCGTCCTGGTAGCAGAGGCAGGTAAGTGTTCTTAGAGGTGGCAGCCTTTGATGGGACCTAAGGCACAAGCAGGGTCCAGCCAGGCAATGGAGGGGCGGCCCAGACAGAGTCCTGAGAGGTGAACCAGCTTTGCTCCCCTGAGGTCAGAGGGGCCCTGGGCTGTCTGCGGCATGGCAGAGGGGGCAGGCGACATCGAAAGGGACCTTGCTGGCCCCCGTGGGGCATGTGGATTTCACTCTGATCACAGTGCAGTGGGATGTGGTTGCTGTGGAGGGCTTTCTGCAGGCGTGTCAGATCAGTGTTCGGCTTTATAAGTAGTACTGTGGTGGTGTTTGGGGGATGAATTCCAGGGGCGCTGGGTGGAGGCAGGGAAGCCAGCTGGAAGGCTGCTTCAGCAATACGGGCCTGAGAGGGTGGGAGCTTGAGCCGCGGTGTCCAGTGCAACCGGCCAGGAAAGGTAGGCTTTGAGATTTACTCAGCCAGCAGGACTAGCCTTGTGATTGGATGTTGACACAGAGAAAAGAGAGAGTTTCTGTTTTAACTTGAGAACTGGATGGGTGGTGCCATCTTCCACAAAGATGGAAAAGGCCTGGGGGCTGGTAGAGGGTTTTGAGAGAACTAAGAGTGAGAAGCCCATTAGATGTCGACGCAGAGATGCCGAACCCAGAGCCTGAGGCATCAGATGAGAAGTCAGGGACGGGGAAGCACGTGCTGAGTTGCCTGCATGTAGGAGGCGTGGAAAGACATGTCCAGGTCGAGGTCATCACGGCAGTGAGTGCAGAGGGCTGGACCCAGGGCCCTGGGACGTCCCACCCCCCGCCTTCAGGCGAGGATGGGGAGACTACAGAGCAGAGAAGGCTGAGAAGGAGCGGTAGGAGAGCGAGAGAAGGGCCAGGTGAGGGCGGGGCCAGGGAAGGTGGCGGAGGAGGTCAAGCTGACCAATGTGAAGGGTAGAGGACATGCTGGCGTGCAGCCGCTGCACCAGAAATAACAGCTGTCCTTATCATTGTTAGCAACCAGTGATTTAATCAGGTTTCTTCCACTGAATTTTGGGGAACACTGGAGAGAGCAGTCTATCAGTTCAGTCAAAGAAGGCTTCTTGAAGGAGGTGGCATTTAACCTAGATTTTGAGGAATGAGTAGACATTTGTCAAAAAAAAGGAAGCAGTTTCCTTCCTTCCTCCCTCCATCCCTATCTCTCTACCTTCCTTCCTTCCTTTTTTCCTACCTTCCTCCAACAAGTACTCATGAGACCCATTGGTATAGTAGAGGCTCTGTTTCAGGTTCTAGGGAAACGTCAGTGAAGGAATGCAGTTTCCTGGCATCTTGAAGGGTATGTCTTAGTAGAGGCCAGACAATAAGCAAATTAACGTGTCGTGTCTGGGGGTGAAAGATCCTCACAGGGAAAGTATAGCTGGTGAGAGTGCAAGAGAGCCAGGGAGGGGCTCTATGGACGGGAAAGGCCTCTCTGAGTGGCTGACACTTGAGCAAAGACCTGAATAAAGTGAGGGAGATCAGCCTGTGTGGTCTTGGGAAAGTATGTTCCAGGCAGAGGGAACAGCGTGGCTTGGGAAAGTGTGTGCTGCAAAGGAAGAGGGGAGAAAGTGCATGGTCAGAGAGTCATGGGGGCCCTGGCAGGCCAACAAAGGGTCTGGAGTTACTCTTAATGCTGGGAGCCGCTGAAGGGCTGCAGGCATCCATGAGGGAGAGAGTGCGGCTGAGAGCCCTGGCCTGTGTGCTGGAGGTGGGCGGTGGGAACAGGTCCTTTAAACCTTGCTCCTCGACCAAAGCTGGTGCTTTCTCAGCAAGAGCCAAGGATCATAAAGCTCTGAACCCCGGAAGGCTTCAGGTGCCCAGGGAGGGAGCTGGCATTGCCCATGTCCAAGTGTAGCCGGGCCCAGTGCCAATGCCCCTGCTGCTTCCCTGCCCTTCCTCCCCCCCTGCTGAGCCACCTTCTGTGGTTTCCCACCTGCAGCGTCTGAAAGCAAGATACCTGATACTTGCCCTTGACCTGGGCTGCCCAGGCTTTGCTCAGAGCATCTGCTGATTTGCTGGCTGAGGAGCTTGGAGGTTGGAGATGTTAGAATGATACTCGAACCTCAGCTCTGGAAAACCACCTAGGCCAACCACTCACCTGATGCTTCATCCCCTCTTAAGCATCTCTGCTAGCATACCTGCAGAGATGGAGAACTCACCACCTTTCAGGGCAGCACATCCCCTGGAAACACCATCTCCTAGTCTTTCTTATAGTGAGTTGAATTTTGCCTCCCACTGACTCACACAGAGAACAGTCTAAGCCTTCCCAGCCTTTCAGAGATGCAGAGCGCTCAGCCCCTGCTTGGCCTCAGGTTCCCACCGTGGAACCCACCAGCTGGTGACTTCACCTCTGCTGCTGGCCACTGTGCCGAGGAGAGCTCCTGACTCCAGAGGAAACATCTGACCGCCATCCCCTCTTCCGAGATCTTGGGGCGCCCATCAGCCCCTCTGTTCTGAGCCTCTCTCCCCAGCTCCTCTTAGAGGGCTAAGGACCACTGGACAGAGCTTGGCGACCTCTGAACCCACTGCCTCTGTAGCTGACCTGGGCAACATGTGTCCTCCATGAGCATCATCCACTCCTCATCGTCCCCTTCTGCTTCCTCTCTGCACAGCTTTCCTGGAGACTCCAAGACAGTGCTCTCTCAGGAAGCTGCAGGAGTAAGCGCTACTGAGGAGTCAGCGTCAGGGCGGTCTGGGGCCCTGGGGAAGAGAAGGATCAGAGAGTATTTTCTGTCGTCCTCTTCTCTGCCGGTGGTGGGTACTTCCCAGGAATTGAGAGCTCACTTTTATGGAGCAGCGATCTTTTCTCAGGCACTGTGCTAAGCAAGCCTGCCAAGCACAACTGTGGAATTGTGCAATGCTCAACTCCCTGCATTTGCTCAGTGCCCAACTTGAACGCCCATACATGGTGGTCCTAGAAGCACTTTGCCCACTTTGTCTTCTTTGTTCCTCACAATAGCCCTAATGAGAGCAGTGTTATTAGGATTCTATCCCATAGATGAGGAAATGGAGGCAGGTCAGAAATGTGTGAAAAGTCCAATGTCAAAACAGGGAGGTAGTGACCAGGTTGGAATTAAAATCTTCAACTCCAAAGTCAAGGGCTTCACTGATGTGCTCTCATTGCAAGGAGTCACATAGCAGAGTGTTCATGGGTTCAGACTATTGAACTGACCTTGCTTCAGAGCCTTGCTTCATCATTCCCACCTGCTCTGTCTGACTTTGGGAAAGTTAGTCTGAACTTCCGTCTCCTTTTCTATAAAAGGGAGAAGTGAGCTCCACAGAGCCATCAACCAGTCTCAAAAAGACAGTACAAACCAGAGCTGCTGGCACAGCCCAGGACCTTGTAAGAGGGAAATAAATGGTGGCCTAGAAAAAACATCATACTGTCCAGGGGTCCATGGCAGGGCTGGGGGATACCCAGGAGTGGCACCAGACTCCTCCTACCCACCAGCCTGGGGGATCGAAGCAGCCAGCCTGGCTCTACCCTCTGCCGCTCCGCTTGACTTCCCAGGTCCACCCTCACCAGGGGTCTTGAGTGGATTTATTTTGGAAGAGGCTGGTTTCAGGCCAGCAGCGGGACACTGCAATCCTGTGCAGCCTGCGGCCTCTTGCACAGCGAGATCAAGCCTCTTCCAAGGAAAGATGTAATCATCAGCTGTGTTTAGCACCTGCATTGTGAGACGAGAAGAGCTCAATCTGCTCCTTGAGGGGCTTGGGAGCTGAGGATACAGTGATGGGTAGCAGGCTGCTGGTTGAGGCTTTTCTGTCACTTTGGAATTGCCACTCAAGGGATGAGGCTGAAAACAATCGGTGCTATGTGGTCCCACGTTCAGAAGAGCGAGCTATAGGCTGACTGAGAGCAAGCTAGATTGCCCCCCTAATGTGCCTACACAAGTATATGGACCCCACAAAGCCTTGGGATTCGGGGAGAACCCTGAGAAATGAATCACCAGCCAACGGGGGACATGATATGCTGCTCCCATCTCTTTCCACGTGTGGTCCTTCCAGGAAATCTAGTGAGATGGGTCCAGGTGGACATCACAGAAAACAGGGTGCCTGGAAAAGGCTGTTAGCATCTTGCCCCCCCCGGGTGTCTGTGGTGCCTATTCTACTCCGGGCAAGGCCAGGAGCCAAGAGCTGGAGAAATAACAGAGACAGAGAGGTGTCGGCAGGGGATGGCGGGTGAGGACTGTATTCCGGTCCATAACTTGGTGCGGCAAGGATGCAGACGTTTGGGGTGAGCCCTTGCTTGAGCCATCCTGCTACACTGTCTGCAAAAGGGCTGGTCCCCAGTGAAAGGGTCCCTGAAGCAAGAGGTACCCCAGGGGAGAGGTGAATGGGGTGTCTTGCTTCCCTGCCAACCCCTCAGGAAAATGGGAAGAGGGCAGAGCTGACCTTTCTACCTCCCTACACACCTCCTCCTGGGGCAGGCCAAGGAGAACTGTTCTTGGGCCAAGTCCAAGCTGGACTGTTCTTTAGGAAGACATTGAAGTTCAAACCTGTATCACTCTGGATTGGGTCTTTTTCTTAAATTTTTTTTTTTATTTTGTATTGGAGGAGCCAGTTAATAATGCTGTGATAGTTTCAGGTGGACAGCAAATGGACTCAGCCATAAATATACATGAATCCATTCTCCCCCAAACTCGCCCCCATCCAGGCTGCCATAGAACATTAAGGAGGGTTCCTGGAAGATGTCTCATATCTTCACAAAGTGCCGGGAGACTATGAGACCTGCCCAGATGCCATGAAAACATCAGATGGAGAGTGGACAGAGCAGGGCTGGGGCAGGGATAGGAGGAAATGAAACGGGGTCCTGACTTCACGTACTCAGTTCTGATGCTTCCATCGAGGAAACAGTGTTTGACTTTTTTTGGTCTGTCTTCTTTAAAAGAGGCCACATGTAAGTATATATGAGTTTATAAGAGTATGAGAGAGACAGAGAACCCGGACCCTAATTCTCCCCGAGGGAAGTATAGCCGTTCTTTCCCTTCGTCACCCCCTGCCCCCACCCCACCACATGGGTCATGGAACAGGACTGTGGAAGAAGCTGATTGAGCAAATGTAGGACCCGGTATGATGGGCTGGAGGCCAAATCTGAAAAACGCAGGTGAAAAAAGGAAGAGGCAGGTCGGTTGAGTGCTTCACAGCATAGATTTGGGGTTCATGCTCTGCCACCAGCAAGCCGTGTGGCCTTGGCAAGTCACTTAACCTCCTGGGTTACCTGGAGGCCTGCTTTGCAAAAATGTGGAAAATAAAGCTTATTCTCTAGGAAAATCACTGTAAGAGTTAAGTAAAATTATCTATGAAATCCTTTAGCTCAGTGCCCAAACAAGAAAATACGAAGGAAACAAAAATGAAGTAGTGATGAAAGCACTTTATAAAAGTATATATTTAAGAAAAGCCACTCCCACTCTCACAGCCCCTTCTTGGTATATATTCCTCTCGTGCATTTGAAGTCAGGTCGTTCTAAATTTAACTTACAAGCTCCTTTTCAGGAATAACAGAAATAGCGAGTGTGGATTAAACTCTGGTGGAGTGCCAGATGCTGTTTTAAGTGTCCCATCTGTACGAACTCAACAGNATCGGATGTTACTCCTGTGATTATATCTTACTGTACGAAACTCTCTTAGCTGGTTGAAGACAGTCAAGAAGAGACTCTTGTTGGCTTTTCAGAAGTAATCTGCCACGTCGTGAGAGGGCTTAAGGAAAGGGCAATATGGCAGAAAATGCTGGGTGGGCTCTAGAGACTGAAGTGGCACCCGGCAGGTAGCCAGTGAGGAAGCGGCACTCTCAGCCTTGGAGCTCCAAGGAGGTGAGCTCTGCCAGCAGATGGAATGAGCGTGAAGCAGGTCCTTCCCCAGCTGAGCCTCTGATGAGACTGCAGCACCGGCCAACACCTGGATTGCAGCTAAGCTGTGTCTAGACTTCTGAGCTATAGAAACTGTGAGATAAGAAGTGTGTGTGTCGAGCCTCTCTGTTGGTGGTAACTTGTCATGAAGCAATAGAACATACAGTCTGTCTGTGTAAGTTCCACTTTTGGTGAAGTGGGGAAGACTAAGAAACTCGGCTTCTTTCTTTCATGACACCTGCCCACTGGTCTCACAGGACACAATGAGGTGATTTGGATAAATGGCTATAAATTGTTCTAATATCCTGCAGAAAAGCACTAACACAGAATGTAGTGATTACATCATCAAAGAGCCTTTTAAATTCATCCAAAGAGCAATTCTAATGAATTGTATGACTAGTGATTTGGGGGAGGTTTGCAAAAATAAAATAAATGATAAATGCTAGAAATTAGGAAGGCTTCCATTAGAGGTGTGCAGTTCTTATGATGGGTAATTATGGAGGCAGAACAGGATCTGCAAAGCAGCCCTTCCTGGGTCTAACAGCAAAGAAGAATGAAGATAATAATCCTTAATGAGGAAGACAGCTGATGTTGGTGTCTCAAAGAGTAATTGTTATCCCTACGGACAGCAGTGCCTCCTTGCTAATCTTGCCTACTGGGGCCAAAAGTTCAGACGGTGTGCCTTTTGAAGGTGGCACAGCATGGAGTAGCCATTCTCATTGCTTGTGGGGAAACCACATCATTAGGCTGGGTTTTTTCCACTTTACCTCAGAGCTCTGTGTGTCAGCAGAATTTAAATATAATCAGTAGAGTGTGGTAGTTAAAAGATCTTGGGCTTTGGAATCAGGTCTGACAGAATTCAAATCTCATGTGTATCTGTAACACTGTATCAGTTAGCTCTTGCTGCATAACAAACAAGCAGACATTTAAGAACTTAAAGCAACAAGCATTTAGTTAGCTCACAAGTCTGCAGATTGCTTGGGAAGTGATACTGTTCTGGACTCAGCTTGGCTGATTTTTGATGGGCTTGCTCATGAACCTGCCATCAGTGGTTCAGCAGAGGCATCACTGCTCTTGAATGGCTTCTACCCCTCATGGTCCGTCAGCCTCCAACAGGCTAGCTGGGGCTTATTGACAAGGCAGCTGGCAGAGCTCAAGGGAAAAAGCAGAAGCTTGCAAAGCCCCTTGAGGACTAGTTTTAGACTATACACGATTTCCTTTCTATTGCCTTACATTGACTAAAGCAAGTCATAAAGATAACTCAGATTCAAGGGCTGGAGAAATCAACTCCATATCTTGATGAGAGGAGCTTCAAAATCACATGCATGTGGTGTGGACACAGGGAGGCTACTAGTTGGGCTCCTCAATGCTTTTTCCCAAGGCAGCACTGTTCCAAAAGCAGCAAAAATGAGCACGCCTCTGCTTGAGTCATGTTTGTTAAAGTTTCATTGGCCAAAGCAAAGTGCATGGCCAACCAGATCATGGAGTGTAGAAATAAACTCCACTTCTCAACAGGAGGGCAAAAAATTTGTGATCATTTTTGCCATTCTAAGGGTTATTTGGGAAAACCGCAACCACCACTAAATAAATGGATCCCCAGATGAGACAAATGTGGCAGAACCTTGATAAGTGCTGAACCTGGGAAGGCAGCAGTCAACAAGCTGGTGAACGTGGAGTCCAGCATTATCCTAGGCGTCTCTGGACTCCGTGTCTTCACCCCACCACTCGAGTCTTCTCCAGCTCCTGCACAGGCGAGGCTCCTGCCCTCTGTCCCACACTTCAGGTCAACACCATGCAGTAGAAATCAAGTACGAACCATGTTGTTGTTGCTGAGTCGCTGTCATGTCTGACTCTTTGCGACCCCATGGACTGCAGCACGTGAGGCCTCCCTGTCCTTCACTATCTCCCAGAGTTGGCCCAAGTTTGTGTCCATTGAGTCAGTGATGCCATCCAACCGTCTCATCCTCTGCCACCCTCTTCTCCTTTTGCCTTCCATCTTTCCCAGCATCAGGCTCTTTTCCAGTGAGGTGGCTGTTGACATCAGATGGCCAAAGTATTGGAGCTTCAGCTTCTGCATGTATGAACCATGTATGTTGTTTTAAATTTTTTAGTGGTCGTGTTAAAAAAAAGTAAAAGGAGACAGGTGAAATTCATTTTTAAAATAGATTTAACTATTTAAGCAAGTAATCAATGTAAAAGTGATTCTGAGATATCTTTTTTTACCTGCTAAGGCTTCAAAGTCAGGTATATTTCTTGCCCTTACAGCCCATCTTGATTTGGACCAGTCATATCTGAAGGGGTCAACGGCCACATGTGGCATGTGGCTACTGAATTGGATGGTGCAGTGTTTGAGGGTCCTGCTCTGGCTCTGCTCCAGCTGTGCCCCTCTCATGGAGTCAGGAGTCCAGGGGACCAAAAGCACATGCCCCCTTGGAGCTCATACCCCCCGTTTCTAGGTCAGACTCCAGGTACACAGGACCCCAGAATACCCTGAACATCAGCCCTAAGCTGATGCTTCTAGGGCTTCTTCTGCAGGTGTGCCTTCCAGGCAGATGTTCTGGTGCTTACCCTTTGGCTCAAGTGGCCACAGGATGACCGTGGCTGGAGAGATCCTTGGCCGTTGCTTGGACGTTCCTGGGTATGAACCCCTTGCTGAGGGGGATGGAGGCAGAGGTGGGAAGAGAAGGGGCTGGGAGGCCTTGATGCAGGCCCCCAGAGGTCGGTGGGCCGTCACCACCTGGAGGGAGGGACAGGAAGGCAGGAGTCCCCTCTGCTTCTTCCTTCTCCCTCCACACCTAATTCAGTGGGCAAGTCTTATTGACTGCACCCTCAAATACAACTGTTGCTCATTATTCACAGTAACTGTGTCCTGTGAAGTGAAGTGAAGTGAAGTGAAAGTCGTTCAGTTGTGTCCAACTCTTTGCAACACCATGGACTACAGTCCATGGCATTCTCCAGGCCAGAATACTGGGGTGGGGGCGGGGGGGGGGTAGCCTTTCCCTTCTCCAGGGGATCTTCCCAACCCAGGGATCGAACCCAGGTCTCCCGCATTGCGGGCGGATTCTTTACCAGCTGAGCCACCAGGGAAGCCCAGCTAGGTTGTGTTCTATAAAGGTGGGCAAATGATGGATGAGGGAATATGGGACTATTGCTCCTAAGAGAAATATAGGGTTAGGTTCCTGTGAGTCTCCGGCTGCAACATTTTCACCAACTTCTCATACATAACCTTATTCTATCTGTGTTTCTCTTGAAAGACATCCCATTTAATATACACTGCTTCATTAACACTGAACTCAAGGCCAACAGCACTATGTCTGAACAAAGCTTATCTAGCACAAATATTTTCTCCATAAAGCACATCACAGCCTTCTTGTGCTTAGGAACAGTAGACAGCACTTCCGCACTATAATTGGAGATGGCTTTAAAGAGCAAAATCACCCAAAAAAGCACAAATGTGAAAAAAAAAATGCAGTGCTAAATAGCCTGCATAAAAGACGGTTGCTTATAGTAAAAGCTGAAATGGAGAGGCAGACCATTGTTCTGGTCGACCTCAGCGGGGAACAAGCACGTGGGCAACTCAAACGTCCTGCTGCTCTGTGCGTGTCCGAGAATGACCATGAAAACATCACGAGTATTGATTTGAAGTTATAAATAAAATTGTAGCAGGAAGGTGAATTCGCAAGTACAGAACCTGGGAACAGTGAGGACCGGCCATATATCCTCACTCTGCCTGGGCTCCTGCGTCTCTCTCCCAGAGGAAGCCGGGGCCTCCTGGCCTGTCTCCCTGTGTCTACGATTAACCTAACACCTCCGTTACACACTTTCCACTTAACTGCCAGAGTCATCTTTCTGAAGATGTCCTTGTGCTCTCTTTCTGTTGTAGCCACGCGTTCCAGAAAACAAACTCACCCAGAAGGACAATGCAGACAGTGGAGTACACTTTATCACACCGGCGGGCCCAAGGCAGAGTCTCCTCTTAGCCAAGGACCCCGACCAGTTTTTGTGAAAACTTTATATACCCTAAGTGTACGTGCCCAAACCCACCTCCCAAATTCCCTGAAACTAGTCTGAACAAAGGAAAAGATAGATACAATCAAAGTTAACCCGTGATTCATATGCCTTGAAGTGAAGTCGCTCAGTCGTGTCCGACTTTTTGGGACCCCACGGACTGTAGCCTACCAGGCTCCTCCATCCATGGGAGTTTCCAGGTAAGAGTACTGGAGTGGATTCCCATTGCCTTCTCCAGGGGATCTTCCTAGCCCAGGGATTGAACCCAGGTCTCCCGCATTGTAGGCAGACGCTTTACCATCTGAGCCACCAGGGAAGCCTTCATATGCCTTAAGCCTAGGTAGTTAACAGTGGACAATTATCAGTAGGCTGTGGTCATACCCCAATAAACATAATAGAATGTATGATTCTATTTGGTTACACAGATAATTAGGGTATCCTTTCAGGCGATGGAGAGTCTAGGTACGAGCCCTGGGGCTCTTCCTTCTGGGGCCTGGCTTTCCAAGTCCACAGTCTGGCCCAAGATGGAGTCCTGCTTTCAAGACGGAGCCTGTTCTGTCTGTTTTCTCCTTCATTTCCAGTTCACTCAGGACTGAGTCTGAACTCATCACTGTGGCCTGGGAGGAGTCCTCAGGTGTAGTCTCTCTCCGTGCATACTGGGCCCCTAGCTCCTCCAACTCTCTGACCTTTCCCCGGAAGGTCTCTGCACTTGCATCTTCTCCTTCTTCAGGCCCCAGTTTAACAGTCTGCCTCCTGGGAGAGGCCACCCCTGACCACCCTGCTATTATAAGGATACCACCCTCCATCGCCCTCCAGCAGGGCCTGTGAGTACCCTTCCTGGTGATCACGGTTTGCAAGGCAACGATAACTTACTGTGTGACTTGGTAGATGCTGCCTTTAATGCATCCACTATGGTCTCTTCCAAGGCAAAGCCAGAATGGTTTTATTCATCGTGGACCATGAGGTCTGGGACAGTGACACATGGTACTAGCTCACTGAGTAAGCGTGTGAGCCCACGGCCGAGCAGCCTGCTAGACTTAACTCCCCCAACTCGTTGGAAAGAAAAGTCTGGGTGAACGGTGCAGGTAGAGGGTCAGAGTTCACCCTTGTCCACGTGGCTGCCTGTGTCTCCTCCAGGCCCCAGGAGGCAATTTTCTGATCAGGAACACTTGACATCTGATATCCAAGGCCTTTGCAGCTGTGGGCTCTCGTGGCCTCGCCTGAGAAGCCGACCTCTCCCTGAGGGAAAACCCACATTCCTAAATTTGGAAACCACAGGGTTTTGTGATCTCAAATAGAACATCCTTTAGGGTTTCACAAATCTCAGCATCTCACGGCCTCCACCCAAGAAACCAATCATGCTCTTGGAACTTCCCAAACCCTCTTTTGGGCAAGTACCATAATTTTATAATTATGACGCAGCAGGATCTCATGGTCCACCCAAGGGTCTGACCACATTTCTAGGACCTAGATTTGAGTAAACAACAGATCCTCATGTTTCTGAGGCCACAGACCCTCAACAGCCCCGCCTGTGAAGACAGGCTCCTTGTTTTCCAGAGCCGCCCTTTGGATAAACACCACAGGATGGATGGACCCCATGGGGCAGCATAAAGAGATGTTTACGGCCTTATGCACAATTTGAAATAAAGACACAAAAGAAAATAGAATATCCCCATGGCATAGGCTCTGTGCCAGGAAGACTTGGCCTGTGCTTGGCCAAATATACAGAAATGAAAACCATCTCGGTGTCAGGACAGGGGATGTTTCATTCTCTCCTTCCTAAATTTTCGGCAATGCTGCAGCTTTTACGATAAAGAAAACCAAAAGGGGAAATGCTTT
>SJYQ01094196.1:0-23587 GCA_006410935.1 Redunca redunca | reverse complement strand
CCCTTATTGCTGCTTTGTGCATTTCAGCCTTGTCCTTGGAGCCTCAAATCCCAGGAGCTGGGTACCAGGAAGCTTTCTTCCTCCCATCTGATTCTAGCCTCCCAGCCCTCACCGTGTTTGCCTCTGTCAAAGTTTTCCACGTTATCCCTATCAGCCTCCCCTCCAATCAGGGAGCATCCTCAGGGCAGAGCAGGGTCTGAGCCTGACCCAGGGAATGTTTGAAGATAAAGAAATGTCTTTAAAAAACACCCTGAAGTGCTTACATGCCTCCTGTGACAGGGAGCTCACCTCCTGTCGCAGGCTGGCCCTGAGTGATGAAAAATTTCTTCCGGCAGCCCAGTTCTGTCACAGCTGCCTATAGCCCCTTTCTCCCATGCGTTACCCTCAGCAGCACCCAGGTGCTGTCTCTGGGCACCCGGGCACTAGATATTTGCAGAGGTTATGTGCTCTGCCAGAATGCCCTTCCTCAGGGCCACAGAGCATTCTCTTTTGGAGACCTGATGCTTCATTCTTTCTGTGAATTCTTTTTTATAGGGAAGTATATTGGTGATCCAGAAGACAATATCAAATAGATGTGGACAATTTAAAGATTTTTTAAAGCTTATTTTTAATTTTTACACATAGCAGACACTAATATTTTTTATTAAGGGAGTGAAATGTCCAACTATAGCATAATAAATGAATAATTTACTCAGCTGACTATCATCAATTCTTTTTTTTTAAAATTTTATGTATTTATTTGGCTGCATTGGGTCTTAGTTGTGGCGTGCAGGCTTTGGGGTGGGCTTAGTTGCTCTGCCGCATGTCGCCTCTTAGTTCCCTGACCAGGGATTGAACCCATGTCCTCAGCATTGGAAGGTGGATTCTTAACCACTGGACTGTGGGTAAGTCCCTTAATGTTTGTTTATTTATTTGTCTGTGCTGCCTCTTACTTGCAGCTCATGGGATCTTTAGTTGCGGCCAGCGGGATCTAGTTCCCTGACCAGGCATCTAACCTGGTCCCTCTGTGTTGGAAGCGTGGAGTCTAAGCCACTGGACCACCAGGGAAGTCCCAAGGAATTCCTGAATATTCTTTAAATTTTCCGTGTCTGTTTGACATTCTCTTCTATGTCATTGATATACTTAATTATAAAAACATGTTAATATATGTTCCTATACAAATATATATTCACTTATAGGTATATGTATATATATAGTGTAGCTATAAAAAAGCTCACAGATCATAAGTGATGAATTTTGATGAAGCCATCATCAAAATCTGATGAATTTTCCCCAGCTGAACACAGCTGCATAACTGGCCCCCAGATGCAGGAACAAACATCCCCAGCTCCCCAGCACCTCACTGCTCAGTCATCCAACACTCTCGGTTAGTTCTGTCTGCTTCTTGAAGCTTTTAATAGAGGTGTAAGCAAAGGCCGGAGAGGGCTCTAGTGTTGGAAATGTAATTACCATTCAGGTTTCCATCTACCTGTGGTAAAAGTTAGGCAGCCACTGTGTGGTATGTGGTCCATTTATAAAAACTTTTTTTTTTTCTTTTCTGGTACCTACAGAATAGCTTTAAGGCAACTTGCTAGAGTGAGTGTTGCACAGGCTGGGAGAGTGAACGGTCCCCGCCCCTGCTTAGCCCCCAGGGGAGCCGCTGTCCTGACGCCCTGGCCACCCTCCCCTTGGGCACTCAGCAGCGTGGCTTAGTTCTCCTTGGTGAACCGCACCTGAACTCGCCTCATCTTTCACAGCCCTCCTCAAATGTCCCCTCCTCTCGGCAGCCACCAGCAAGGCCCCACGGGTGCCCCCGTGACCTCCATCCACGCATACCTTGCTCAGGTGTGGGCAGGGGGTATGCAGCCTGCGCCCCACCGGGCACGGAGGCCCTGGGGGAGGCTCAGAAATGCTGGATCTCTGTAGTCCTGGATGCCCTGTGTGGCCCTCCTCAGCCTGCCCCGCAGGACTCAGGAACCGTGTAATTAACAAATGAAGCGTCGGGTGGGCTCTGGGGCCACACAGGCCGGTTCAGCCTCATCACGGCCCTTCACCGAGGTCCTGGAGACCCTCCTCCCTCCCTGAGGACTGGGAGCGGGTCGCTGTACCTCTTCAGGCACTTGGTATTTTTTCACATCTTGTCTTTCCTGAGCGCAGCCACTCAGTAAGCCTGTGAAACGTGGAGTCGTCACTAGAAAAGTGCCCCAGCCCTCGGGACGGGGCAGACCCAGACACCACAGCAGCACTGACCTGGGCAGTGCGGGGAGCCCCGGGAAAGCCTGAGAGCAGTCCTACCCAGAGTGTGAGCCGCATGTGTGGTTTTTAACTTCCTCGGGAGCCACATTTTTGTTAAAAAGCAGAAAGGAATGGGCTAAATTAATTTTAATGTATTTATGTAACTTGATACACTCTTGCTCAGTCACTCAGTCGTGTCCGACTCTTTGCAGCCCCATGGGCTGCTGCATGCTAGGCTTCTTTGTCCTCCACTGTCTCCTGGAATTTGCTGAAATTCATGTCGAGTCTGTGATGCCATCCAACCATGTCATCCTCTGTCACCCCTTTCTCCTCCTGCCCTCAGTCTTTCCCAGCAACAGAGTCTTTTCCAGTGAGTCAGCTCATCACATCAAGTGCCCAAAGTATTGGAACTTGAGTTTCAGCATCAGTCCCTCCAATGAATATTCAGGATTGATTTCCTTTAGGATTGACTGGTTTGATCTCCTTGCTGTCCACAGGACTCTCAGGAGTCTTCTCCAGCACCGCAATTTGAAAGCATCAGTTCAACATGTCATCAGTNTTTTTTTTTTTTTTTTTTTTTTTTTCGTTTAAAACCACCCTAACGGCAGAAAGTGAAGAGGAACTAAAGACCCTCTTAATGAAGGTGAAAGAGGAGAGTGAAAAAGCTGGCTTAAAAGTAAACATTCAAAAAACTAAGATCATGGCATCCGGTTGCATCACTTCATGGCAAATAGATGGGGAAAAAATGGAAACGGTGGCAGATTTTTTCTTGGGCTCCAAAATCACTGCAGACAGTGACCATAGGCATGAAATTAAAAGACACTTGCTCCTTGAAAGAAAAGCTATGGCAAAACTAAGTATCTGTATTAAAAAGCAGAGATGTCACATAGCTGACAAAAGCTGGTCTAGTCGAAGCTGTGGTTTTCCAAGTAGTCATGTATGGATGTGAGAGTTGGACCATAAAGAAGGTTGAGCTCTGAAGAATTGATGATTTTGAACTGTGGTGTTGGAGAAGACTCTTGAGAAGAGTCCCTTGGACTGCAAGGAGATCAAATCAGTCAATCCTAAAGGAAAGTTTGGCTACCTGATGCGAAGAGCCAGCTCATTAGAAAAGACCCTGATGTTGGGAAAGACTGAGGGCAGGAGAAGGAGGTGATAGAGGATGAGATGGTTGGATGGCATCACTGACTCAATGGACATGAGTGTGAGCAAATTCCCGGAGAGAGTTGAAGGACAGGGAAGCCTGATGTGCTGCAGTCCATGGCGTTGTAAAGAGTCGGATACAGCTTAGCAACTGAACAACAATAACTAATTAATATTTTAACCTTTGTGATGAGATCGTTTACATTCCTTGTCTTCCCGGACACTGAGTCTTCTAAATGGGTCTTTGCCACTTATTTCAGTTGAGAACAGCCACCTTTCAGGTGCTCGAGAGCTGCCTGGCTGACAGCTGCCGTATTGCACAAGGCAGCTGTAGCATCTGTTTAGAACTGATCAGGAGGTGCTAGTCAAAGGGGGCTTCCTGGAGGAGCTGATAGCTGAAGTGGGGCTTCTGGGAGCTTCCCTGGAAGTTGGGAGTGGTTGGTGAGGCAGGATTTCTAAGGAGAAGGAGAGGACATACTCTTACTTGCTCCTTCCTTCATTCATTCATTTGAACCTCCTTGTTGCCTTGGCACAAGCCATGGGTCAGAGCAGTCTCCACCCTTCAGATGACTAGCCGTTTATTTTTATTGTTTATAGTATTTATTTTTATTTATTTGACTGTACCAGGTCTTAGTTGCAGCATGTGGGATCTAGTTCCCTGACCAGGGACCAGACCCAGGCCCCCTGCATTGGGAGCTTGGAGCCTTGGCCACTAGACCACAAGGGAAGTCCCGACCAGACATCTGTTAAGCACCTGCTGTATGCTGGGTGCTGTTCTAGAAACTCCCTCATGATGGCTTGTGATGAAGAGGGAACCGAGGTTTGACAGTAGAGATAAATGGTTATGCAATGTGACATGTGCCAGGGAGGGCATTTCATAAAATGAGGAAACTGAAGAATAAAGCGTTACCTTTAAAGAACTGGCCAGGAAAGGCCGCGTGAAGGAGGTGACAAGAGCTGAGACCCAAATTATGAGATGAGAACTGGACAGATGGGCATGGCAGGTGCAAAGGCCCTGGAGGTGGGAGGGCGTTGGAATGGCCCTGGAACTGGTGGAGGCCCACCAGGCCGGACACACAGCGAGATGTGAGGGGTGACCAGGGCAGGGCCAGAGGGCTTGCAGGCCCCGGGGTGGAGTCCCCGCCCTGGGAGGCTGCTGCAGTGATCCAGGTGGGCAGGCATGGGTCTGGACAAGATGGTCATGGTGGAGGTTGTCTGGGCTCGTGTTCTGAAGGTCGAACAGAGAGGACGTGGCAACGACTTGAGTGAGGGGTGAGGACACACAGGTTTCTCTGCTCGGAGGAGCTGAGTGAGTGCTGAAGCCTGCCAAGGGTGCAGTGGTGAAGCCTGGCTCGAGTGGGACTGGGAGGCTGGAGGAGGGACACAGCCGGAGGTGAGGGCAGCCGAGACTGGGTCACTGTCCAGTCAGATCGTTGTCTGATGGGGTCTCCTGGGCATCAAGGAGCACAGAGGGTCATGGGGCCCGGGGAGGCCCTCTTGATTCCACCTCTGGGTGGGTCTCATCAGAAGAGTAGGGATGTTGCAGATGGACGTGTAGCAGGGAAGGAGGAAGTGGGTCTGTGGGCCAGGCTTCTGGGGCAGCATGGGGTATGGAGAGAACTGGCAGGTTGGGAGGAGGGACCAGGTGGCGGCAGGGGAGGGCAGCAGGGAGCTCAGGACACAAGGCCTGGTGAGTGGGTAAAATTAGGAAGCTGAGGGCAGAGGAGGTTTTCAGGAGATGCTGAGGTCAGTGGGGATGTGGGGGTTGAGGGCCCCAGGGGTCGGCTTGAGGGCAGCCAATCTCTTCACTCATTCATTCATCACACATTCTCTGCCAAGGGCTTATTTCAGCTGGGGGCTGGTGCGGAAGGGAGGGGGTCAGGGATAGCTTCAGAGTGTGTGCCAGGCTTTTCCTCTGGGTGGTAGGGACCCCTGAGCGAAGGTTCTCACCTCCCTGAAGCTCCCATATAGAGATGGAGTCCTAGGCCTGACTTCGGCCCCCAGACCGGGAGCCCAGCATAGAGAGAATCCGCCCTTCCGCCTGGGAGGGTCCTGGCCCCAGAAAGTGAGGGCAGGCAGCTCAACTCTCTGGGACCCTCCTCACCTGCCCTGCCTTCTCTTCCGCAGGTAAGAGCAAGGAGGCGGAGATTAAGAGAATCAACAAGGAACTGGCCAACATCCGCTCCAAGTTCAAGGGTAGGCTGGGGGCCCATTTCCTGGGTCTGCGGAAGGAGTGGGCTGAGGGCTGGAATACCCGAGACTTGTAAGTATAATCCTTTCTCACTTTTGCCACCCCGTCCTCCTTCCTCTGACCCTAGGGGACAAAGCCTTGGATGGCTACAGCAAGAAAAAGTATGTGTGTAAACTGCTCTTCATCTTCCTGCTTGGCCACGACATCGACTTTGGGCACATGGAGGCCGTGAACCTGCTGAGCTCCAACAAGTACACGGAGAAGCAGATTGTGAGTCTGGGGAGGAGGGCCTGGGGGCCTGGACCCCTGGGTCTGGGGGAGGAGGGGCTGGGGGCCTGGACCCCTGGGTCTGAGGAGGGAGGGGCTAGGGGCTGGACCCCTGGGTCTGAGTCGGGAGGAGCCAGAAATGTAGACTGCAGGGCTGAGGGTCAGTTAGCCACAAGCCCCCCACCTCCTTCCCGCCACCCAGGGTTACCTGTTCATCTCGGTGCTGGTGAACTCCAACTCCGAGCTGATCCGGCTCATCAACAACGCCATCAAGAACGACCTGGCCAGCCGCAACCCCACCTTCATGTGCCTGGCCCTGCACTGCATCGCCAACGTGGGCAGCCGCGAGATGGGTGAGGCCTTCGCCGCGGACATCCCTCGCATCTTGGTGGCCGGGTAAGGCGCTGGGGACCCCGCTGGTGGGGCAGGCTAGACGAGCCCCAGCCCAGTTTGAGGGTCCAAGAGGCTGTGTCACCTGCCCAGGTCTCCCAGCTGGGACATGGGGCTTACGCTGGGCTTGGTGATAGCCCCGTGCCTGTCTCCTGCCATCTCACCAGTCCAACTCGGCCTTGTGAGGCAGCTCCCCAACAAAGCCAGTGGGACGTCTGTCTAACTGACCTTTTTTTTTTCTCATATTTATAAATTATTGTTTATGTACCATAAGAAAAAATGAGGTCAAAAGTACAGTTAAAAAAAGTAGAAATTTGTTAGTATTTATTAACAACTTACTAGTCTTGGTAAGAACTAGAAAAACGTATTGTCCCAAATAAGAAGCAGTTGAAAGGCTTGGAGAGTTTCTTAGGCATTTTCCTTTGACTCTCATACAACCTTGGTTACCATGTGGTATAAGATAAACCAACACAAAGGGAGTGAAATAACCTTTTTATAAAAAATAATAGGAAGCACAGGTCTAGTAATGAGAAACGCTGGAAATAAATATAATGATAACGTTAGTTGCTCAGTCATGTCTGACTCTTTGCAACACTGTAGCCCTCCAGGCTCCTCTGTCTGTGGAATTTTCCAGCAAGGATACTGGAGTGGGTAGCCATCTTGCAAAATGAATTAAATGACTTTTTGCTCACAGGAATGAAGGGGCTATCACTGAATGTGATAAAACTTGCAAAATTTCTGATTGACCTTTAACATCTGGTAAAGAAGAGGCAGTGACCTTAAATTATGTCGGTGACAGCCTTCCAGGACTTTGGCCCCTTTTCCATTCATTCATTCAACAATCATCTATTGGGCATCTATGTGTGAGGCGCCGTGCTCGTTGCTGGGGACGTAGCCATGACCAGAGGCAGACACGCTCATCATCCTCCTGGTGTTCACGGTCCGGAGGTGGGAGATAAACATTGCTTGAATAATTGCAGGATAAAACGTATTACTTCCTCTCAGAACCCTGCTGTGGGGCACAGGAGCCTAAGGGCATTTGGTGGGAGTATCTGAACTAGGCTGGGGGTCAGAGGGCTTCTCAGAGGAAGTGGCATTAGGTTGAGACCTGGGTGAGGAGGAGGAGTTGGCTGTGGAAAAAGGAAAGGCATGAAGGTCAGTGATCAGCCTGTGATCTTTCTAAAGCAGGAGGGCGTTGAGCAATTATTTCTTGAGTACCTGCAAAGTCCCGGGCTCTGTTCTGGGTGTTGGGAGGCAGGAGGGAGCTGGGGGAACGGTTGTCCCCACCCTCAGGGAGCTGGCATCTGAGAGGGGCTCCAAAGAGCAAACGCATAGGCAGAGAAGTGAGTTGAGTTCAGACAGTGGCAGCTACACTGAAGAAAACAAAACAGCTGGCAGGATGCGGGCATGGCTGCTTAGATCAGACTCATCGGGGGGGGTGACTTCACGGAGGTGCCGTGTAACTGGAGGCTGGAATGAGGAGAAGACAGAAGCACTGGAGAAAGTGTTCCAAGCAAAAGGAGCAGTAAGTGCAGAGGCCCGGGTAGGCATGCGCTTTGTGTTGGGTTGGCCAAAAAGTTCACTTGGGTTTTTCCATAGTGGTGTTTGGATTTTATTCTGATCGAAATGGGAAGCAATTGGTGTGTTATGAGCAGGTAAAGCATCGCTGTTTTGAAATGGATTTTGCTTAGGGCATTTGCCGAACTGGGTGAACCTGGATCCTGGTTTTGGGGCCCTGCAGCCTCTGGGAACAGAAGACAAAGCTTGTTCAAGCAGAGGCTCCAGAGGCCACACTTCAAAGTGAGGGTGACCTAGAAATAAATCCCCTTAGGGACTATAGGCAGAGTTACCCCTTTCAAGTCTTGGCATGAAACAAGCCACAACACTGGTTTTTAGCCTGATTTTCCCTTTCCTGGATCATCCATAGATCCGTAATCCAAGCTTTAGTATAAAGTGATACATACTGCTAGTACCCTAGTGCCTGACAGACGCAAACAAGTCTTTTTCTGGAGAAAGCCACCTTCACCACAAGCCTCTATGATTTCCCTAGATGAAGCTCCAGGTTACATGAGAAGCTCACAGTTGAAAATCTCTAAATGCAGGCTGCAAGGCGCCATGAAGGAGAGCCAGCAAAAAGAAAACGGAAAATAACAGTTGAATTGGACTTTTCAGAGAATTCCGTGGTGGTCCAGTGGCTAGAACTCAGCATTGTCAGTGCCGAGGGCCCAGGTTCAATCCCTGGTCGGGGAACTAAGATCTCACAAGACATGTGATACAGCCAAAAAAAGAACTGGAAGTTTCCATAAAGAAAATAAGTTTTAGTTTAGCAGCAGAGTAGACAGAACCAAAGCAGGGATTGGAAATAGGCAGAGGAACTGGACACGTTAATCAGAATACAGCCCAGAGAAGCAAAGAGATGAAAAATTTAAGAGAGGCTAAGAGTCAAGGGAGATACAGTCTAACAACACCGTTTAGAGTTCTAGGAAGAGAAAAGGGAGAGAATCGTAACAGAGGTAGTGTTGAACAGATGACGGCTAAGAAGATACAAGAATCAATGAAAGGGCTTGATCCTAAGATTCAGATAGCCTAGAGACTGCAGGGGGTGCCAAGCCTCCTCAGGGCTCCTCCCACACACAGGCCCACCTGGCTCCGGGCCTCCACAGGCTCTTGGCTCTGCCGGGAGCATCTGTGTAGATTTTTAGTGTTTTCTCGCAGTTTTCTGTTCACCCGGTGCCTTATCAGTGAGGCTTTCATGCTAAACACCATCCTCAGAGCTCCTGCGCTAGCTGGCCCTGGAGTGCTGAACCCAGATGGTATCTGTTGTAGGATGGGGCTGCCCTGGTAAGAACATAAGCTCTCTGAGGACACAGTTCGGAGCAATTTGCCCACCACTCTGCCCAGTATTCTTGCCCGGAAAACCCACGGACAGAGTCTGGTGGGCTACAGTCCACAGAGTTGCAGAGAGTCAGATGCGACTGAGCTTCTGAGCACGCACACACAGTCCACAGTGCCAACAGGAGTGCCCGGTGCCCAGTAGGTGCTCAGATAAGCAGGCAGTGACTGAATGAAGGCGCAGAGCCACACTTGCCCTGCCTGTGACCCCATGAGGTCACTGAGATGCAACCCATTTTGCAGAGGAAGAGACGGAGGCCCGGTGGGCAGTGAGGACAGCCTCAGAGGGTTCCTGGGAGGCTCTTGCTGCCTCTCGCTGGACACCCTTCCAGGGAGGGGTGAGAGGAGGAGGAGGGGGTGCAGGGCTGGGGTCGCGCTGAGCCCCCCCACCCCACTCTGTGTGCCCGCAGGGACAGCATGGACAGCGTGAAGCAGAGCGCGGCCCTGTGCCTGCTGCGGCTCTACAAGGCCTCGCCCGACCTGGTGCCCATGGGCGAGTGGACGGCCCGCGTGGTGCACCTGCTCAACGACCAGCACATGGTGAGGCCCCTGCCCCACCCTGGGCACCCCCGGGCGCCTGAGGCCCCCTGCCTCTCTCCGCGACACCACACCCTCCTGGCTGCCCGGGGTCCTGTCCAGTGTTCCCAGCATCCATCACTCACCCCGCCCCTCAGAGAACATCCAGCCTCTGTTTCTGACACTGAGTGGTCCCCACGTCCCAGCGCCTGCCCAGCCAGTGCAGAGACGTGGACCGCTGTCCCCTCCCCGATGCCCCAGTCCCCCGAGGGCCCTGAGCTGCCTCTGTCCTGCCCCCGCAGGGCGTGGTCACAGCCGCTGTCAGCCTCATCACCTGTCTCTGCAAGAAGAACCCGGATGACTTCAAGACGTGCGTCTCCCTGGCCGTGTCTCGCCTGAGCCGGGTAGGTGTGGTGTCCGCGCCGACTGTGGGAAGGTGGCCCTGGTGTGCCTGTCCCCTGGGCACCCCTCTGGTCCCCCCTCGTTCTGCCTGAGAGACCACCCAGCCCGGCAGTTAAGAATGCAGGCTCGGAGTGGAGTTCATCCCTGCTCGGCCACTCTCTGGCCGTGTGGCCCTAGGCAAGTGGCGTCACCTCTCTGGGCCTCGTTGGCCTCGTCTCTTCGACAGGATGGTTCCAGGAGCCTGCCTCACAGCATAGCTGCTGTGAGTTAACCTGTACAGAGTGTGCACAGGGCCCAGTGTGCCGGGAGCTCCCAGCGAGGGAGGTTGCCCTCCTGTCTCCCTCCCTCTTGCGCCCTCGTTTCCTCCCACTTTTTCTCCTGCTTCTCCATATGCGTCTTTCTTTCCCGCCTTTCTGCTCCTCACCACCTTCGCCCCTATCCTGGGCGCATGCCCTGAGTCTGCTTCTGTGCCCAGAGACACAGATGAGTGAGACCCTGCCTTCAGGGGCTTCCTGTCCTGGTCGGAGGAGAGATGTGTTGCAGGACAGGCCAACGCAGGCACAGATCATCATAAAAGGGACAGTGTGTATGGTCGTGGAGATAGCAAGGACGTTGTAGGCCCCCAAAGAAGGCACTCCACCCAGCCTAGGTGTCCAGGAAGGCTTCCTGGCGGAGGTGATCCTTGCCTGAGTTGAAAGTTGGAGTAAATAAAAACATTTCCTGAGCAGGTAAAGAGAGGCCTGGGTTCTCAATCAAAGAGAACAAAACATCAGCTCATTTATTCATTCAACCACATTTTTCATTCATTCACCACACATTTGAATACTCCCGTGGGCCACGCTTGGTGGGAGAGACACAGACAGTGACAGTGGAGGAGGGGCAACTACTGTCATGGAGGGGGCTCAGAGCAGGATGAGGCTTGCCTCCTGGAGAAGGGGTTATCTTGGTTGCATAGGAGTTTGCCGTGAGGACGACAAAGTCACACACTCTTTCACTAATTCCCCCACCCCTTCGCTGAGCCCTTCTCTTGTCTGACTGTGTGGTAGGCCCAGGGACCCAGGAAAGGGTCATATTCAGTTCCTGTTCCTGAGTAGCTTCAGGTGTTGGAGGAGAGCCACAAGGGAGCACGCTCCAGGGAGCTGGTGAGGTCCACCTGCTAGTGGAGGTGGCCCAGGGTGTTGTGAGGTGCTGAGTTGGCGTCAGGCGTTCACAGAAGAGGATTAATTGGCCAAGATTCCCTGCCCACTCAATACCAGCTTTACTTGGAAAAATCGACCAGTCCTAGCTTGGGCTTAGATCCACCCGGTCACACTCCGTGTCCCCAAGGCTTTCTCACCACCTTCCCTGAGCCTCCAGTTTCTGCTCCATAAAGGTTCACACTGTGACTGCCGCCCCTCCCCATACCCCTGCCCCTGCCCGCCCCTCTCTGCTCCCAGATCGTCTCCTCGGCTTCCACTGACCTCCAGGACTACACCTACTACTTCGTGCCAGCGCCCTGGCTCTCCGTGAAGCTCCTCAGGCTGCTGCAGTGCTACCCACCACCAGGTACCAATAAGCCCACATGGGCCAGGGTCTGGGGGCCTCCGACCCCAAGGCTGGCCAGGGGGCGGGGCGCCAGGGGTCTGTGTCCAGATTTCCTGGAGGCTGGCCTGCTGTCTGCAGCCCCTGATCCTCGGCTGCAGTGGGGTCAGTGCCGAGCCCACGGCCCGCTCAGGCTCTGGGACAAGTATGTTGTCGAGGCAGTGAGGGGCCGGGTGGGGAGCACCTGCAGCAGGGAGCCCTCCCCCCAGCCCAGGGAACGGACAGATCGCTGTTGATTCCCCTGCCATGGGCCAGGGGCCCTGTAAAGCCAGACTCACGCCTTGGCCCTGGAACATCGGGGCTCTTGTCACCTCTCTTACAGATGAGGAAACCGAGGCTTGGAGGGGGCCCTTGCCCAGCAGATCAAAGGGTAACCCCAGGCTGTGTGGTGGGAGTCAGCAGAGCTCTGTTAGGGCTTTTCATGCCCTCAGTGCTTGTGGTCATGAGCGCTGGTGTAGACGAAGGGCCTGCAGTGAGCAGGTGCTGTACCAGGGTGGCCAGCCACACCCCGCAGAGCTGGCGAGGGGCAGCCGTCTCGGAAATGGGGGCTTGGAGACGAGGCATCTTGCCAGGCCCCGGGCAGTGACAAAGAGCAGAGCCCGACCCCTGAGTCCTTGCACATAACCCCTTCCCTCTGCCACGTGGGCCGGGCTCCCCTGGAACGTCCCTATCCTCGGCTGTCTGACCCCACAGAGCAGTTTCGAGCACCTATGCTGAGGTGCTCGGCACATAGTAGGTGCTTGAGAAACAGTGCCCTTCAATTCAGCCAGGGTGCTGGGCACCCGCTGGGGATGGTGGCTGGTGTGCGGCCCTGAATCTTGCAGCCAGTGTGCACACACTGTAGCAGAATGTGTCAAGAATGTGACACAGAGGCCCTTCTCAGCCTGTGAAAGTCAGGGATGCATTTTGTTGTGAGTCCCTGGGGAAGGTTCTTCCCAAGCTGAGCTGCTTTGCTCACCCCTTAAGAAAAGGTACAGTTAGAGCCTAAGCCCCACCTCATAATTTTGGGATGTGCCAAGGGCGGGCTTAAAAAATACAGTTCAGGACTGCAAATTAAATATGATTATATCTGTCATTTTTTGCCCCACATCTGGAATAGTTGTGCCTCCCACTGCCTGTTTTTTAAAAAATGGGAGAGTTTTGTGTTGCGGTGTGTGGAATGTTCTGGATTCAGCTGATCGCTCCTTAGGTCCTTTAGCTGGCTTTCTGTCTTGTGAATTTTCTGATAGATCTGGGTGCCGCATTCTTTGCTAGAACAGTTGCCAGCTGTTCTGTCCACTTGGGGTCACCTCACAGGCAAGGAAATGGTGGTTCTTCGGGTTTTGTGAGCTCCTGGTTGGCAGCTGTCTCAGGCGCTCAGACCCTTCCCTGGGAAGGGACGGGTTTGAAGGTGTCTCTGGGGAGGGTTCCTGGGACTGTCTTTGCTCTGTGAGACTCCTAAAGGGCCTGGATGCTGCAGTGAGGTAGGGGAAAGAGGGGCTCCCAGGATGCCGCCTCTGGCCCAGCAGAATCAGAACAGAGCAGGACGAGAGCCCAGGTCTGGGGTCCTGTCCTTTGTCAGGTTCCCTGTGTGGCCTGGGGACCCCAGAAGGGCTTGGGGGAGGCAGGACCCCAGTCTGAAGCTGCTGGGCCCGCCCTCTTCCTCTGGAGGACAGGGGCCATGGCGTGGCCCCCGTCCCCTGGCAGGGGGCCCGGGCCTGCAGGGAGCTCAACCCGGGGCATGCCCTCTGTTTCCTTAGAGGACGCGGCCGTGAAGGGGCGGCTGGTAGAGTGCCTGGAGACCGTGCTCAACAAGGCCCAGGAGCCGCCCAAATCCAAGAAGGTCCAGCACTCCAACGCCAAGAACGCCATCCTCTTCGAGACCATCAGCCTCATTATCCACTACGACAGGTGCCTGCGGGGGCCAGACTCCCGGGTCCTAGGGGACGGGGTCTGGGAACGTGACTTCGAGGTAGGAGGGTGATGTGGTTCTGGAGTGTTGCTGTGACTCGCAGGCACTGGGCCCCTTCTGCAGGGCAGAATTCCTGGCTCTCCGCATCTGGGCTGGATGGCTCAGGTGTCAGGTCCCCAGGCATGGCTGTGACTGGGACAGGGCGGGAGCTCAGAGCGGGGTCCTAAGGGGGATGCGAGATGCGTCAGCTGGGGCCAGTCCTGCGTCTCCTCGTGTCAGCTGTGTGTTCTCACCGCCCCTGCCCCCTATCTCTCCCTCTTGCGCCGGCAGTGAGCCCAACCTCCTGGTTCGGGCCTGTAACCAGCTGGGCCAGTTCCTGCAGCACCGGGAGACCAACCTGCGCTACCTGGCCCTGGAGAGCATGTGCACGCTGGCCAGCTCCGAGTTCTCCCACGAGGCGGTCAAGACGCACATCGACACCGTCATCAACGCTCTCAAGGTGTGACCTCTGGGAACCTGTCCCAGCCACACTGACCTGGCCTGTGGCTTCTCTGCTCCCTTGGAGCGGCTCAGGGACCCAGCGGCCCTGGGTGACCAGCCCAGGCCAGAAGGGAGCCTAGAGCACACCCTACCTGCTCTGCTTCCTTAGACGGAGCGGGACGTCAGTGTGCGGCAGCGTGCGGCTGACCTCCTCTACGCCATGTGTGACCGGAGCAACGCCAAGCAGATCGTGTCAGAGATGTTGCGATACCTGGAGACGGCCGACTACGCCATTCGTGAAGAGATTGTGAGTCCTGGGAGGGGCCAGGCACCCAGATTCCAGGGTCTCCAGGTGGGGACCTGCCGAGCCCAGACATGGCAAGGCCACACCCCAACTCCCCTGTTTGGGGCACACACGAACGCCCTACCTTCCTTCCGGCTGGCAGGTCCTGAAGGTGGCCATCCTGGCTGAGAAGTACGCCGTGGACTACAGCTGGTACGTGGACACCATCCTGAACCTCATCCGCATCGCGGGCGACTATGTCAGCGAGGAGGTGTGGTACCGCGTGCTGCAGATCGTCACCAACCGCGACGACGTGCAGGGCTATGCTGCCAAGACCGTCTTTGAGGTCAGCGCCCCTGACCAACCCGTGATGGGGCATCAGGGCAGAGCCAGGACAGCTGGGGTTGTGGGGCCAGCTGGCTCAGGCCTCATCCTCAGAGGGGCTGGGCCACCACGGGCCAACATGAGGGTCAGCAGGGCCAGGATGCCTGGTGTGTAGTCACTGGTCCCTGAGTTCCACCAGTTTCCTGCTCCTTCCACCCCAGACAAGAGGGCCCATTCAGCTCCGTTTTATTCCCCGTGTGAGCTCAGTTCAGTCATTTAACTGCTCCATGCCTCAGTTTCCCCAGCTGTAAACCCACCCACAGCAGTCACCAGGCTTCTGCAGTTAATAGGAGTCAAGGGCTCAGTGGAGCGCCTGGCGCATGCTGAGCGCTCCTGAGCCAGGATGCTGCTGCTCACCGCTGTCCCCACCCACAGGCACTCCAGGCGCCCGCCTGCCATGAGAACATGGTGAAGGTCGGCGGTTACATCCTTGGGGAGTTTGGGAACCTGATTGCTGGGGACCCCCGTTCCAGGTGAGGGGTCTGAGGCTCCGGGGCCCACCTGGGTCCTAGAAAGGGTCCCTCTGAGGGAGGGGGCACCTCCTGTGGGGGCTTCTAGGAGAGGGCAGTGGAGCCACCGCCCACTGACATCCGCCCACTCCCCGCAGCCCCCCGGTGCAGTTCTCCCTGCTGCACTCCAAGTTCCACCTGTGCAGCGTGGCCACGCGGGCCCTGCTGCTCTCCACCTACATCAAGTTCATCAACCTCTTCCCGGAGACCAAGGCCACCATCCAGGGCGTGCTGCGGGCCGGCTCCCAGCTGCGCAACGCCGACGTGGAGCTCCAGCAGCGGGCTGTCGAGTACCTCACCCTCAGCTCGGTGGCCAGCACGGATGTCCTGGTCAGAGCCCAGTCCCCATGTGCCCCGCCCCTGTGCCTTGCCCCCGCTCCAGCCCGAGACTGGCGCTGACGCCCGTCCCTGACCGAACCTTGCAGGCCANCATGAGAACATGGTGAAGGTCGGCGGTTACATCCTTGGGGAGTTTGGGAACCTGATTGCTGGGGACCCCCGTTCCAGGTGAGGGGTCTGAGGCTCCGGGGCCCACCTGGGTCCTAGAAAGGGTCCCTCTGAGGGAGGGGGCACCTCCTGTGGGGGCTTCTAGGAGAGGGCAGTGGAGCCACCGCCCACTGACATCCGCCCACTCCCCGCAGCCCCCCGGTGCAGTTCTCCCTGCTGCACTCCAAGTTCCACCTGTGCAGCGTGGCCACGCGGGCCCTGCTGCTCTCCACCTACATCAAGTTCATCAACCTCTTCCCGGAGACCAAGGCCACCATCCAGGGCGTGCTGCGGGCCGGCTCCCAGCTGCGCAACGCCGACGTGGAGCTCCAGCAGCGGGCTGTCGAGTACCTCACCCTCAGCTCGGTGGCCAGCACGGATGTCCTGGTCAGAGCCCAGTCCCCATGTGCCCCGCCCCTGTGCCTTGCCCCCGCTCCAGCCCGAGACTGGCGCTGACGCCCGTCCCTGACCGAACCTTGCAGGCCACGGTGCTGGAGGAGATGCCACCCTTCCCCGAGCGAGAGTCGTCCATCCTGGCCAAGCTGAAGCGCAAGAAGGGGCCGGGGGCTGGCAGCGCCCTGGACGACAGCCGGAGGGACCCCAGCAGCCATGACATCAATGGGGGCGTGGAGCCCACCCCCAGCACCGTGGTGAGTCCTGGGGGGCTGGGCTGGGGGCAGGGGCAGCTGGGCCCAGCCAGGTGGGCCCCTTCTCACCTGCCTCCACGTTGCCTACAGTCCACACCCTCGCCCTCCGCCGACCTCCTGGGGCTGCGGGCAGCCCCTCCCCCCGCGGCCCCCCCGGCCCCCTCGGGTGCAGGCAGCCTCCTGGTGGACGTCTTCTCCGACAGCCCGGCCACCCAGCCCGGCCTGGGGCCCAGCCCCGAGGAGGCCTTCCTCAGGTACCGGCCTGGGGCCCAGGGCGGGCCCCCTTTTCATCTGCCCCCCACCCCAACTCCCCTCTCCCTGAGCCTCGTGTCTGCCCTGGCTGCTGCCTGCCCCGGTCTCCCCTCTCCCTCCCTCTGGGCCTCTCTGGGCTCTCGCTGACCCTGGCCACCCTGTGTCGTCCTCCCCTGTCACCGTCTCAGCCTGCTCTTCCTTCTCCTCTCCTCCCGTCTCTCTTTCTCTCTCTGCCCTCTTGCTGCCTCTCTGGGACTGGCTGCCTGCCACGCCTGTCTTCTCTTGTCTGCTCTGGGATTGGATGGCCCAGCGAGCTGGAGCCGCCTGCCCCTGAGAGCCCCATGGCTTTGCTGGCTGACCCAGCTCCAGCTGCTGAGTAAGGGGTGGCCTCAGGGGGTTGGGGGGCAGACTCTTGTATCCCCCAGGGAGGGTTAGGGGACTGGGAGCTCTCAGCAGGCTCTCCTGATGAGCTGCGAGGGCTTGGGAGTGAGAATCAGGGCCGTCTGGTACAGGGTAGGGGGGTGATGGCTCCTGCCAGGGTCCTATTCCCATCAGAGGTAATTGTCAGTCTGATTGAGGAGCTCTGTGGGGAATCCAGGTGTATGGATTCTGGGCTTCTGTTCCTTCAGGGCTTGCTGTCTCCTACCACTAGCTCTGGGCCTTGACCTCTAGTCCCCCAACCCCCCTCCCATATCCCTCCTTTCCCACCTGCAGCCCAGGTCCTGAGGACATTGGCCCGCCCATCCCAGAAGCTGATGAGCTGCTGAATAAGTGAGTTGTGGGTGAGGTTGGGGAGGGAAGTAGGAACAAGTGGGGAGCACAGAGCAGAGCCCAGGCAGGTACCATTATCCTGACCCCCAACTGCCCCATGCAGGTTCGTGTGCAGGAACAACGGGGTCCTGTTTGAGAACCAGCTGCTGCAGATTGGAGTCAAGTCAGAGTTCCGGCAGAACTTGGGTGGGTCCTGGGGTCAACGGGGTAAGGTTTCCAGGAGACCCTGGCTTGGGGAGGACATGGAAGGAACTCAGATGGAGCCCTGCCTCTCACCCCTGCTCCCGCAGGCCGAATGTATCTCTTCTATGGCAACAAGACCTCGGTGCAGTTCCAGAACTTCTCTCCCACTGTGGTCCACCCTGGAGACCTCCAGACTCATATCCTCTCGGCCTGGCCCAGCCCTGCCCCTCCAGGTCTGCCTTCCTGGCAGCCGGGAGACAGATCCAGATCCCTGTTTGGCCCCCTTACTTGAGAGCCTGAGCCCATGGTACTTCTCTGAGATTTGGCATCATCTATAGGAGGCCTCTTTCCCAGGACAGGAGAGGACACTGACATGACGTGACGGGGATGCAGGAGGTGTTATTTCCTGAGTCCCACATGCTCTGGGCCTCAGCTGGTCCCTGTCAGGCCCCCCGCCGTGTCCTAACCTTGTCTTCCATCAGGCTCCACACCCATGATTCCAGTCTCTGAGCCCTGAAATTCCTTCAGTGAAGTGTGGATCCTCCTCTCCTTCTCAGTCTCATTTTGAAAATCAGTGTGGCTGGAAGACCCTGGAAGGGTGGCTGGCATGAAGGAACTGCTTGAGCAGTGTCAGTCCCCTGTCCCCCTTCTCTGGGCCTCAGTCCACAACTTGGAAATTAGAGTGATTATACCCCAAAATTTGAAGACCATTTTAGCTCTTTGTTTCATTCATCATTTCCAGAGACCTCCTGGAGGCTCAGCTTTGTGCTGGGGCAGGGACAGGAGGAGAGAAATAAGGCCCCAACTTGCCAATGGGTTGTCGACACAAAGATAGATGGGGGTGACACTGCTACCATTTCAGTGAACTTACCATGTGCCAGACACACTGACAGGTACTTGTGGGAGATTATTTCACTGACTGCTGAGGACACTTAGATCCATTTCGAAGATGAGGCTAAGAGAGGTTAAGTGACTTCTTAATCTCCAAGAGCTGGGACTCAAGCTCAGGTCAGCCTTCAGAGCCAGGCCGTGACCTGTGCCATAATGGAGGTGGCTGAGCCCACTGTGGAAAGCCAGAGGCACCCAGGTCAGACGTTTGGATTAGGAAGGACTTTGGAGCTGGTTCATGTTGGATGAGCCCGGGATGGCAGGGCTGGGAGCGCCAGGGACGTTCTGAACCATCAGGTGATGGTGAAGTCCCCGCGCCCTCCTCGGCTCCGCTCCATTCCTCCCCGCTTCACCGCTCGCGTTTCTGGCTTCCTTGACCACGGGCGGGCACAGCTGGCTGTGCAGACCAAGCGGGTGGCCTCGCAGGTGGACGGCGGGGCGCAAGTGCAGCAGGTGCTCAACATTGAGTGTCTGCGGGACTTCCTGACGCCGCCGCTCCTGTCGGTGCGCTTCCGGTGAGTCAGGAGGCGGGGCGCTGCCGGGTGGGCGGGGCCTCCAGGGCGAGGGCGGGGCCTGACGAGCCCTCCCTCTCCCGCCAGGTACGGGGGCGCCCCGCAGTCCCTCACCCTGAAGCTCCCAGTGACCATCAACAAGTTCTTCCAGCCGACGGAGATGGCGGCTCAGGACTTTTTCCAGCGTTGGAAGCAGCTGAGCCTGTGAGCCGCGGGCGAGGGGAACCAAAGCCGCCCTCAGGGTGGGCGGGACTGGGGCTTCCATATCCCTGACTTGGACCTTTTCCCGCCCCTAGCCCCCAACAGGAGGCCCAGAAAATCTTCAAAGCCAGCCATCCCATGGACGCGGAGGTCACTAAGGCCAAGGTGAGAGGCTAGACAGGAGAGGCGTGGGGGCTACCATCCCAGCCCTGCCTCTTTCCTCTCCCGAACTCTGGGATTTGGGGTACGGGGCTGCTCTATTTGAGCCTGTTTTCCCACTGGTCAAGTGGGACTAATTTCCACTACCAAGGGTTTGGGGTAACTGGCATGCCGTTGTCTGGGAGCTAACAGAGATTGGGCACCCCCCGCTTCCCCCTTAGCTCCTGGGGTTTGGCTCTGCTCTCCTGGACAATGTGGACCCCAACCCTGAGAACTTCGTGGGGGCTGGAATCATCCAGACTAAAGCCCTGCAGGTGGGCTGTCTGCTCCGGCTGGAGCCCAATGCCCAGGCTCAGGTGAGTGGTGGTTTCCAAGGCCTCCTGCTCTTTGTACATTCTCTGCCCTTCTGTCTTCCTCTCCCTTTTCCTCCCTGCTTTTTGTCTCTCTATATCCTTTATACCCTTTCTGACCTCTTTTTTACCTTTCATCCTTTCCCTCTCTTATATTACCTTTCTGACCCCTTGATCCTTTCTCGTTATCTATCTGCCCTAACTCTCCTCCCCCCTCTCTCCATCCTCTCTGCCTCCTCCCTGAGTCACCCTGTCCCCGCTAGATGTACCGGCTGACCCTGCGCACCAGCAAGGAGCCTGTCTCCCGTCACCTGTGTGAGCTGCTGGCCCAGCAGTTCTGAGCCCTGGACTCTGCCCCCCGGGGATGTGACCGGCACTGGGCAGCCCGCAGGACTGAGGCAGCTTTGGTGGATGGGGCAGCGAGGGACCTCTGCTGGTGACCGGGAAGACCCTGGGGTGGGGGGATGTCTAGGAACTTCCTCTGGCCTTTTGTATTTTTATTTTTGTTCATCTGCTGCTGTTTACATTCTGGGGGGGTAAGGGGGAGCCCCCTCCCTCCCTTTTCCCCCGAAGCACAGAGGGGAGAGGGGCCAGGGAAGTGGGTGCCTCCTCCCCTCCCACCCCATCCTGTCATAGCCCCTCCTGACCCCTCCCTTCCAGGGGCTGTGTATTATTGTGAGCGAATAAACAGAGACGCTAATAGCCCGTCCTTGTCTGTGTCTGGCGTTCAGGTCCAGTGGTCAGAGGAGTGGGGTGAGGGCATGCAGAGTATGGGTGGCCAGGCCCCGCAGCCCATATGTGGGACTCTGAGCAGACAGCAGCAGCAGCAGCCGCCGGGGCCCCAACTGCAGCGCCACCAGCCGCCATCCCGTGCCTGGCTCCTCAGCCCCCAACACCAAGTAGCAGGCTCTGGCTACCTGGGCCCGGTGGACGGCCTCTTCTGCTTTCTCCTCTGGCTGCCCCGGCTCTGAAGGAAGGACAGCGAAGGTCGAGGTGACCAATGAGGCCTGGACAACTAGGGTGCCAACCTGAGGGAGCCACCCCCATCCTGGGCTGTTTGACATCTGATGGAAGAGGCTCGCAGCTCCAGCCAGCTGTCAGGACTTGAGGAGATCAGACTTTCTCCCCCTCTTCCAGCCCCAGTGCCCCACTTTCCTGGGGACACTGTGTATGCAGCCCCAAGCATTCTGGTTAGCAGTACAGATCACAGACATGCAAGAGATGCTGCCCAGGTGCCAGGCACTGGCCTCCAGAGGACCCCACCCCACTTGGGAAACCGGTGAGGGAGGTGGGGTCACATGGCTAGGAAGGGGCAGTCCTTTGCCCCTCCAGATGGAACTTTTCACCATTTTGTTAAACTCATCAGGGTCTTTGCTGGGATTGTAGTATCACTCTGGGTCCCTTTCTTTGTCTGGGCTTCAGGTTCTGTGTTGACAGCTTTTCCTCCTGGACCTGGGTTCTGTGGAATCTATCAACCTCCTCCACCCAAAGCCTGTATTTTCAGCAGTAGAGGAGGAGCGTGTGGATTTGGGAGCCAGGCTGCCTGTGTTTGAATCACAGCAGAGCTCTGCTGTTTATTAGCTAAAGCTGGTTGCTCATCTATAATATGGAAATAATGATGTCACAGGACATAAACTTCAACTATTAGGATGTGAAAGTCGCTCAGTCTTCTCTGACTCTTTGTGATCTCATGGACTATACAGTCCATGGAATTCTCCAGGCCAGAATATTGGTGTGGGTAACCTTTCCCTTGTCCAGGGGATCTTTCCAACCCAGGGATCGAACCCAGGACTCCCACATCATGGGCAGATTCTTTACCAACTGAGCTCTAAGGGAAAGCAGAGGAAGAAGTGTGTCAACACAAAAAAAGCACCTGGCAGGAGATGAGGTCTCGGTGTTTAGGATCAACCAGGAGGCTCTGAAACCTGCAGGCTGGGCCCTCCCTGCCCCTCCCTTCAGCTCTCTTCCCTTCAAGCCCGTGTACATGCACGGGGCTCGGGGCTCACAGACGGCCATACCCAGTCCAGGCTGCTTCTCCTACCGCTTTCCCCTCCCCCGCCTCTTGCTCCCGCCTCATGAGAACTGGGACCCCGTGCCCTAATCTGTGCAAAGGGGCCGCTGTGCCCGCCGCTGACCTGGTGGGAAGTGAGTGGCGGTGACCAGGGTGTAGAAAGAGCGGAGAAGGCGCCGGCGATGCTCCGGAGACGGTTCTGAAGGTGGAAGAGGGGCGTGGTAACGCAGAGCCCCTGCCCAGCCCCGCCCCTCCCGGCCCTGCCCACTTCCCAGTCACCTTTATCCCGCGAGGGCTCCACCGTGAAGAGACAGCGTTTCAGATCCAGGTGGAGGAGCAGCAGCCTGTGGGGAAACAGGTGTCACGGCCAGGAAAGAGGTGCTGAGGGCCCCCAACCCACTCCCCCTGCCGCGCCCTACCCGAGGATGTCCGTGTGCAGCGGGAAGCCCGCGGGCAGCGCTCGGGGTCCCAGCGGCAGGCAGCCCCGCAGCGGCTCCAGCAGGGGCTGCCACCAGCGCTCCAGAAGCTGCAGGGGGACGTTATCAGCGAGAGAGGCGGGGCCCAAGGACGAGGTCAAGGGGGGTACCAAGGGGAGGCAGTTTGGCCAGGGAGCCGGGGGGAGACCACAAAGGCTGAGGGGACCTCGGGAGGGAAGAGAGAGGCCTGGAAGGATGGGGGCCGCTGAGGCGGAGCCCAAGGGGGCGGGGCCTATGAGAAGGTGGGGTCTGTGAGGGGCGGGGCCTTGAGGGGGGGCGGACACAGGGCGGGTTCAGGGTAAAGATGCGCTTGCCCCGCATGGTGCTCAGGGGAGGGCCAGGGCTCGCGAGTAGAAAGGTGAACTAGGAGAAAAGCGGGACGGAGCCCCGATGCACCTGCGCATCCAGCTGGCTGAGGGGAGGCCGCGGGCCGCAGAGCAGACACAGCTCCAAGTCCGGCAGAAGCGTCAGGGTCAGTAGCCGGTGTGGAACCTGCAGCAGCGAGGAGGGTAGGCTGGCCGGAGCTTCTCCTCTATTCACGGCAAGCCCGGGCTCCTAGAGGCGGTCCTCCAGGTCCCACCCCTGGCGCGCTCCTCCCAGCCCTCACCGTTCGCCCTGTCCGCCCCACCCACTCACTCACCTTGGGGCTCCCATGCGGCAGGTACACCGGGTAGTCGCGAGCGGCCTGCGGCGGGAGGGACCCCACCAGCCAAGGGAGAAGCACGGCCTCCGGCATCCCCAACCGCCACCAGCTCTCGGTCGCTGCCACCACCCGGCCCGACACGACCAGGCTGATGAAGGCCGTGCCCGCCGCCTCAGCGAACCCAGAGAGGGCTTCCTGGGTAAGGGAGGCAGGCCAACTGGGAATCAGAGGACACGAGCAGGGGCGACAGACTTCCCAGGGGGGTGAGTAGGGGGAATAGACCGGCATACAATTCAAAGCTAGCTTGGTGGGCGTGCTCCTGTGTCTCACCCTCCCTGGGCCTGAGTTCCTCCACCTTCACATGGAGCTTACCATCCCCAAGTCACAGGTAGGATGACCGCTGCCTAGTCTGACACGTCCTACCGAAGCTAGTAATTTTAACAGCAGCAGTTTATTGAGTGCTATTAAATGCCAGTTGGGCACAATCTACAATCTACTGAAGCTCAGAGAGGTCATCACCTACCCAGAGCCACACGGCTGGGAGGCACCCATGCCAGGTGAAATCAGATCGATATTTAAGGAACAGTAGTAGACATTTCTGTGGTAGAAAGAACGGGATGTGCCAGGGCAGAGAAACTGGGGAGTTGTGGGGATTTGTGAGACTCATGAGGCAGCTAGGAGAGGGTGGACTGTGGAGTTAGGAGTTAGCAGAGGTTAGAGCGAGAAAGCAGGTGGTCATCAGATTCCTCAGGTCCTCAACTTGAGACTAAGGGGCTGGGACCTTGTCCTGGGGCCAATGGAAGTTGCGGGTGGGCTGTGACCAGGGGAAGGACTGAGTCAGCTCTGGGTGTAGAAAGATCTTTCC
>SJYQ01094195.1:0-10607 GCA_006410935.1 Redunca redunca | reverse complement strand
AACAATAGCTGAGTATTGTAATTTTAAAGTTTACCCGGGTTTGAATACCCCTCAATGGATTGGTGGGGTTATCAGTAGGCAATAGTTGAGGAGAAGTAAAGCAAGATTTTAAAGAGATGTACTAGGTCATGTAATTATTTTTTAGGAGGAATGAGTTTTTTATTCAGATTTTTGAAAAACTTATTTTCTGTTGGGTTATAGTCGATTAACAATGTTGTAGTTTCAGGTGAACAGTGAAGGGATTCAGGCATACATACATGTGTATCCATTCGCCCCCAAACCAGGAGGAATAAGATTTCAAGCTACTTGAGTATAACCATCTTCTTTTTTAAGTTACTGTGTACCATTGCTTCATTTAGCCCATGCCTAGTATGTAGTAGGTGCAGTAAGTTCCCATTATACAAACCTTCAAGTTGTGTACTTTTCAAAGATGCGGACACACATCTGGTTCCAGCAAGGAACCAGAACCTGTGCCATCAATGTCGGGCATGAGTGAAGTTGCAGCTTGCTCTTTGTCTCCTATTGTTGACGATCCTTGAGCTCTACCATTTTCCACCTCCTCTAAGGACATCAGTCCTGAATATTCATTGGAAGGACTGATGCCGAAGCTGAAACTCTAATACTCTGGCCACCTGATGCGAGGAACTAACTCATGAAAAGACCCTGATGCTGGGAAAGATTGAAGGTGGGAGAAGGGGACGACAGAGGATGAGATGGTTGGATGGCATCGCCGACTTGGTGGGCATGAGTTTGAGTAAACTCCGAGAGTTGGTGAGGGACATGGAGGCCTGGTGTGCTGCAGTCCACAGGGTCGCAAAGAGTCGGACATGACTGAGTGACTGAACTAAACTCCCTCCTCCGGTCACTAGCTCTTTTTGCCTGTTTACTTGATGCTAGACCCTATATGCCAGCTGTTGTACTATACTACTGTACTTTTCAAGGTATTGTACTGTAAGATTACAAATGTTTTATTTTTTGTGTTTGTTTTTTATGTATTATTTGTATGAAAAGTCTTCTAAACCTATTGCTTTGGGCTTATGAACACATTCTCAGAATGGTACTCTTTATATGTAGGGGACTTACTTTATTCAGTAAATGTTGAGTTGAAAAATGGAAGAGTCTTCAGCAGATCAGCTTTTGAAATCTTGCTATGGAACAAGGATGTTGAATTTATTTATGCTAATTTGTATGGTATGTTTGTCTAATTAGGGGATGCATTGTGGTTCCTGACATAAAATTAAGTAATGAAATCAAAAGGATTTATGACTCTATTTGATGAGATAAAGAATAATAAGTTGTGAAGTTTTTCAAAGGCTAGAGAAATCAGTAAGTGTAGGGAACAGAGAAGGTATCAAAACTTGTGTCATGTTGATTTTTTTTTTTTTTGTCAGCAAATCTCTTAGTAATGAAGAAAACTTGAAATTATTTGGGAAGTGCAACAACCCAAATGGCCATGGGCACAATTACAAAGGTGAGAGAAAAACTGGTGAAATTGTAGCCCTCTCAATAATGATGAATGACTGTTGAGCAACTATGGACTTAATGAGTACAAACTTTATGGACAGAGCATGAATGCTCTGAGTCTTGAATAAGAAAGTAAATGAAAGTTCAAAATGAAAAGATCTGTTGCCTTAGTTGGATGTATCAATTTATAGTTGAAAACAGAATGGTTTAAATAATTTTTTCCTGGACCTTCGAGTACATGACATTCCTTTGGCACCATGTTTTCTTCTAATTAGGTATTGCTGAGGTCAATATTAAAATTAGATTGCATTCACTGTGTAAGTAATGACTGACAAAAAGAGAGTATTGGCTCAAGATGTGCTGTATGACAGGAAAATAAGTTGGGTTTAAAACTTTGACAGCAGTGTTCTAAGGAGGTAATTAATTTATGCAAGGACAAGAGACTTGCTTATTGAAATACAGATGATATAAAAAAATAGCTGTGTAAGCCATAGAGTATCACAGCAAATGATATGGTGGAGTGAAAAGACCAGAAAAGATGTCAGAATATTGGGCTTTCACATGTAGTTACTGTCTCTTACTTGATCTGTATCTCTCATTCTGTTTGCTCACTTATACCTAATGGCGTTTCTGTGAAGCTGAAAGAAATATGTAAAAAGTCATTAATTTGCAAAGCATTCTGATCATCAAGATCTTTTAGATGTTTCACTTTTTAAAAATTAATTAATTTTAATGGGAGAAGAATTACTTTTCAACGTTATGATGGTTTTTGCCCTACATCAATATGAATTGGCCACAAGTATACATTTCTTCAAAAGTACTTGTTAATCTACGAATCATTGCTATATACTGTGTTTACATTTCTATAAGTAAAGGAACAATAATTTTAGGCCCAGTAATAGTTTGCTTGCTCAGGAAGGTAGGAGCAGCTCAGTGTGTAGCTGAATTTTTTCCTGTACATTTTCTACTTTTATAGGCAGTGATTAAGCATCATCTTGAAGTAGAGATTCCTTCCAAGTACATCATAAGCAAAATTTATACCCTTTTTGGCCTTGGCTAAGCACTCTTAGGTTCCTCTGCCATGGTCGAATTGCATTAGTTGATAAAAAGATCTTAACCGAAAGAACAGACATTGTGGCGGGGGCGTGAGGGGTGGGGTGGTGGAATACAGCTTTGTAGAGCAGAGATCTAACGCCTAATTTATGTTGCTAACTTGTGTTTGGATGTTAATCTGTTGAAAGTCATATTGGTTTTTTGGTTGTTTTGTTTTCTTCCCCATAGTTGTGGTGACCGTACATGGAGAGGTACGTGCTGAATGCGTCTGTGGTTTGTGCAGATTGCTGGGCCCTCTTTCAGCCAAAGTGATGGATTCTGTGTTGAAAAATTCTGTTAAGATTCGTGTTGCTTCATTGTTGGTCTTTGTGTACGGTGAGCTGCTGCCATTTCAGGCCTTTCCTCTCCCGAAGCAGCATCCGTCATGTGCTGTATGTGGACAGGTAGAAGGGCAGTGCAGTGGAAAGGGAGCCTCGAGTACTTGGTGTTTCCATGCTGAGATGGATTGTCTCAGGGATGAAGGCAATGTGGGACCAGTTTCTGCACATGTTGCAGTCTTTAATAATTTACCAGAGGTTAAAATATGAAGAGCATACTATAGTAATACTCACCTTTGTTTATTCTTTAGGTTGATCCTGTTACAGGAATGGTCATGAATTTGACTGATCTCAAAGAGTATATGGAGGTAATGGTATGCTGGATGCTGTTTTGTGCTGTCTTCTGAATGTAATATTTGATGGCCCCCTTTTCACTTCCCCAGCCATGTATCATCAGAGGTCCTGTGACCTGGCAAGTGGAATTGGATGTGGGAATGGGGTAGTATTAATAGTTGGAGGAGCTTCTCTCAGTGTTCTCTAAAGGTGTTGGGATGACTGAATGGAAATTAGTCATGGTTGTATTACAATGATAGGAATGAATGTAGTGTGCTCATCTTGTCTGTGTTGATATATCCTGATTTCCTCTTGTTTAACAAATTCTTCCCTTCTTTCATGACACAGCTCTATCCTTGAAGCTTTCTATTCCTGAAATCGGTGAATTTTCCTTACATCTTTAATCACAGATTTTAATACTATCCTGTTTTATTCACTCTAGCTTTACTATAAACTCACTGGGGTAGTTGGTGATAGGGATAACGAAAAAGAAGGTTTTCAGTAAAAGACTTACTGCTTATATCATTATAGATTGTAAGAGACTACAGAGGTTATCCATGCCAGCTTCTTCCTTCGACTGAGGTCGAGAGATAATGAATAGTTAACCTCCCCTACTTGCCCTCAGTCATGTAATTAATCCTTTGCAAAGCTGGGAATTAGATTTCCTTCCATCCAGCTTTGTTTTTATTATACCATCATTTCACCTGTTTGTTTTGCTTCAACTTTGCTCCTTTTATTTTAAAATTTGACATTTGTTTAATTAAAAATGTTATGAATAATTATTACTTCTTTCATGTTGCTTATCTTCCATATATTTAACAAGTTTGCCTGCTTTGCATCAGTCTTTGAGCTGAGCACTAGAATCCAATGATGAATGAGACATAACTCTTAGCCACAGTGTGCTCACATGACTTTATAGCAGGTAAAGAACACTAAGTGTTAAATGAGTGTTGGTTGAATAAATGAATAGGACAATGAGTGGGTGAGCGAACAGTGCTGTGCTCAAGTTACTTTAGGAAAGCTATAAAGACAAAGTTCTTGCAAACACTAGTGACATAAATATATATACATGAAGGTTTATAAGAAACACCCTAGGCAGGCATGCAGCGAAATACCAGAGGAGAAATTCTCTGCACTTTTTCCCCATCTTTGTGTACATGAAGGACGCTGCATACCACATATTTTACTTTTGCGTTAGTAAAAGTGGCTTATGACATACAGAGACAAATTAGAAAGAGGCTTGTAGAAGAGGTCTCAATGGAAAAGTTGGGATCTGAACAGGAGTTTTCAGTTAAAACAAAGATTAAACAAGGATTTATTTTCTTGATATCCATGCGGCTATCATTTATTTTAAAGTTTTTTGGTTTAGGACTTACTCCTTTTATATGATTCTGATTTTTCTTAGAAAACAATTGTTATTGTTATTATTAAGGTACCCTTCTTAGAACCATACCATATAGAAACTTAGATTGTTCCACAGATTCTTTTTTTTTAATTGAAGTACAGTTGATGTATAATATTATATGTTATGGGTGTACAATATAGTGATTGACAATTTTTAAAGGTTATACTCCATTTATAGTTGTTATAAAATATTGGCTGTATTCCTCATGTTGTACAGTATGTCCTTATAGCTTATTTTATATGTAATAGTTCATATCTCTTAATCCTCTACCCTTTTATACCCTTCCTCCCTTCTCTCTCCCCACTGGTAACCACTAGTTTTCTTCATCTGTGAGTCTATTTCTTTTTTGTTATATTCACTAGTTTATTAATTTTTTAAGATTGCTTAGGTTTTTTGCAATAGCTAAAAGTAATACAAAAAGTGAAGTGAAAGCAGTCCCTCAGTCATGTCCAACTCTTTGCGACCCCATGGACTGTAGCCTACCAGGCTCCTCCATCCATGGAGTTTTCCAGGCAAGAGTACTGGAGTGGGTTGCCATTTGCTTCTCCAGGAGATCTTCCTGACCCAGGGATTGAACCCAGGTCCTCCTGCATTGCAAGCAGACACCTTTACCATCCAAGCCACCAGGGAAAGTTTACAAAGAATAAGGCAATTACAATTCTTGCCATTGACAAAGAAAAATGTATGTATAATATATATAAGTATTAAGAAGCCAGCCTTTACATGTTTTTAGTTTTCTTTCTAAGAGCTCAGGATCATTGTTAAATTACTCCTTATGGCAGAAACTCAGAACACCTTACATAATTTCAGTCTTAATCTACTTTATAAAATGTAGTACTCAGTGAAGGTGTGTCCTAAGTATATTGTGGCATTGTGCTGAAGGAGAGACTGTTAGAGAAAAGTATTTGTGGTAACATTTTGGACAGAATTCAAGAAGTATTAAACTAAATTCTGAATCACAGAGGCTTGTTATGAGAAAGAACCAGTGAATTCTCTATTTTTTGGTTTCTTACCTCTCTGCATTCAGTAATGAGGATATCCAGCCATTATGGAAAGCTAGGCCTTTTTTTATTTTATAAAGTTTATTTTAAACTTTCTGAGATTGTTTTGTAAGACACAAAGTTCTTGCAAGTACTGAGTTAGTGATGAGATGATAAGGTAAGATTTAGAGGCAAAGGTAGGACACTTTGAAATATGATTCATAAATGGAATCAGTGATATTTTTCCTTTGTTTTGTCTATAGGAGGCAATTATGAAGCCCTTTGATCATAAGAATCTGGATCTAGATGTGCCGTATTTTGCAGACATTGTAAGGTGAGTGACTGTTTTACTTTATATAAATAGTAAGAAAGAAGAATTTATTTTAACATTTTACTTGATTATTGTGTGACTTCTTTTTTTAGTGTAATGATATCTTTTAAAACTAGAATTTTTATTCTCTGTCAGTATTAAACATGAAGTTTCACTTGTCTTTGACCTTCTTTCCTTTTCTTCTCCAGCACAACAGAAAATGTAGCCGTATGTATCTGGGAAAACCTCCAGAAATTTCTTCCTGCAGGAGTTCTTTATAAAGTAAAAGTATATGAAACCGACAATAATATTGTAGTCTATAAAGGAGAATAACTCTTAGGGATTAATTTCCATCCATATTTAAAGAAGATCTTTATTCCCTTGAACAATTAAGAAGTCATCACCTAACTGTNATTCCCTTGAACAATTAAGAAGTCATCACCTAACTGTTGCACTTCCACTTTGTGTTCTGGAATCATTGTGAGTGAGTCCTGTTCTAGACTCAAATCTGATTTAAAACCAAGTTTGTAATGTATTCTGAGTATCATTTAAAGAGTCTTTCATCTGTAGATTAAAATTACTTCAGCAAAATGTTCTGGTGTAGAATTATTTGGAAGCAAAAGAAATCTGTTTTTTTTTTTTTCATTATCTCATTTTTTAGTATTCGTTTTTTTCTTGGTATAATATAAATGGCAAAAATGTTTATAAGACTGACTGTAGGTGAATCTTATAAAAAATACCAGTGACCACAAAATCTGGAAACAGAGACTACATAGTATTTCTAGTAGATTGAGCTCCCTTGGTTACTTCTTCTAGGATATGCTAAATGTGTTCCACTAGAAAAGAGGATGGCAAACCACTTCAGCATTCTTGCCTTGAGAACCCTATGAACAGTATGAAAAGGCAAAAAGATATGACACAGAAAGATGAAATCCCCAGGTCAGTGGGTGCCCAATATGCTACTGGAGAAGAGCTGAGAAATAGCTCCAGAAGGAATAAAGAGGCTGAGCCAGAAACAACACCCACCTGTGCATGTGTCTGGTGATGAAAGTAAAGTCCGATGCTGTAAAGAACAGTATTGCGTAGGAACCTGGAATGTTAGGTCCATGAGTCAAGGTAAAATAGAAGTGGTCAAACAGGAGATGGCAAGAGTGAACATCACATTTTAGGAATCCAGTGAACTAAAATGGACTGTACTGGGCTAATTTAATTCAGATGACCATTATATCTACTACTGTGGACAAGAATCCCTTAGAAGAAATGAAGTAGCTCTCATAGTCAACAAATGAGCCTGAAATACAGTACTTGGGTGCAATCTCAAAAATGACAGAATGATCTCTGTTCGTTTCCAAGGCAAACCATTCAATATCAAATTTCATTATAATATCAATAATCCAAGTCTATGCCCCAACCACTAATGCTGAAGAAGCTGAAGTTGAATTGTTCCATGAAGACCTATAAGACCTTTTAAAACTAACACCAAAAAAAGATGTCCTTTTCATCATAGGGGACTGGAATGTAAAAGTAGGAGGTTACAAGATACCTGGAGTAATGGGCAAGTTAGGCTTTGGGGTGCAAAATGAAGCAGGGCAAAGGCAAACAGTTTTGCCAAGAGAATGCACCGGTTATAATGAACACCCTTTTCCAACAACACAAGAGATGACCCTACACATGGATAGGACCAGGTGGTCAATACTGAAATTAGATTGATTATATTTTTTGCAGGCGAAGGTGGAGAAGCTCTATACAGTAAGCAAAAACAAGACCAGGGGCTGACTGTGGCTCAGATCATGAACTCCTTATTGCAAAATTCAGAAAGTAGGGAAAACCACTAGGCCATTCAGGTATGACCTAAATCAAATCCCTTATGTTTATACAGTGGCAGTGACAAATAGATTCGATGGATTAGATCTGATAGAGTGCCTGAAGAACTATGGACAGAGGTTCATGACATTGCACAGGAGGTGATAATCAAAACCATCCCCAAGGAAAAGAAATGCAAGAAGGCAAAATGGTTGTGTGAGGAGGCCATACAGATAGCTGAGAAAAGAAGAGAAGCAAAAGGCAAAGGAGAAAAGGTGTAAGCTTATTCAGTGAAAATTAGACTGGAGTCATCTGGGACAATGCATTATAAATGAATGTACAGGGACTGATGCCAGTGCCTTTTGGTAGTGCATGGTGTTCATTGCAGATTTGCTTATTGAACCATGCACTGCTAGTGAGGAACACTGAACATGTCACAGAAGATGAATAAACTGCTTATGTATATTTGTCTGTTTTCAGACCTTATGGCTACCTGAACAATTTAAACTCAGAAGACTGAAAAATAATCACATGTATTAGACCTTGTTAAGATAATCAGCGTGAAAAGGATATGTTACTCTGTACAGCATCTCTTTACGGAAGTTTTTCCTAGCTTGTTCTGATCACTAAATTTACCTGCTTCAAGTTGAGCTGCTTTTGTGGCATTCATCTCTGGTATCTTTCTTCATGCCAAAATCTACAAGAATATATTTGCTTTCTTCCCACAAAGAACAGTTCTCACTTGTGTTCTCATTTGTATTTTAAAACCAAGTTTCTTAAGTATAGGGTTCATTTTTCTCTCCACATAGCAACTAGTACACAATGGATTCTTAGAATATTGCTGCCTGAAAAGAGTAAAAGGACTTGTGCCATGATTAGTACACTAAAAAAAATTTCAAAGTAGTATACTTTTATTTTGGAGAATTTAACTGCATGAATTTTACAATAAATTTTGATAGTAATATGATGCCCACTTGATCAAATTTGAATGTCTTTTAGTTACCAGCACAATTTTTATGTTACTTACATATATTTCATTTAGATTACTTGACAGGCAGGATAATAATAATTTGGTAAGGCAATTTATTTTTTAATTGTTAAAAATTCCATTCCCATTTTATATTACATTACTCCCATTTTACAGATGAGAAAATTGAGACTGAGTTAGTTTTAAGCTACTTGCCTAAACTAACTCAGCAAAATAAGTAGTAAACTGAGTGTTTGATGCTCAGTCTGACTCAACCATAGACTTAAAAAAAAAAAGATAGTGTATACATTTCAATACTTTTTTGATACCACATTATGCAGACTTGATACCATGTTAAACTTTTTTGTGGTAACAGTGTCACTCCAGGTTTTTGTGTTCATGAGTTGCTTCTAGAGAACATTTTTCTCCTACTTGCTCTTCTTAGGAAAGTGAGAATTCTATTTACCTACTGTTTATCTGTCTAGTAAATGAGTGAGTGACTAGATGAGTGAATGTTCAAAGATAGGATATAGATTTTTTTAAGTCTCCCTAGAACTGCTATCAGAGACCTTATCAAAGTATATTGTAATTATTGCTTTGTTGTCTAGTTACTAAGTCACGTCCGACTCTTTGCGACCCCATAGCTGCAGCTCTCCAGGCTCCTCTGTCCGTGGTATTTCCCAGGCAAAGATACTGGAGTGGGTTGCCACTTCCTTCTCTAGGGGGTCTTCCCAATCTAGGGTTCAAGCCTATGTCTCCGTCTCCTGCATTGCAGGTGTGTTCTGGGAAGCTTTACTGTTTTGTTTTTTCACTACCCTGATAACTTGTGGGCAAAATTAAGCAGAATATCTGGTAAATAGTACTTGGTAATTTTCGTTGATTAAATGAATGGTGTTTGGTAGAAACTGCTGAAATTTTACAATATCATATATAGTGAACATACGGTAAATATTTTTAGAATTGATTAACATGAAAATGTTGAGCCTTGAGTCCTAGTCTGAGTGCCGTTACCATGCAGCTTTGTCCCTTTCACCTCAGAGCCTTACTTTTCCAAAATGAATGTTGGACAGATGTTTTCTCAAGTTGTTCCTGCCTGATCTTAGATTTTATATGTCAATGATTTCAAATACCAAATGGGTATTAATTTAGAGATGGGGAAAGATTATTGTGGGGTGGTGAGGTTTGGAAAAGCTTAGTGGAGGAGGTTAATCCTGAATGGTGCTTAAAGTGATGGGACAGGGAGGGGGAATGGTTTAGACCTGAGAAAAGGGGAAAAACACTGAAAGGGTAAAATTTTGTAAGTGTGGTTACCAATGTGATCATGTGCTAAATGTATTTGTTGCATAGTGAATAGATTAATATTTTTACAAATTTTAAATAAATTAAAAATTTTATGGAAAAAAAAAAAATCAAGGTTAAAACCCCTAATACCATCTTCTCCATCACTGAAACAGTTCAGAAAAAGATGGGGTTTGAGGATAGCTTTACTATCTGTTCAGTATCACTAATTTTCATAGGTGGAATGAACATACTAAACACTTTTAGCTATTCTAAACCATCTACAAAGAGCTGAGTCATGTGTCCAGCCTTCCCCATCCTCTGTACTCAGTGTGATATCAACTTTCATTTCATATAATTATTTAGGAAACAGTTTATTCTTTTTACATTTCTCCTAGAAGAGTTCATGACCTTTTTTAATAGCCATATCCTTTAGAATTTGCGACTGCATGAGAGACTTCACAGGGCCCCTCAAACCATGAACTAGTGACTCTGGGCCATGCCTGGGGCACTTGCTCATGCTTAGTTGATCAACTGTGTCCAACTCTTTGTGGCCCCATGGTCTGTAATCCATCAGGCTCCCCTGTCCATGGGATTCTCCAGGCAAGAATATTGTGGTGGGTTGTCATTTCCTCTCCCAGGGAATCTTCCTGACCTAGAGATAAAACAAGCATCTTCTGTGATTCCTGCATTGAAG
>SJYQ01094173.1:0-11234 GCA_006410935.1 Redunca redunca | reverse complement strand
CAGGGCCCAGCGCCCTGCTGCCTGGAAACCGAACCCAGAGGTGCCTCCCTCGGCGTGCGTGGGGCTGGAGGCCAGGCTCTGCAGGGAGTGGCCTTCAGGGAAGGCGGCAGGGCCAGCAGAGGCCTGGACCCCTGCCCAGCTGGAACGCCTCCAGTGACAAGCCCATACGCCTGCCCGGGCCTGAGCATCCCGGGCCATCATCCCAGCTCAAGGGCAATTTGGGGGCTGCCTGCCCCGTGGACAGTGCCACCCCTAGCCCCAGCACAAGGCAGCAGCTAAAGGCCAGGCTTTTCTAAATTCTTACTTGATACTCACAGCTCCGGTCGACACAGGTGTCCAGGAGATGCTGTTTGTGTAACGCTCAGTGGTCTCCTTTGCACTTTAGCGTCTGGTTTATTTCTTGAGCTGTGCCTGTGGAATCAACCCGCTCAGACAAGCCGCTCTGTGGCCCCCCGACCCCCATGTTCCCCGGGCTCCTCCGCCTCTGGGTCCCCACAGGGCCGTGCTGGACCAGGGACCAGGAGCAGGTGTCCTGGGCCTCCGGCCTCCCTCTGTTCTCTGGCCGCAGAATGGCCACTGTTCACTCTACTCACAGAAGTGTCCGATTTAGCAGATAAAAACACAGCTTGCCCAGTTAACTTTGAATTTCAGACAAACATGAATAATGTTTAGTGTAATTATATCCCATGGCAATACCGGTCGCTAAGTCATATGTGACTCTTTGCGACCCCATGGACTATAGCACACCAGGCTTCCTTGTCCTTCACCATCTTCCGGAGTTTGCTCAAACTCATGTCCATTGAGTTTGTGATGCCATCCAACCACCTCATCTCTGTCGTCCCCTTCTCCTCCTGCCCTCAATCTTTCCCAGCATCAAAGTCTTTTCCAATAAGTCGGCTCTTCACATCATGTGACCAAAGTAGTGGAACTTCAGCTTCAGTATCTGTCCTTCCAGTAAATACTCAGGACTGATTTCCTTTAGGATTGACTGGTTTAATCTTCTTGCATTCCAAGGGACTCTCAAGAGTCTTCTCCAGCATCACAGTTCACAAGTATCAATTCTTCTGCACTCAGCCTTCTGACACGAAGAGCCAACTCATTGGAAAAGACCCTGATGCTTGGAAAGATTGAGGGCAGGGGGACGAGGGGGCAACAGAGGATGAGATGGTTGGATGGCATCACTGATTCAATGGACGTCAGTTTGTGGAAACTCTGGGAGACAGTGAAGGATAGGGAAGCCTGGCGTGCAAGCAGTTCATGGGATGGCAAAGAGTCAGACACAACTTAGCGACTGAACAACAGCAACCTTCTTTATGGTCCGGTGCGATAGTTGGGATATATTTATACTTAACACATTTGTTTGTATCTGAAATTCAAATTTAATTGCATGCATTATATCCTATCTAGGGCCCCTTCTTCGGGCAGCATGGTGGGTCTATAAAGGGCTGGGAGGGAGGTAGCAAGGAAGGAAAGGGGCCGGTTCCAGTTGAGCCAGGTTCCCAGGGGGGTATTAAACTGGGGTGGGAGCACCCCGAGTGTGTATGTCTGTGTGGCCAGCACATTGCAGGCTGGGCTCTCCCCATGGAGGCTTGGAGGGTTCAGTCCCCACCCCAGGACAGCCAGCTCAGCTTCCCTCAGGTCAGTGTGGGAGGGAAAAGGGCCTGAGGACTGTGGCCTTTGAGCCCTGGAGAAAGTGTGGTGGGTCACCGTGGAACACGCAGGATTCTTGACCTTCATCTCCAACTGCATGACTCCATGGGGCCTTGGACAAAAGACAAAAGGCAGGAGTTGGGGGTCTTCTTTGCTCAGTGCCTGGCATACAGTAGGTGCTAAATGAGTGTGTGCTGACGTGTCATGCAGGGGCTTGTGCTTGCCTTAAAGGGATTTGGGGAACTACAGCTGCTCAGGTTGTATTGGAAGGGGTAACCTCACCATAGACAGGGGCCTTGTGATGGCCGAGTGGTGGGCACCTGGCCCCCAGCTCACAGAGGGGGCTGCCGTTTTCTGGGGACCTCAGATATTGCCTGGAATCTTAACCAAGCAGCAATTCTCTTTGAAAGTTTCAGCATGAGGTGCCTAAGCCTTAGTGGGGCTGAGTGCAGAATCCTCCCACCTTATCACAGGGCCTTTCTTGGGCTCTGCAACCACAGGGCCTGGGTTCTGATCCCAGGCCTGCCACACACTGGCAGTGTGGCTTTGGGCAAATGTCTTGACCTCTCTGAGCCTTAAGTTGCCTCCTCTGAAAGATAAAACCTGCATCAGGGGAAAAGTGATATTGAACTGGCTGTTTCTGTCAAACGGCTAAGGACAGCGTTACCAAGGAACCAGCAATTCCACTCCCGGGTACATGACCAAGAGAAGTGAGGATCCACATCCAGACACTTACCCGAACGTTCACAGCAGCTGGATTTGCTGCAGCCAAACGGTGAGGCCACCCAGTGTCGGCGGACACATGGGCAAGCTGTACATGGTGCGCGCACACAGCGGAGTCGACTCGGCCACAGAGAGGAGTGAATGAAACACAGACAAATCTTGAAACCATGACGCTGACTGACAGTGGCCAGACAAGGCCACAGACGCAGGGCGTCCACACCTGAGAGGCCCAAGGTTGCCACAGGGGGAGGAAGGGGAATGCAGCAGGTGTCCTTTGGGGTGACGAGAATGTCCTAAACATTGACTGGCGTGGTGGCCCACCCTGAATCTCCTGAGACCCCCGCGCATCTGGGAACCGTGTGGTGTGGGAACCCCATCCTGGCGAGCAGGGAGCCCGCAGGAAGGGCGTGAACTCCCACGACCGCAGCGGTGTTTAATGACCCCCAGGCTTGGGGGCGGGGAGGGGAGCTGCCCCGGGATGGGGGACCCCGGGGGAGTGGATTTGGTGGCCTTCAGGGTGCTCGTCTTCCCCCCNAGCTGCCCCGGGATGGGGGACCCCGGGGGAGTGGATTTGGTGGCCTTCAGGGTGCTCGTCTTCCCCCCATGGTCCTCAGGCTTCGAGGGCCCAGGATGGCCACCTTGCAGCAGCCTCGAGGCCAGCCAGGCACGGGCTCACACACGGGAGTGCAGCCTCCTCCCCAAAAAGTCAGGGCGGCCTCCAGGAGCTCCTCCAAGTGAAGTGTCTCAGCCTTGAATCTGGGGCTTCAGGCTCCCTCTGCCTGAGCCGCTGAATGTCCCCCAAGGAGAACGCTCCCCCGGAGGGAGGCTGACCTGGGGAGGAAGCAGGCCGTGAGCCGGCCGGCGGTCCCGAGCACTTTGGAGGGGCGTGGGCAAGCCAGAGGCCTGAGGCGGATGTCAGCGCATCTCCCCGCAACCCGATTTCCTGCATAGCCCCCCAGCTCCACCGCCCCCTCCTGCAGGCAGTCGCTCATGGGGGCTTCCCGGGGCCTTTATCAGAGGAAGGCCCTGAAAGGCCAAATCTGCTGGCCCACAGACCCCGGGTTCGTCCTCAGCCGGCCTCCCTCCCCACCTGGCCTTGGCCACTGGTGACTCCCTGGGGGGCTCCAGTTCTCCCTGAGACCCAGACAAGGCTGCCCACTGGGTGCCAGGGGCCTCTTCCCTGACCCGCCCCCTCCCTCTCCCATGTGCCAGGGCTGGAGCTTGGATGCAGCAGGGCAGAGACCCTCGTACCGACAGGTGATCCAGGGGAGCAAATGGAGAGGGTGTGAGTGTGACATCCAAGCCTGCCCTCGAAGTGCTTCCTGGGGGCCAGGCTGCCCTGCGCACTGTGGCAGCCCTGACTTTGCACCTGTTCTTCACTGGAGAAAATCAGGCGTCAACCCAGGTCAGGTGGTCAGTGGTCAGCAGTCGGCAGGCCTCAAGGAGCCCAGCAGGGAGGAAGGTACCACTAGTTCCTTCACCGGCCATGTCATCTTTTGGGTTAAATGGGTTAAGTTGTCAGGTGCCACGTATGGAGCAGCCTCTCCCAAGGGACACCCTCCCAGCTGTGGGGTCGTTTCAGGACCGCCCAGCTGAGCTTCAGGGGACCCCACAGCAGAGGTGGTGCCCCAGGCACCAGCAGGCCTGACAGAGGTGGAGGCTCCGACAGCATTTACATAACTTATTGTAAATTGCTCCCACTTTGTTTAATGTTCCTTTGATTCCACTTAATACTAGCTTCTCCATGGCTGCCACCAGATGCTGCAGGAAGTTCACGTTTTCAGAGACGGGGAGACACGCCCAGCAGGGAGACTGTGCAGTCATGCCGCCTCTGCCACGCAGCACGCCCAGCCTCCCTCCCTGCACAGGGCACCCTGCCTCCCCCGGAAGGAGTTTCAGATTGTCCACGCTCCCAGCCTGGTGCCCAGACCCAGTGGCAGGGCACTAACTCGTGGCAAATGGCTGTCGGGTCCCTTGTGTGGGGACCCAGGGCCCGAGGAGACAGCCTGGGACACACAGGGGCACGTGGCGTGGCTGTCTGGGCTGAGCGGGCCTGGGCCAGCCCCTCAGATGGGGCTGAGAAAACACAAGCAGACGGTGTGGAAAGGCCCATTTGGTCCATTCCTGCCCAGAAGTGGGGACGGGAGGCAGAACCACCAGGCCGGCCTCCCTGCTCTGGGAGCAGTCTGACCTGCCAGGACCCACCAGGGCCAGGAAGTGTCTCTGTAGGCCCCAGGGGCACCTTGAATTCCCTGAGATCAACTTTCACAAATCTGGGCCCTTGAAGCAGAAGTGGGCAGGCTGGCAGCCAGAGGACTCTAGCCCTAAGAGGGCACTTTGGAACTCTCTGGCTTCCAGACGTGGGTCTGCACAGGCCCGGCTGGGCCAAACCCTGGTCATGTCCGCAGCCTCGACGCTTTGCTGCTAACCCAGGGACCTGCCTTCTCGGGACGGGGCAAGGGCCTTAGTGGCCGTGGGTGGGGGTGGAGGCCCAGCTGGGCAGGCCTCTCAGCCATGACCTGGAGGCTGGGGAGGGCCGCCAGGGGCTGGGCGGCCCCAGGCCCCAGGGCGAGAGGGTGGGCCAGGTCCAGAGTGACCCCGGGCCCGTGGGCAGCATCCCCCTCGTCGTGTCTGCATCTGTCTGTAGGAGTACTGGCCCCTCCCCAACCCCAGCTCAGCAGAAAGGTACCAGGGTCCCTGACTCCAGAGTCTGCTTGGGGTGGCAGGTCCCCACTATTCCCTGGCGGGCTCCTGAGCAGGATGGATGGTGGCCATCCAGCTCGCCTGGGTCCCCAGACGTGTTTTGCAACCCCAGGTTAGTCTTGTGTGTGTGTGTGTGTTCAGTTGCTCACTCGTGTCCAACTCTTGGCAACTGTAGCCCTTCAGGCTCCTCTGTCCATGGGATTTTCCAGGCCAGAATACTGGAGTGGGTTGCCATTTCCTCCTCCAGGGGATCTTCCCAACCCAGGGGTCAAATCCTATCTCTTACATCTCCTGCATTGCTAGGGAAATTCTTTACCATTAGCGCCATCTGGGAAGCCCCAAATGAGTCTTGTACCCCCAGAGAAATGGGGCCACTCAGGTTGTGTGTGGGGGGCCTGGTCTGTTTCCCGGAAAGCGCACTTGTGCAGGGAGGGCGGCCTGGTGAGCAAGGCCTCAGGGCAGCTGAGGAAGGGAGGGCAGCCCTGAGCAGAAGGCGGTGCGGGGTGGATGAGGCAGGCTCGAAGACTGAAGGGGCTGAGAATAAACCACGTAAAATGGCAGGTTCTTCAGTGAGTTGGCCTCCACGCTGAAAGGAGGGTTTGCTCCCGGGCAGCCAGGCCTCAGTCCTGCTGGGACCCCCGGCGGGTCAGGCAGACTGCAGCCGGCGTCATCTGCTGGGGGACAGGGGAGGGCTGTGTCGTCCACCCGCTCCTGTCACCCTCAGGGGCCCCTCGCTGAAGAGCAGGCTGAGGCCTTGCTCGGCTGAGCCTGGGTTGTCTCTCCCACCTGTTTCTTGAGCAGGTGCTCCCATGTCCCTGCCCTGGCCCCGGGGCCTCCTCTGAGTGCAGACGTCAGTGCTGGTGACCCTGCCTGGCGCCCCCTCCACGCCCGGGGCTTCAGGAGGGGGGTCGGAGCCCTGCCTTTCCCCCAGCACCCAGCAGGTCCTCAGCTGGGAGCACCGTGAGCCCAGGGCAGGGGGGTGGGACCAAAAGGCCGGCAGGGCGTCAGGGGTTCCCTCCCGCCGTGTGGCCAGCCCCTGATGGGGAGCCACGCAGTCCAAGCAATGGTTCCAGCTGGCCCTTTAGTCACAGCAAGGAGAGAACCGAGACTTTCTCCTCCTGTGTTTACTAGTAAATCATCCTCTGTTGTCAGAGCAGGTGAAGGTGAAGGAAAACAGTGTTATTTGCCATTATAACAAGTGTGTCCTGGTAGCATCTGTGATAAGGCAGACGTCTGTCGTTAAGCTGGCTCAGTCCCTCACTCAGCCGGCCGCCACGCAGCAGGCCCTGCGATGTTGATCCGACCCGACCCCCACAGGCCACCAGCCTGCGGGACTCAGGGGTATCCCATCCTCTCTGGAGAAAGGGACTCATGTGAGTGAGAGGATCATTGGAGAGCCTTTCCCCCAGAGCTTCAGCATCAGGTTAAGCATTTCCCGCCCGTCCTTGGGCTCATCTTTTCAAAGACCACATTCTCTGGGAGGGGGTATGTCTTGAGCCGTAGCAACCATTCACACTTTAGTATGAATGAGTTCCTGCAGTCCTTTCCCTTTGACAATGGTGGGGAGCAGAGGCGAGATGAGGTGGGAAAGGGCATGGAGGTACTGCTGGCCTGAGAAGGACCTGGGGACTCAGCAGGGCAGGATTGGCGTAGGTCTGGGCCCCAGGGGAGACCCATGACAGCTTGGAGGCAGAGTTGTTTCAGGAGTGCAGAGCGGGTCCACAGAGCTAGTGGATCAGGCCTCCTGCAGATGCTTTTAGGGGATGAGGGCTTGGGGGCTGCAGGGGTGGGCCAGGCTGCCCAAGGAGGGGGCTCCAGGGGCCTCTCTGTATGAAATGGAGGGTCCCCTGAGCTGAGAGCAGCCCACTCCCCGGGCTGCAGGGAGGGGGCGTCTGCACATCTGGGCTCGTGCTGGGTGTAGTGGGGCCTGATTCCGGGACTGAGCTTTGCGCCTGTGCTGGCAGCTCGGCCCCTCGGGGTGCCTCTCTGATCCCCAAGGCCCTGTGCAAGCCCTCCCTCCACAGGCAGGGCCTTGGGACAGGGCCCTGGACCCAGGAGGCTCCCACAGCTAGGCTTACAGAGGAGGGGCATGGGGCAATGACAACACGGCCTCTCCAAGCCCCCCGCCTGGCTGCCAGGAACCTCCTCCGGCTCCTGCCCCCTCGCCTGGCCGGGGAGCAGCTGCAGGAGACAGGAGATGCCGCTGCTTTAATTTCCTAGATTTATAGTGTCTTCTGTGGCTTCCTCACGAGATGAGGATGGAACTCATCCCCGTCAGGCTCCTCTCGGGTGTGCAGCTGCCCGGCGGGCCAACACTGACGCTCTGCCTTCCACGGGGAGGTCAGGGGACCCTGGGCCTCCAGGAGCCTCGGGTGCTCGGTGTCCTCCCACTGGGGTCAGAACCGCGGGAATGGATCCACCTGGCCGAGGCGTCTTTAACCTCTCGCTGACCTCACGCTCAGTGACGAAAGGCTGGAAGCTTTCCCCCTAAGATCAGAGCTGAGATGAGGACACCCACCCTGGCCACTGCCACTCAGTACAGTGCTGGAGGCCTAGCCCGTTTAGGCAAGAACAAGAAATAGAAGACTGAAAGTTTGGGAAGGAAAGAGCAAAACTGTTTACACACAGACATCAGGACTGTCTGGAAATGTTGCGGAATCCGCCCCAAATCAGCCAGAACCAACAAGGAGCTTAGCGAGAGCGCAGGACCACAGGCAGAAGTGTGCTCCAGCACCAGACGGCAGAGGAACGTTGGAAACATTTCCATTTAAACTATCAAGAACCAGGGACTTCCCTGGCGGTCCAGGGGTTAAGACTCCATGCTTCCAATGCAGGGGGTGGGAGTTTGACCCTGGTTTGGGGAGCTAAGATTCCACATGCCGTGCAGTGTGGTCAAAATAAATAAATAAACTTAAAAAAATATATATCACAAAACATAAAATATATGGAAAGGAATTTAACAGAAGATGTGCCGACCTCTGGAGTAAACTGAGTGTAGCAGAAATTTGATGCGAGAGGTCCAGACCTCAGCTGGCAGAGGCTCAGACTTGATCCTCAGTCAGGGACCAGGAGCTTTGGCATCACCAAGACATCACCTCTCCCATGCCTTCCCTGTGAGACTCAGGGATCCCCAAACGAAACCCCGAGGCTTTTTTATTTTTTTGTAGCAGTTAACCAGCTGAATCCAAGATGCACGTGGACAAGCAGAGAGTAAAGGGCTGAAACCATCCTGACAAAGGCAAGCGGAGCTGGAGGACTCACACTTGCAGCCCACGGTCGGCCGGGAAGCCTCAGCGATTGACGCAGTGTGGGCGCCATGACAGCCAGCAGCGGAGCTGAGTGCACACGTGGCCCCGACGGAGCCGGCCCAGGGAGCGGGTTCAGTGGGACGAAGGATCTCGCTCCGACAAATGATGCCAGGAAAACCAGCAGACTCAGCAGGAAGACCATCCCAACCCTCCCTCACCCCCCACACACGGCGGTCTGAAACAAAGCGTGCGTGTCTGAGTGCTAAGTCGCGTCACTCATGTCCGACTTTTAGTGATCTTGTGGACTGTACCACGCTCCTCTGTCCATGGGATTCTCCAGCCAAGAATACTGGAGTGGGTTGCTGTGCCCTCTTCCAGGGGATCTTCCTGACCCAGGGATTGAACTCACATCTCTTAGATCTCCTGCACGGGCAGTTGGGTTGCTTACCACTAGCACCACCTCAGAAACAAAGCAGAGACCCCTGTGTAAAAACTAGAACTGTGATTGTCTGTAGAAGTTCTGGGTGAGTATCTATGCAACTTCGAAGTGGGCAAATATTTCTCAAATAAAACACAGAAACATAACCGTAACAGGAAAAACTGATACGTTGAGGGACTTCCCTGGTGGTCCAGTGGCTAGGACTCCGTGTCCCCAGTGCAGGGGACCCAGGTTCAATCCCTGGTCAGGCAACTTGATCCCACACGCCCCAAGTAAGTGTCTGCATGTTGCAGCTAAGACCCGGCACAGCCAAATAAATAAATATTTTTTAAAATGTTGATACACTGAGCTGCATCAGTTAAAACCTGCCCATCAAAAGGAAGTCAAGGGAAGATGCAGACTGGGCATGGACATTCGCATGGTCCACAGGAAAGCCTCGAGCCCAGGATGGATGAAGAAACACTAACGCTCGCATTGAAATGACAACCTGATTTGGAAATGGTCAATGGCTGGAACACACATGTCACCAAGGAAGACGTGCATGTGGTGGAGAAGCCCAGCGTCACAGGTCACTGGGGGACGCAGCCCCGACCTGCCGGCCACAGCAGAGACCCTCCCCTGTCAGGCGGGCTGCAGTACCAGGTGTGGCTGGTGAGCAGGGTCTGAGCTCTCATACTGCTGGTGGGATCGGAAAGCAGTGGGACCACTCGGGGGGATTTTGGCTGTTCCTTAAATGCACTCACACTGTGTAGTCTGATCTTTCTGCAGTTGCTATTTACCCCAGAGAGATGGAAGTGTTAGTTTTGCTTTCCATCTCCAAGATTTGCCTGAAGGTTCACAGCAGCTTCCTTGTAAATCCCAGTCCCCGTTGGCCCAGGCCACCAGAACAAAACCACCGTGATCTGGGCTGTTTACTAACAGCAAACATAATTGCCTCCCGCTGTCTGGAGGCCAAGAGGCTGAGACCTCAGCTCCCATGGATTCCTGCGTCTGGTGGGACAGCCTCGCTCGGTGTCCTCGGCGGAGGTGGTGAGGGAGCTCTCCAGGGTCTCATTTGCTGCTGTCGTTCAGTTGCCCAGTTGTCTCTGACTCTTTGCAACCCCGTGGACGGCAGCACGCCAGGCTTCCGTGTCCTTCTCCATCTCCTGGAGTTTACTCAGACTCATCTCCATTGAGTCGGTGATGCCATCCAACCATCTAATCCTGTGTTGCCCCCTTCTCCGCCCTCAATCTTTCCTATCATCAAGGTCTTTTCTAATGAGTTAGCTCTTTGCATCAGGTGTCCAAAGTATAGGAGCTTCAGCTTTAGCATCAGTCCTTTCAATGAATATTCATGGTTGATTTCCTTTAGGGTTGACTGGTTGGATCTCTTCGTTGTCCGAGGGACTCTCAAGAGTCTTCTCCAGCACCACAGTTCAAGCCTCATATACCTGTCTTCAGGTTCACTGGTCATTTCCATTTCTCTGCCTAGTCTCTAACCCGCCCTTCTGACTGATCACCTCCCGAAGGCCCCACATCCTAACACCATTACTGGGATCAGGTGTAAGTGTGTGAATTTAGGGGGACACAAATATGATTGAAGGCAAAAGGAGAAGGGGACGACAGAGGATGAGATGGTTAGATGGCATCACTAATTCAACTGATAGGAGTTTGAGCAAAGTCCAGGAGATGGTGAGAGAGAAGGGAGCCTGGCGGCTGCAGTCCACAGGGTCACAAACAGTCCGATGCAACTTAGAAACTGAACAAACATCCAGACTGCAAACTCAAGCCCCACACTGGAAACAACCTGAATGCCCTCAGCAGGGCAACCCCAGAGCACAGGACATGGCAGCAGGGGTGAGTGGGTGCAGACAGAGCCTGGGGCAGAGTGGCCGTGGGAAGGAGGCCGGGGGAGAGGGACGGAGCCTGGAGCATAGCGGCCGAGGGAAGGAGGAGCACAGAGGCCAAGGGAAGGAAGCAGGGGGAGAGGGGACACCTCTGCCCGCCCTCCTCGTCAGTCCACCTGCAGCGACACCAGGTCGTGGGGGGGCTCCTGACTTCCGGGGAGACTGTCGTTTCTGCTGTCTTAATCTTGATGGTTTCAAAGGCATCGCGTGTGTCCAACTTCAAACGCACGTGTTTTATTGCACATGAACTGCGCCTCCAGGAGCTGCATGAGAGCAAGGCGTGCAGAGATGCCGGCCCGGCCTCCAGGGGCCTGTGCACATCCTCTGCTCCAAGTCCCTTTGTCCTCAGTCACAAAGAGCTGAGACCAAGGGAGCCTCGCGCTGGAGCAGGGAGGGGCAGGCAACCAGTGTGGGGTGTGGCCACGGGGCCCCGGGCTGAGCACCAGTCTGTGTGTCCTGACGTGGCCGAGGTTCCCACAGGCACTCGGTTTCCGCAGAGGCTCTGATTCCAGGCCACACACATCCTCTCATGCTCTCATCTTTCCTCCCCTCTGATCTTGCGCCGGGGGCAGAGGAAGCGACATC
>SJYQ01094166.1:0-10988 GCA_006410935.1 Redunca redunca | reverse complement strand
TGGGGGCTTCCTGCTCTAGAGCTGGTCCTACTGTAGGCCTGGCCACACTCTGAGCTTCCTCTCTGGGGCTTCGTTGTGACCACAGGCTGGTAGTAGTCCGGGTGCAGATGCCCCCACAGACCTCTCCCCTCCTCTCCCTCCCAAGCCTGGTTACCCTCCTCATCTGGTGTGCAACCCCACTCTTCCTCTCACTTCTCTAGGGCTTTCTGTCTATACCCCAGTATTCTCCTTTTCTCTGGGCTTTGATCCTGGGGGAACGGAAGCCATTTCTCTTGCGTGCCCTGCTGCCCCCTACCCTGTGCCCCGGCAGTGAGCAGAGACTGACCATCTGTATTTATGGGAGGAGGAAAGAGGAAGAAGAAGGAGGCAGAGGGGAAGCAGCCCTGGGTGGAGGCGTCAGGGTTCTGTCCTAATGCACCTCCTCCTCTAGAGGGCGGAGAGCTTTGTGTCTCCTCTCACAGACAGACCAAGGTTCATCAAGCCAGTGACTAGCTCAAGTTCATGTGCTGGCGTTTTGAACCCAGCTCCTCCAGGTCTAAGCCCCTGTTCTTTCTTCTGTCTGTGGCTGAGGCGGGATAAGGAGAAGGGGGGCTAATTCTTCCCAGGACGGTCCAGGGAGGTGCTGGAAGGAAGGGAAGGATGATGGCCTGCCTCAGAGGGGAGATCAGGAGGAGGGGGCTGTCCCCCGACCCCTGGTCCAGGCTGTGTGTGATGCTCAGTGAGGGTGTGGGGGCTCCTGAGGGTCCCCTGGTGAACAGGCTTGTGATCTCTGGACTTCGGCACTCTGCAGATGCCGACTGCCCGGGGTGTTATTTCAGGTGCTTCAAACTTGGTGTTTTCCCTTTTCCAGTTCTTCCCCAGTCCTGTTTCAGTCTGCTTGGGCTGCCACAGCAAATATTATAGATTGGGTGGCTTAAACAGCAGCATTTTTTTCTCACAGTCCTTGAGCCTAGAAATCTTAAGTCCAAGACTGAGGTACCAGTTGATCTGGTTCCTGGTGAGAGCTCCCTTCCTGGCTTTTAGAGAGCCACCGTCTGACTGTGTCATGGCAAACAACCTCTGTGGTGTCTCTTTGTACCAGGGCACCAATCCTATCACAGGGGCTCCGCCCGCCTGGCTGCATCAAGGCTTGGAGCAGACATTTGTATCTGCCTGGTGTGTGAGCACATAGCTTTATTTTTATTGTATTTATGAACGATTACCTTTATTATCTTTATATACGACAGCTGATTCTAGTTTTCTGTCTGTGGAGGCAGTATTGAGTTTTATTTTGAAATGCATTTATGTGAATAAGATGTGTCCACATAAAGAAAATTCTGTTGATTTGGCATGCACAGGTGGGCATGGCAGAGAGATGTGAAGGCACCAGCATTCGGAAGCTCTGACCTAGGCTGACTCCCGTCTTGCAAAGATGGGGAAACTAGGGCTCCAGGGGGCTCTGACTTCACTGAGGTCAAAGGGTAATGGCAGGTAGAGCCAGATCTTGAGGCCAGGGCTGCTGGTTCCAGGTCGGTGTCCTGGCCACCTCCTAGTGACTGCCCCACAAAACCCTCTCCCTTTGGTGCCTCCGTGTGACACACTGACCCTCTCTCCCCGCTTGTCTGCAGCACCAGCGAGCCCACGATGACCCGGTAGCCCTGAAGTACACTTTCCATGAGGTGATCACTGCTGGGCCCGACGCATCCTTGAAACTGCGCACCCTCCAGAACCGCTGCCTGGTCCCTGGCTGGTACGCCACCCACATTGAGCGCTGGCTCAGCGCCTTTCACGCCAACCAGGTAGGCCTATCCCTGACCCTCAGAAGGGCAGCCATAGCACCGACTTGGGGCAGTTAGCTAAGGGCCTCAAGATTTCTTTACCAGTGACAGGGCCAGAAATGCAGTCGTTGGGACACTTAGGTCTTTGGGATCTTCAGAGGTTTCAGTCTTGTTTATCCCAAGCCCTTGTCCCATCACAGCAGGCTCTGTAACCCTAAGGAGACCCAGAAAGCCCTGGAATAGGCCCTGGGAGGGAGGGAGAGCCCAGTTGGAGAGGTAAATGGCCAGGTTGCTAAGGCATTTTAAGGAGACCCTTGGAGGGTTTAGGCAGGAGAGTTACATGTAGTCCAGAAACTTGGAGAGAGGCAGAGAGGGTGGTGTCATAGGGGCAGGAAGGAAAGGCAGGGTCTTGGTGATGGATTAAGTGCTGGAAGAGGACAGCGTCAGTCAGAAGAAGCTGGCAGAAGGCAGGGAACAAGACTGCCCAGGACTGAGGCACAGGGACGCCTCCTGTCCAAGGAGGAGGAAGCACTCTACAGAGCGTAGAGGCCCCAACCCATAGCCATGGCTGCTGACCCAGAAGACTGGGCCTGTTGGCCACTGGAGTGAAAACAGGTTCAGATCACACTCTTCTTTTTCTTTTTTTCTCCAGATTCTGGTCTTGGATGGCAAACTGCTGCGAACAGAACCTGCCAAAGTGATGGACACAGTGCAAAAGTTCCTTGGGGTGACAAACACCATTGACTACCACAAAACGTTGGCGTGAGTGTTATCTTGGCCTTTCAGCAGGGGGATGTCTTAGACAGGCACATGGGCCCAAAAGCCAGAGGCTGGACTAATTAGGAGAGAGGCACAGATTAGAGTCAGCAAGTATGAGGAAGTATGCGTGGCCCTGATGGCAGTTTAGCAGAAAAGTTAATATGACTTGAGTCATATAAACAAACATATTGACTCAAGGAAAAGGGAGGTGATGACTCTGTTCTCTTCTGATAGTCCTTCCCCTAGGGTGTCCTTTTCAATCTGTACTGAACATTTACAAAGTGTTTAGGTTAGACCAGCAATGAGCAACTCTAATACCCTTAAGGGTTTCTCAGCATTAGTTTATGACTTAAATATAATTTAAGGGAAAAATACTATAAATATTGTCAACAGTTAATAATTTTCATCACTTAAAACCCAACGCAAGGACACTGAGAAAGCCCTCCCAAGGTGAATAAGTGCCAGCCTGTGTTGAGGGACTCAAGGCTGAGGAGGGGCTGTCTTCGAGGGTGAATCACAGACAGGTGGATGAGGGGGTCTCAGGAGGAGAAATAAAGTCTCCTTCCCCAGCTACCTTCTCTGGAAACCCCTGCAGCAAGAACATCCCTGTCTCCCTACTTTGGAGGATGAAGGTAGAGAAAGACAGTCAGTCCTTGGCTCTGAGGGTAGAGAGGAGCAGCAGCTAAGGGCATAGCTGTGGCAGCAGAGATGCCTGGGTGAGGATTCCAGACCCGTTACTTCTTTAACTGTGGGAGTTTGAACTTGGGTCTTAGTTCCTTCAAGCCTCACTTTCCTCCTCTATAGGTTGAGGGTACAGATAATAATAATTCCTACCTCCCAAGGGCCACTATCTTGTGGAGCTCTTGGCTCAGTGCCCAGCATGTACTAATCTCAGTAAATGACAGCTGCCCTCAGCATCACCATGCCTCCCCTGTGACCCAGTCAGAAACCCCCATCTCACTCTCCTGCCAGAAGGAAACTGTTCTTCTGCTGTCCTCATGCCCAAGAATCTCCAGATAGTTGGTGATCTGGGACTGAATTCTGATGTCATTATGCCTCCCCTCCCGGTAACAGCACCTTCTCTCCCCAAAATACCCTGGAAGGCCCAGCATGACTTCAGATTCTGAAGGCAGTCTTGCTTTGTCAGTTCTGGAGTTTACTAAACAACAGCAACTTTCCAGTGATATTAAACACAATTGTAGATAGAGCATTTCTTGATAAAGATTGAATTTATTAAAAGCAAAAGAACCCCCACTAAACATTCTTCTCCTACTGGGTCTGGCCCCTGAGTTGGAGAGTGCCAGGAGGGTTTCCAGGCTGAGGAACGATGAAGGCTTTCCCCACCTCCACAGGTTTGATCCAAAGAAAGGATTCTGGTGCCAGCTGCTCGAAGGAGGAAAAACCAAGTGTCTAGGCAAAAGCAAGGGCCGGAAGTACCCGGAGATGGACTTAGATGTAAGTAGCAGACATGCTGCCTGGGGCAGGGGAGTAAATGATGGGGCCCCGTACTGGAGAGAAGCTTCTCTTTACCTGACACCCAGTGCTCAATGCATTGCCTTGACATTTCTTGGATAGCTTTCTTAGGAGGAAACGTGGGCTAGGATTTAGCGACTCAGAGTTGATGTAGTCAAAGAGTATTTGCTTTCGCAAGGGCTGAATGCTATGGGGCTTTGAGAATGAGTCGGACATGTTCTTTGCCTTCAGGGAGCTCCTAGTCTAGGAGGAAAATGAGTTACACATGCCAGTAAGTAGAATACAAGGCAAGAAGCGCTTTGTGTAGTTAGGTGTGCACATGTGCGATGGGACTTCAGAACAAGGATGCGCCCTGTGAAGCTGGATGGGCAAACGCTTCTCAGATGGGGTCGGGGCTGACTCTGGAGCTGGGCCTGGAAGGATGGGGGAGCATTTGGACCTATGGCATGGAAGGATGAGGCATTCTTGTAGGAGAGGACATCCTTTATAGTATAAATGTTTGGCAAAACATACGTAACTGTGACTGTGGTTATGTTTCCCAGTTTTTTCATTACCCCTTGCTCATTTTTTAAAAATCTAAGTATAGTTGATTTATAATATTGTATGTTTCAGGTACACAGTAAAGTGATTCAGTGTTGATATATATACACATATATATATATAAATTTTTCAGATTATTTTCCCTTACAGGTTATTACAAGATATTGAATATTGTTCCCTATGTTATACAGTAAATCCTTGTTACTTACATATTTTATATATAGCATTGTGTACTTGTTAATCCCATACTCCCAATTTGCCCCACCCCACTCCCTTTCCCTTTGGTAACAAATAAGTTTGTTTTTTGAGTCTGTTTCTGTTTTGTAAATAGATTTGCTTTTTAGATACCACATTTTAAGTGATATCATACGGTGTTTGTCTTTTCCTGTCTGACTTCACTTAGTGTGATATCCTGTAGGTCCATCCACCTTGCTGCAAAGGGCAAGAGTTCATTCTTTTTAATTTTCTAGTGTATATATATGTACCACATTTATCCATTCATCTGCTCATAGTCACACGGGTTGCTTCCACATCTTGGCTATTGTAAACAGTACTGCTGTGAACATGGGGTGCACACATCTTTCCAATGCATGTATGTGAAAAGATACATGCACCCCAAGGAGTTGTTTTCTTTCTGGATATATGCCTAGGAGTTGGATTGCTGGATCATATTGTAGATCTAGTTTTAGTTTTTGTTTTTAATTGGAGGAAAATTGCTTTATGGAATTGTGTTGGTGTCTGTCATATATCAACATGAATCAGCCATAGGTATACATATGTCCCCTCTGTCTTGAGCCTCCCTCCCAGTCCTCACCACATCCTGCCCCTCTCGATCGTCACAGCACACCACACTGGGGTCCTGTGTTGCTCAGCAGCTCTCCGCTAGCTGTCTGTTTAACATATGGTAATATGTGTGTTTTAATGTTACTCTGTGTTTGTCCCACCCTCTTCTTCCCCCGCTGTGACCACAAGTCTGACCTCTATGACTGTGTCTCTATTCCTGCCCTGCAAATGGGTTCATCAGTACCATCCTTCTGGATTCCATATATATGTGTTAATATACGATATTTGTTTTTCTCTGACTTCACTCTGTATAACAGGCTCTAGGTTCATCCACCTCACTAGAACTGACTCAGATGCATTCCTTTTTATGGCTAATATTCTGTTATATATATGGCCCACAACTTCTTTATCCATTCAACTGTCAGTAGACATCTAGGTTGCTTCCATAGCCTAGCTATTATAAATAATGCTGCAGTGACTAGTTTTTAAAAAGGAACCTATTATTCTCCATAGTTCTCCAATTTGTACACCCCCACCAACAGCATAGGAGGGATCCCTTTTCTCCATTCTCCCCAGCGTTTATCTTTTGTAGATCTTTGATGTTGTCCATTCTCATCCTTGTGGAGTGATCTCATTGTAGTTTTCATTTCCATTTCTCCAGTACTGAGCCGTGTTGCCTGTCTCTTCATGTGCCTGTCAGTCGTCTGTATGTTCTCTTCAGAGGACTGTCTGCTCAGGTCTGCTCCTTCAGCTGTGTTGTCTTTGACGCTGAGTCATGTGAACTGTTTGTGTATTTTGGAAATTAACTCCTTGGTTGCATCGTTGGCACATATTTTCTCTCCTCATTTTGTCCGTGGTTTCCTTTGCAGAAGATTTTAAGTTTAGTTTGGTTCCATTTCTTTATTTTTGCTTTTATTTCTTTTGCCTTGGGAGACTGACCTAAGAAAACATTGCTATGATTTATGCCAGAATGTTTTGCCTGTGTTACTCTTCTAGGAGTTTTGTGGTATCATGCCTTACGTTTAGGTCTTTATATCATTTTGAGTTTATTTTAATATATGGTGTTGGGAGTGTTCTGTTTCCTTTTTTTCTAAATTTTTATTTCATGTCGGAGTATACTTGATAAACAATGTGTTAGTTTTAGGTGTAAAGTGACTCATTTGTACATATGCATATACCTATTCTTTCTCAAATTCTTTTCCCATTTAGGTTATTACAAAATATTAAGCATAGTTCCCTGTGCTATACAGTAAGTCTTGCTGGTTATCTGTTTTAAATATAGCAGTGTATATGTATCAATCCCAAACTCCCAGTTTACTCTCCTCCCCCTTTAGTAACCATAAGCTTGTTTTCATAATCTCTGAGTCTTTTTCTATTTTGTAAATAAGTTCATAAATGCTGCAATGAACCCTGGGGTGCATTTTTTTTTCCTTCTCACTACGGTTTCCTCCGGCATATGCCTAGGACTGGGATTCCTGGATCACAGGGTAGGTCTGTTTTTAGTTTTCTAAGGCACTTCCTTCCTGTTTTCCACAGTGGTTGTACCAATTTACCCTCCCATCTACAGTGTAGGAGGGTTTCCTTTTCTCCGCATCTGCTCCAGTATTAATTGTAGATTTTTTGATGATGGCCATTCTGACTGGCATGAGGGAATACCCCACTGTAGTTTTGATTTGCTTTTCTCTAATAATTAGTGATACAGAATATCTTTTCATGTGCTCTTTAAGCCATCTTTGCTTATGTCTTCCACCCATGTTTTGATTGGATTGTTTGCTTTTCGAATTGAGCTACATGTGCTGTCTGTATATTTTGGAGATTAATCCTTGTCAGTTGCTTCATTTGCAAAGATTTTCTCCTGTTCTGAGGGTTGTCTTTTCGTTTTGTTTATGGCCCTGTTTGTTTATTTTTGTTTTTATTTTCCTTACTCTAGAAGGTAGATCAAACAAGATCTTGCTGTGATTTATGTCAAAGAATGTTCTGCCCACGTTTTCTTCTTAAGAGTTTTATAGTATCTGGCCTTACATCTAGGTATTTTATTCTTTTCAGTGCATTGGTAAATAGGATTGTTTCTTTATTTCTGATATTTTGTTGTTAGTGTATAGAAATGCAATAGATTTCTGTGTATTAATTTTGTATTCTGCAACTTTACCAGATTCATTGATGAGCTCTGGTAGTTTTCTGGTAACATCTTTAGGATTTTCTTTGTATAGTGTGTCATCTGCAAACAGTGATGGTTTTACTTCTTTTCCAATTTGGATTCCTTTTATTTCTTTTTTCGCTCTGATTGCCATGGCTAGGACTCCCAAAGCTATGTTGAATAAAAGTGCGAGAGAGGACATCCTTGTCTTGTTCCTGATTTTAGAGGAAACGCTTTCAGCTTTTCACCATTGAGAATGATGTTAGCTGTAGGTTTGTCATATATGGCCTTTGTTATGTTGAGGTAGGTTTTCTCTATGCCCACTTTCTGGACAGTTTTTAATCATACATTGGTGTTTTGTCAAAAGCTTTTTCTGCATCAATTGAGATGATCATATGGTTTTTATTCTTCAATTTATTGATGGGGTATATCACACTAATTGACTTGAAGATACTGAAAACTCCTTGTATCCCTGAAATCAATCCCACTTGATCATGGTGTATGATCCTTTTATTATATTGTTGGATTAGAATTGCTAGTATTTTGTTGAGGATAAAGATCAGAGCAGAAATAAATGTAATAGTGATGAAGGAAACAGTAGAAAAGATCGATGAAACTAAAAGCTGGGTCTTTGAAAAGATAAACAAAGTTGATAAACCATTAGCCAGACTCATCAAAATAAAAAGGGGAAAGGGTGTAAATCAAATTAGAGGGTGTAAATAATATTAGAAAGGAAAAAGGAAAAGCTGCAACTGACACCACAGAAATTCAAAGGACCATTGGAAACTCCTCTCAGCACTTACCTGTACACCAGCAAAATAGACACCCTAGACGAAAGGGACAAATTCTTAGCAAGGTACAACCTGCCCAGATGGAACAAGGAAGAAATAGAAAATAACACACCAATCACAAGTACTTAAGTGGAAATTGAAAATGTGATTTAAAAACTCCCAACAAACCAAAGTCCAGGGCCAGAGGGCTTTACAGATAAATTCTATCAAACATTTAGAGAAGAGTTAACACTTAACCTTCTGAAACTCTTCCAAAAAACTGCAGAGGGAGGAACACTCCCAAACTCATTCTGTGAGGCTGCCATCACCCCCCTGATACCAAAACCAGATGAGGATACCACCACAGAAAAAGAAAATTATCAGCGAATATCACTGATGGACATGGATGCAAAAATACATACTCTTGATTAATTCTCTCTCTCTTCTCCCAATCACGAGTTTTGACCTTGTGCACTATAGTTTGGTGCTTTACTATATGTTTTCTTTTGAAGGTTACCATTTTGAAGAAGGTTGTGAATAAATAACGGGAGTGGGCGATGATGGCAGCGGGGTGCTGGTTTTCCAGAGGCAGGGGCGGGTCACTTGAACCAGCACGTGACCAGCGCCTGAGCTTCCCTTCCTGTTGCAGTCCCGCGCCTTCCTGAAGGACTATTACCGGGACCACAACGTCGAGCTTTCCAAGCTGCTGTACAAGATGGGCCAGACGCTGCCGACCTGGCTCCGGGAGGAGCTGCAGAACACCAGGTAGCCGCGGCCCCACCGCCGGACTGAATGTGACGGCAGGGACGTCCCGCCACACGCTGAGCCAGGCTGACCTGCAGAGTGGGGAGCGGGACCCGGCTGGCCAAGCACTCACAGCAATACTCCGCCGCGGCCCGGGCCAGCCAGGAGGAGAGCCCAGGCAGGTGCCCCCGTGCCTCAGAGCATCCAGCACGCAGTCGGTGGCCTCTCGGACCTCCCTTGCCACCCGTGGTCCGTTCCGCTCACAGTCTTTCATGGGGAGGCCACTTCCTGTTGGTGGAAGGCCACAGGCTGGTAGGAAGGAGTCACAGGACTCTGTTCTCTGGCCCTCACTGTGTTCTACCCACCGCGCGCTCTCCATCCATCGCTCCCTGCCCCTGTAGGGCATCCACTCAGTATTAGCTGCCACATCGTCTCTGTCCTCCTGACAACAAGGACAAGGGTCCAGCTGGGGCCTCTGGCAAACCAGGGAGAGAAATTGGACATTTCACTGACGTTTCAAGCCAGGCTTTTCAGAGGGGTCAGCTGGAAACCCAGAGGCAGCCACAGGCGGGGTGTGAGGGTGGCCGCCTTGAGAGAATGCTGGACCTCCATACCCATTGCGGCCCATACCTTTGCACCTCACCTTCCCACTTTGGGGATAGAGCCGCTGGTTCATACAGTACCCACCTGGTTCTCAAGGCCACCTTCAGGGCCCCAGGGGCACTGCCATGCCATTTGGACCCAGAGACCCAGTCCTTAACCCTGCCCCCTCTCTCCCCCTGGGATATGACATGCGTGGTGTTTCCTGTGGTAAGAGACTGAGGCGGTCGTGGGGCTGGCTGTATACATGCTCCAGTGTACATTTGTTGCACCCAGGCCCCTGCCTTGACCCCAGGCAGATGCTGGACAGAGTTGGTGAGACCACCACCTCTTCCTGACGCCAGCTCCCTGGGGCCGAGGGTACCTAGAGCCCCCCTTAACCTCCCAAGTACTAAGAAGCTAAAGTATTTTAATTTTGTTTTTTCTTGGTGCCAGAGTTTATACCCTGGGTGCTGGGGTTGCACTGTGTTACATATATATATATAACTGTGTATATATATATATATATATATTATATTTTTTTGGTTGGGTTTGTTTTTAATTCAGTCATATAGAATGGTGGCAAGCCCCAGTCCCAAAGGGTGTCCTATCTCAGTGCTAGAGCACGGGATGGGGGTGTGGTATGTATCTTCACGTGTGGGGGCCTCAAGGACACAGAATGGATGTGCCCTTGGAGAGGTCAAGTGCCATGGCTGCCCCGCAGCTACTCCAGGAGAACAGGGGTGGTAAGATGCAGAGGGAAGACCTGCTGTCTCCAGGAAGTCTGCCTTCATGAAGTGCAGTGATCCCAGGGACTTCTGATCAAAGGAAACAGCCAGGCTGAGGTAGGAGATCCCGGGGCTGAACGCTGGCCTGTCCCCCTTCCCCTCACATGGTGCTAGGTTGGGAGCTGCCCTGGGAGCTTGGGGGCCCCCAGGACCCCCCAGAGCTGTCTCCAGCCCCTCTGCAGACAAGGGGATCTCTGGGCTAGTTTCTGGTGGGGGCCTGCTCCTACCCCCCTCTTAACAATGTGAAGTGACTAAGGCTGGGGTACCTTTTCCCCAGTCCCTCCCACTGCCAGTTCAGCTTTGAACTGACACCTCGGAAATCCTTTCTAGAGAGCCTGGTCTTTGTTCATAGAATGTTGGGGCTGAGGAGTCCCTCAACGGGTGTGGACACAGCTCCAGAAAGGGGAGGTGGCCTCCTGGGCTGATGTCACAGAATTGACTGGGAGCAGGGCCAAGAAGCGAACTTGAGGCTCCCGCTTCCATGCCCAGAGCTCCTTTTCCAGTGCCACACTGCCTCTGAGCCCATCCTTGGGACCCTCCCTCCCGTGGTCACGCCTTTGTCATTCCAGGATATGGGGACAAACCACTCCTTCCCAGCCCAGTGCCTTCTCAGTCCCAGATCTGCATTCCTGCCGTGCTCGCCCCACCTCAGAAGGCC
>SJYQ01094154.1:0-10762 GCA_006410935.1 Redunca redunca | reverse complement strand
TGGCCAGGAGCAAGACGCCAACTGCCAGCTGTCGTCCAGCAGCAATGCTTCTTCCTGTTTCCCTCTCTTCTTCAAATCCTGTTCTCCTCAGCAGGCTTGAGTTTGGGAGGGAAAAGCCCTGCCTCAAATCTCCCAGGAGGTAAGGAAGCGTGGAGCCTGCTACCTGCTTGGGTCAGGGGAGGGATGTCCCAAGTGAGGAAACAGGACTTCATTTGTGGACATGTGTTTCCAGCCTCACAGGCTTGAGGGGGTCTCTGCAGAGTCTAACCAGGGTCCCCATGGCAGGCATGGGGGCCCCTGCTTTACAGAAGCTCGGAGGAGAGAATGTGTGCTCTATGATTCCAAAAATCGTTATTTAGTTGTAGAGAGTCATTTTATGTTGAGAAAGGTACAATTTGCATTGATGATATGAGTCATCAGCCTAGATGTGCTGGAAAACACTGCAGAAAAAAAGAAGAAGAAGAAGATGATGATGAAAACAAAATAGAAAGAAACAGAAACAAACCCAAGAGGGGTGGGCAGTTTTAAATGCCACCTCGTTGTTTGGTAGGTCAAATAGGCAAAACCCACATATGGACACAGAGCAATGGTTCTTGACTTTCTGGAGACTTGAATGAGCCCAATGAACCCTTGCTCCAGAAGAGTACAAATCTGATGGTAGATTAGTATCTTACACACATCTGAGGCGCTCATTGCCCCCAGCAGGAGCTCCATGAATTCCAGATACCGAAGACTCTAATTATAATTCAGCCCAAATTTAAGAATCAGACTTAAATTTGAATTCCAGCTCCACATCTCTGATGGCAACCTTATACATTCTAAAGGAAATCAGTCCTGAATATTCATTGGAGGGACTGAAGCTGAAGCTCCAATACTTTGGCCACCTGATGCAAAGAACTGACTCATTGGAAAAGACCCTGATGCTGGGAAAGATTGAAGGCAGGAGATGAAGGGGACGACAGAGGATGAGATGGTTGGATGGCATCAGTGACTCAATGGACATGAGTTTGAGTAAGCTCTGGGAGTTGGTGATGGACAAGGAGGCCTGGCATGCTGCAGTCCATGGGGTTGCAAAGAGTCGGACACGACTAAGTGATTGAACTGAACCTTATACAAGGTATCAAACCTCTCTAAGCCTTAGTTACCTTATCAGTAAAATCAGGATCACAAGAGACGTTTCTTAGGCAAATATTATATGATGTCACATATAGAATCTACAAACTAGTACAAATGAACTTATTTATGAAACGGAAACAGACATGGAAAGAAAAACTATGGTTACCAAAGGGGAAGGGGAGTCTGGGATCAGCAGATACACATTACTACATATAAAATAGATAAGCAGGAAGGAACTATATTCAATGTCTTGCAACAAACTATCATGGAAAAGAATTTTTAAAAAGAGTAGAGGTAAATACATATATCTGTATGTATAACTGATCACTTTGCTGTATGCCTAAAAACAGAATGTTATGAATCAATTGTACTTCAATAAAAAAATTAGAAAGCAAAAATAAATTATATTGAAAAACAAAACCCCACCCCACCCCCCCACCAAAACAAACAAAACAACAACAACAGCAAGAGACGTCTCTGCAGGACCCCGAGAGGGTCACAGAGAGCCTGGCACACAGTGGGCTCTGCGCGCGTGGCGGCTCTCACTACTGTTGCCGCTAGAATGATAGCGCGCTCACGGGTCTTGTCCTTTGCAGAGAAATAAAATTCCTTCTTTCTGGTGCCCATGTACCAAGCACAAAAGTAGATCCCATCTGAAGCCACTAAGAACAGTTACTTTAAACACAAAAGGCAGAAAGTTGATGGCCTGTACCCTTTACTCACAAACCATTACGACTAAGATGTGAATAACACAAGTTTAAGGGGAAAAACCCACATACTTAGACATGGAAAAAAATAAAAACAAAAACCATTCTCCTGCATAGATCTTGGACCCAAGGGAAATCAATAAACATGCTCTCATTGTGATGAAGAACCTGCAGCGATTTTGCCTCCTGTCCCAGGGATCAGGGGGTCTCAGGCATGCTGGGCCTGACCGCCTCCGGGCCATTTTCTTTTCTCAGCAGAGTTAGGGTCAGACAGGGGAGATTTCTGTAGGCATGGATGGAGCAGTGCGGGAGGACCCGGGGACGAAGGCCAGGGTAGAAGAGCCGCCTGGGAGTGGAGCCAGGAGCATGACGGCTTTGCCTGTGGCACCGGAGCCCTTATTGTGAACTTAATCAGCAAAAGGGAAATGGGTTCCGGAAGACAGAGGCTTTCCAAATGGAGGCATTAAGTGACACTGGGGACAGTCAGGAAGCGCAAAATGGAAATGGAGATCAGTATTGATTCCTCTGAATTTGAACAGGCTGGGAAGCCAGAGAGTAGAATTGGGACTAGAGCATCAAGATTCTGAATTGAAAGCAAGTAGAGAGTATATGGAAAGCAGGAGAAAAGAATTACTATGTATGGAGTCAGAAAGGCAAAAGGAAAAATTCAATTAGAGAAGATTAATAATTGAGCTGTATTTAAAAACCAACTAGAACAGGAAGGAGCTGGCATAAAGGAAGAGCTGAAAGATGGATGGCTGAGAGCTGCAAGATCATAAGTAATGAGAAAGACCGGGCTGCCGGGCACTCCTCGGTTTTTGCTCTGACAGAAGACATACAGCCGGAGAACACATCTGTTAATGTCCTTCACGAGTTAGTCTGAACTTGAAGCGGAAGCGAGGTCACGAAGGAGTGATGACCGACAGTTGAGAAGCATTTGTAAATCATCTCATTTGAGATGCAGTATCCAGGAAGGGGTCCTGAAGCCTCAGAGAGTTGCCGCAGGAAAAGGTAAGATACGATCACGGACAAAGATGAATGGAGTTCTGCAAGAATGCTGAGGTGGTTAGAGGGAAGACCTTTTTATCCTTCAGAAAGGAACTGGGAGATTGCATTAGAAATAAATCACTGCAGGGCGAGAGAAGCACTGAACATATTACATGTGCCAGAGAACTGTGGAAGCCCCTGTTTGCTGTGAAGATTATAAGAGGTGCTGAATTAAATATGGGGCATGCGGCAGCTATTGTAGTACTTGTTTATCAGCCGGCATTCCCCGTGTGCTCTTCGTGTGCCTGGCACTGTGCTCACGTGACAGGTAACGCTTACCTGACCCTTCTGGAGCTCTGGCGTTAGTTCTGTGCACCATCATGATGATGTCCAACTCTGCGACCCCATGGACTGTAGCCCACCAGGCTCCTCTCTCTGTCCATGGGATTCTCCAAGCAAGAATACTGGAGTGAGCAGCCATTCCCTTCTCTCCGGGAGATCTTCCTGACTCACGGGGGGAATCTGGGTCTCCTGCATTGCAGGTGGATTTTTTGGCATCTGAGCCCCCAGGAAGTCCTCTGTGCCTATATCAGCTTATTTAATACTCACAGCAACACTGAGAGGGAAGTGCTATTTTTATTCCCATTGTCCAGATGAAGAAACTAAGGTACAAAGGAATTAAACCTTTGTACAAGGCACAGCCGGAACTAGGGTGAGCTGAGTGAGGCATTCGACAAAGATGCAAAGTTTAAAGGTGGGGAGGAAGACCCTCAGTAATCAAGATAAATACTATGTAAATACAATGTTTAAAGGGACCAAAATTAACGCAAAGAAATCTGTGATGAACAAAATACTAGAATTTTAAATAAAAACAGAATCAGCAAGCTCACATGGTTTGTAAGTGGCAGGGGCAGGATCTGAACCCAGGCGGCTGTCTGCAGATCCACACATTACCCACTACCCTATTCTGGCCAACAGGCCACATCTGCCTTTTCTGCCTCTCTCTGCCCAATCCCATTCCAGGCCCTTGCATGCAGTAGGTCCACAGTCAATGTTTGCTGAAAGAACATTGGATGAAGGCATGGGCCTTGCTCTTGAGAGTTTTCATATCACCTGCTGTGGGCCTGTCCTGTGACCGTGCCGAGGACTTGCTGTGTGTCACAGGCTGTACATGACGTATACTTATCAGGACAGGGTCAAGCTGAGCCACGAGCACTGGGAGCCCAGGAGTAGCAAGGATGCCTTTAGTCTTGCCGTGCTGTGGCAGACTTCTATGTTTTAAAAAAGTGCTAAAATCAAGATTGCTGGGAGAAATATCAATAACCTCAGATATGCAGATGACACCACCCTTATGGCAGAAAGTGAAGGAGAACTAAACAGCCTCTTGATGAAAGTGCAAGAGGAGAGTGAAAAAGCTGGCCTAAAGCTCAACATTCAGAAAACGAAGATCACGGCATCCGGTCCCATCACTTCATGGCAAATAGATGGGGAAACAGTGGAAACGGTGAGAGACTTTATTTTGGGGGCTCCAGAATCACTGCACATAGTGACTGCAGCCATGAAATTAAGACGCTTACTCCTTGGAAGAAAAGCTATGACTAACGTAGACAGCATATTAAAAAGCAGAGACATTACCAGCAAAAGTTCGTCTAGTCAAAGCTATGGTTTTTCCAGTAGTCATGTATGGATGTGAGAGTTGGACCATAGAGAAAGCTGAGCACTGAAGAATTGATGCTTTTGAACTGTGGTGTTGGAGAAGACTTGAGAGTCCCTTGGACTGTGAGGAGATCCAACCAATTCATCCTAAAGGAAATAAGTCTTGAATATTTATTGAAAGGACTGATACTGAAACTGAAACTCCAATACTTTGGCCACCTGATGCGGTGAACTGACTCATTGGAAAAGATCGTGATGCTGGGAAAGATTGAGGGCAGGAGGAGAAGAGGATGACAGAGGATGAGATCATTGGATGGCATCACCAACTCAATGGACATGAGTTTGCGTAAGCTCTGGGAGTTGGTGATGGATAGGGAAGACTGGCGTGCTGCAGTCCATGGGATCGCAAAGAGTGGGACACGACTAAGCGACTGAACTGAACTGATTTATTTTTAATTGAAGGACAATTGCTTTACAATATTGTGTTGGTTTCTGCCATACATCAACATGAATCAGCTGTAGGTATACATGTGTCCCCTCCCTCTAGACCCTTCCTCCCACCTCCCACCCCATCCCACCTCTCTGGAGGGGTGTCCCAGAGCCCTGGCTCGAGCTCCCTGAGTCACACAGTGAGTCCCCACTGACCATCTATTACACGTATGACAGCGTGTGTGTCTCCATGCTGCCCTTTCCATTCATCCCGCCCTCTCCTCTCCCCAGCCCCTCTCCCGTGACCACGAGTCTGTTGTCTGTGTCTATGTCTCCATTGCCACCCTGCAAACAAGTTCACCATACCATCTTTCTGGATTCCAAATATACCCATCAATATAGGATATTTGTCTTTCTCTTTCTGACTTACTTCATTCTGTAGAATAGGCTCTACGTTCATCCACCTCGTTAGAACTGACTCGGATGTGATCCTTTCTATGGCTGAGTTTTATTCTGTTGTGTATATGTACCACAGCTTCTTTATCCATTCGTCTGTCAGTGGACATCTAGGTGGCTTCCATGTTCTGGTTTTATAGTACTGCAATGAACATTGGGGTACATGTGTCTTTTTCAATTTGGTTTCAGGGCATATGCTCAGTAGTGGGGTTGTTGGATCATATGGTAGTTTTATTCCTAATTTTTTAAGGAATCTCCATACGGGGCTTCTCTGGTGGCTCAGATGATAAGAATTCACCTGCAACGTGGGAGACCTGGGTTCGATCCCAGGGTTGGGAAGATACCCAGGAGGAGGGCATGGCAACCCACTCCAGTATTCTTGCCTGGAGAGTCCCATGGACAGAGGAGTTACAGTCCATGGCGGGCTACAGTCCATGCAGCCGCAAAGAGTGACACGTCGGAGTGACTAAGCACGCCCTGCTCTGCAGAGTGGCTCTATCAGCCGACACTCCCACCTCCACCCCTCTCTAGCATTTATTGTTTGTAGATTTTTTGATGATGGCCATTCTGCCTGGTGTGAGGTGATATCTCATTGTAGTTTCGATTTGCATTTCTCTTATAATGAGCGTTATTGAGAATCTTTTCGTGTGTTCATTAGCCATCTGTATGTCTTCTTTGGAGAAATGTCTGTTTAGGTCTTCTACCTACTTTTTGATTGAGCCGTTTGTTTTTCTGGTATTGAGCTTCATGAATTGCTTATATATTTTGAAAATTAGTCCTTTGTCAGTTGTTTCGTTTGCTATTATTTTCTGTTCTAGAGGCTGTTCCTTCACCTTGTTTATAGTTCCCTTTGTTGTGCAAAAGGTTTTAAGCTTAATTAGATCCCACTTGTTTATTTGTGTGTCTATTTCCAGTACTCTAGGAGGTGGATCACAGAGGATCTTGCTGTGATTTATGTCATCGATTGTTCTGCCTATGTTTTCCTCTAAGAGCTTTATAGTTTCTGTCCTTACATTTAGATCCATTTTGAGTTTACCTTTGTGCATGGTGTTAAGAAGTGTTCTAATTCCATTCTTTCACATGGTCCACTTTTCCCAGGACTACTTACTAAAGAGACTATCTACTCCACTGTATACCCTTGGCTGTGGCAGACCTTTAGAGGGGGTGATATTTGATCTGGGCTTGCAAGAGCTGATGAACTTCTTCAAGTAGGAAAGGGGGGATGTTCCCTAGCGACGTGGCTGAATCCCCATGCATTACTGAGTCAAAAATATTTGTCGGCAGTGATGTTTCTAATGTAGTACTAATGTTTCTAATGTAGTAGAGAAACCTTCCCAAAGTATGCATATGGTGACACACACATGTGGGGAGAGATCTGGGAAGATAATCACCAAACTCTGGGGAGGGCCAAACCGTGGGTATGGTGATTGGAGGGGTCTTAGAGAGCCGTCAGCCTTACACGCAAGGTTCAGCTTTAAAAAAAACAGAAGAGAGCCATTATTGATTTTGTCATTAGGGGTTAATTTTTCAAATAGATTGAAAGGATCTCTAGGAACTGATATAGAGTAATTTCCAAGATGTATTATTTTTTAATTATGTGTTTATTTGATTGTGCAGGTCTCAGCTGCGGCGTGTGGAATCTTTAGCTGTGGCATGTGATTTTTTTTTTTATAATGTATTTATTTACGGCTGTGCTGGGTCTTCACTGCTGCACAAGCTTTCCTCTAGCTGTGGCAAGCGGGGGCCACCCTCTAACCGGGGCGGGTGGTCTTCTCGTTTTTGTGGCTTCTCTTGCTGGTGAGCACAGGCTAGTCAGGACACACAGGCTTCAGTAGCTGTGGCACCTGGGGGCTCAGCAGCTGTGGCTCTCGGGCGCTGGGGCACAGGCTCAATAGTGAGGCATACAGGCTTGGCGGCTCCGCAGCACGTGGGTCTTCCTGGCCAGGGACTGAACCCATGACTCCTGCATTGGCAAGTGGATTCTTTACCACTGAGCCACCAGGAAACCGCCCCCCCCTCCACCCCATGTAGAACCTTTTAGCTGTGGCATGCAGATCTTTGGTTGTGGCATGTGGGATCCAGTTCCCTGACCAGGGATCAAACCCAGGCTCCTGTGTTGGGAGCATGGAGTCTTAACCACCAGGGAAGTCAAAAACTGAATACAATTGACATGCTGTTGTTCAGTCACTAAGTTGAGTTCAACTTTTTGCAACCCCATGCACACCAGGGCTTCCTGTCCTTCACTGCTGCTGCTGCTGCTAAGTCGCTTCAGTCGTGTCCGACTCTGTGCGACCCCATAGATGGCAGCCCACCAGGCTCCCCCGTCCCTGGGATTCTCCAGGCAATAACACTGGAGTGGGTTGCCATTTCCTTCTCCAATGCATGAAAGTGAAAAGTGAAAGTGAAGTTGCTCAGTCATGCTCGGCTCTAGCGACCCCATGGACTGCAGCCCACCAGGCTCCTCCATCCATGGGATTTTCCAGGCAAAAGTACTGGAGTGGGGTGCCATTGCCTTCTCCGTACCTCCTGAAATTTGCTCAGATTCATATCCATTGAGTTGGTGATGCCATTTAACCATCTCTTCCTCTGCTGCCCCCTTCTCCTTTTGTCTCCAATCTTTCCCAGCATCAGGGTCTCTTTGCATCAGGTGGCCAAAGTATTGGAGTTCTTCCAATGAGTATTCAAGGCTCATTTCTTTTAGGGTTGACTGGTTTGATCTCCTTGCAGTCCAAAGGAATCTTTAGAGTCTTCTCTTGTTATAATTGACATATAACATCATACAAGTTTCTGGTGTACAACATAATGATTTAATCCTTGTGTATATAGCAAAATGATCACCACAGTAAGTCTGGTTAACATCTGTCATCACACATAATACAAACCCATACAAATTGTATGATCACACATCATACAATTTTTTTCTTGTGGTGAGAATTTTTAAGATCTACTCTCTTAGCAACTTTCAAGTATACAATACAGTGTTATTAACTATAGTCTCATGCATTATTCTGTGTTACATCCCCATTACTTTTTTATCTTAGAGCTGGAGGTTTGTAGCTTTTGACCCCCTTCACCCATTTTGGCTCTCTTGCCCAAACCCTGCCTCTGGAAACCACCCATCTATTCTTTGTATTTATGTTTTGTTCTTCAGTGCTGTTTTTTACTTCCACATGTAAGTGAGATCTTGCATCATGTGTCTTTCTCTGGATTATTTCACATTGCACAGTGCCCTCCAGGTCCATTCATGTTACTCCAAATAGCAAGATTTCTTTCTTTTTATAGCTGAATTATACTCCAGTGTATACCTATATAAGCATGTGTGTTAAGTCATTTTAGTCATGTCCGATGGTTTGTGACCCTAAGGATTATGGCCTGCCAGGCTCCTCTGTCCATGGGATTCTCTAGGCAAGAGTACTGGAGTGGGGTGCCAAGACCTCCTCTAGGGGATCTTCCTGACCCAGGGGTCGAACTTGCATCTCTTCTATCTCCTGCACGGCAGGTGGGTTCTTTACCACCAGCGCCACCTGGGAAGCCCACACCTACATACATGCATGAAGTGAGTGAGGTCGCTCAGTCATGTCCGACTCTTTGAGGCCCCGTGGACTGTAGCCTACCAGGCTCCTCGGTCCATGGGATTCTCCAGGCAAGAGTGCTGGAGTAGGGTGCCACTTCCTTCTCCAGGGGTCTTCCTGACCCAGGGATCGAACCCGGGTCTCCCGCATTGTAGACAGACGCTTTACCATCTGAGCCACCAGGGAAGTCCCTAATATGTATATGTATACTGCATTTTTTTAACCATCCACAGACACTCAAGTTATTTTATGTCTTGGTTGTTGTAAATAATGATGCAATGAAAATGGGAGTGCATTTATCTTTTTTAGTGTTTTCATTTCCTCCCAATAAATACCCAGAAGTAGAATTGCTGAATGCATAGTAGTTCTTTTTAAAAAATTATGAATTTATTTGTTTTTGGATGCCCTGGATCTTCATTGCTGCTCATGGGCTTTCTCTAGTTGCAGTGAGCAGGGGCCACTCTCTAGCTGCAGCTAGCAGGCTTTAGAGAAAGGGCATAGTGTTTGTAGCTCATGAGCTTAGTTGGTGCATGGGCTTAGCTGCCCCGTGGGCTTAGCTGTATCATAGAATATGGAATCTTCCCACAGCACGGATCAAAGCCTTGTCCCTGACATTGGCAGGAGGATTCTTAACCACTGGACCACCAGGGAAGTCCCATATAATAATTCTATTTTAATTTTTTGAGGAAGCTTGATTTTGTTTTCCACGGGGCTGGACCAAATTACATTCCTACCAACAATACACAAGGGTTCCCTTTCCTTCACATCCTCATCAGCAATTGTTATTTGTCTTTTTAATAATAGCCATTCTGACAGGTGTGAGGTGGTATCCCATTGTGGTTTAGATTTGCATTTCCCTGATGAGTGACGCTGAGCACATTTTCATGTACCTGCTGGCCATCTGTCGTATTCCCTGGGAAGATGTCTACTCAGAACCTTTGTCCATTTTTACCTGGGCTGTTTGTTTTTTCAATGTTGAGTTGTATGAGCTGTTCATAAATGTTGGCTGTTAATCCCTTGTGATAGGCTGTTTTTATTACCATAGCTTTGTAATATAGTTTGAAATCAGGAAGTGTGATGCCTCTAGCTTCGTTCTTTCTTATCAAGATTGCTTTGGCTATTTGAGTAACATTTACTTTTATGTGCAAAAAAGTACTTATAGCATATGATCTTTTTCATGAGAAAGAAGAATCTATGTATATATGTCTATGTATTTATCTTTTTTGTTTTGTAAAAGTGAAACATGGGAAGAATACTAAAATCATGAGAATGATTACCAATGAGAGTAGGTATGAATGGTGCAGAAAAGATAGGAATAGAAGAGTCACTATCCTTTTATAGTTTTTGAATTTTAAATAAATAGTTTACCTAATCAAAAAATAAGATGAAATAGAAATGATAGGAAAGCAACCCTAAATTTAAATATAAATGGAAACAAATGAAGTTGTCTGTAAAATTGATGCCAACTACCCAGAGATATTGATAACTTCAGATTTGCAGATGACAGCACCGTATGGCAGAAAGCGAAGAAGAACTAAAGAGCCTCCTTATGAAGGTGAAAGAGGAGAGTGAAAAAGCTGGCTTAAAACTCAGCATTCAGAAAACGAAGATCACGGGATCTTGTCCCATCACTTCACGGCAAATAGATGACGAAACAATGGAAACAATGACAGACTTTATTTTCTTGGGCTCCAAAATCACTGCAGATGGTGACAGTAGCCATGAAATTAAAAGACACTTGCTCCTTGGAAGAAAAGCTATGGCAAACCTAGACAGCATATTAAAAAGCAGAGACACTATCTTGCCAACCAAGGTCAATCTATTCAAAGCTATGATTTT
>SJYQ01094149.1:0-17525 GCA_006410935.1 Redunca redunca | reverse complement strand
ACAAGGAGGGGGAAAAAAACCCACTAAGTGTGCTTAGCACGATGGTGAGGATCAAACGAAGATTTTGCACCTGGGGAACAAGGCATGAGGATGGAGTGGGTGATGGCTCGGGGTGCGGACAGGATGAAGGGTGTGGATTTAGATATCCTGAACTGCAGCAGACAATGAAGCATTCACATGAGGCGTTCAGTAGGAATTCAGAGCCTCGAAGTTGGCAAGGATAGAGCACACACCCAGAATTGGGACTGATCAGCACAGAGGCAGGAACTGAATACTTGAGGGCAGGTCCCCCTTCAGAGGGTTTCCCTGGTAGCTCAGATGATAATCTGCCTGCAATGCAGGAGACCCGGGTTCGATCCCTGCATGGGAAAGGTCCCCTGGAGGAGGGCATGGCAACCCACACCAGTATCCTTGCCTGGAGAATTCCACGGACAGAAGAGCCTGATGGGCTACAGTCAACAGGGCTGCAAAGAGTCAGACACATCTCAGCGACTAACAGTTTCATTTCTGCTTCCCCTTTCAGAACGGATCACTGGACTTGACCTAGGAAGGACCAACACTGGGTCTTGGAGAGCATCTACCTTAGGGAGCAAGCGGAGGACGAGGTGGGATTAGAGGCAGAAGAGACAGGGAGGTTAGAGTGGTGAAAGAACTAGGAGTATACCGTGGGGGAAAGAGCAGGAGAGAATTCCAAGGAGAGGCTGACCAGGCCGGCAAAATGAAATATTTAAAGAAAAGGGTGAACGCTCATCCAGAGATCAATGCTGGATCCGAAATGCACTGATGATCATCAATAAATCCCTTCTGAAAAATTATGAGGACTCTTTGTTGGCTTATGCATTCTTTGAGTGGTCATGATTACATTTCTGCTGTGCCGCCACATTAGGTGCTGGGGCACAGAGATGAGACACAGTCTTGCCTTTAGGAAGCTTACCCGCTTATTCTGGGACACATACTCAGAGGGGTAAACTATATATAGAGGTCTGAACGGTATCAAGCAAGGGCACAAAGGGGAACTGGTTGATTTACAGGAGAGAGTAGAAGTCATGGTTGGGAAACGGATCTCTCATAAGGGAGAGGTCTAATCAGGGGATCCAAGAATTCTTAAAGTGCAAAGTTGTTCTGCCTTCTCACATCATATATCTGAAACCATGCACTTCAGAATCATGGGGCATACACATGCTCCAACACCTTGAATCCAAACCATTTTTGTTACTGAGACCTAGTAAGTGATAATATAATATTTGTGTGCAGATGCAAAAACAAATACAACATGTGCTTTGCATTCTCTTGCAGTTTCTCACTTTTAAAAAATATTTAATATTCAAGGACATAAATAAGCTCATTCCTGGGGGCTTCTATTTTGGAATGTTTTTTTACACTTCAATATGCTAAACTTGTTAAACATAAATATTACTAAGCTATTAGAAGCTTTAGAATTAATTACATCGATGATTATTCTGTAAGGGGAATTAGGAAGAGGGAAGAGATGACATTAGTTCTGGAGTCACACCTGGAATCAGATCCCTGCTCCACCATTTATAAGGTATAGGAGAGCAACTTGTATTTTTGAATCTGTATCCACATTTGTAATGGTTAACTGAGTAATATTTACCTTACGGAGTTGTTAGAAAGAATAGATAATTGCATGAAAAATGCCTGGCTGACAGGCTCTATAGGACTACAGTGATTTCCATTGATAATGAAATAATTACCTGAGATTATATTTCTAAATCAGGCCAAAATGAGGCATATAATTTAGAAAACACTCAAGCAATTTCTGCAAAGAATTAGCCCCTATGAAGAGCCCAGTTGTAAAGAATATCTTACTGAATCACAAAGGAAATCAGTCCTGAATATTCATTGGAAGGACTGATGCTGAAGCTGAAACTCCAATACTTTGGCCACCTGATGCGAAGAACTGACTCACTGGAAAAGACCCTGATGCTGGGAAAGATTGAAGGCAGGAGGAGAAGGGTACGACAGATGATGAGATGGTTGGATGGCATCACCGACTCAATGACATGAGTTTGAGCAAGCTCTGGGAGTTGGTGATGGACAGGGAAGTCTGGCATGCTGCAGTCCATGGGGTTGCGAAGAGTCAGACATGACTGAGTGACTGAACTGAAGAGCCCAGTGGCAATTCAAAAATGTGAAGTTAAGGTTGAGGCCAGTGACATATTCTGATACCTTTGGGGAATAGTTTTTAAAAATTGTCCAAAATGGCCACGTATCTAACCACTTCTAATTTTTAAATTTTTCATCCATAAATCTGAAGACTAAAATTTTACTTGTCATCAGTCAACTTATAGTCAGCATCTCATACAATGGGAGAGTAAAAACAAGTAGTTTTTGCACCACATGCAGTTTCAGAAAAAGTGAAATAACTGTCCTGTCAATTTTCCATTGTTGTATTATACTTCCTGAGTCAGCCTGTGTCTTCAGTCCTTGCACAGAGCTCCCTGAGTTTGCAATTGATTGGGATATGAAGAAGAGGGCCATAGCACGTGGCTGCACAGGCTGTGCACTGCACAACTCCAGAGGGCGCCCATCTCACTATGATGAGAAATGGACCCCTATTGTTCAGTGCACCCCTATGCAACCATATGCAGCAGCCCTATCTGAGAGGCTTGAGTATTTTCCTGATGAACATGCTCTACCATTAGTGAGCATTTACAGTGTATGAAGGGGCTTCCCTTGTGGCTCAGGTGGTAAAGAATCCGCTTGCAATGTGTGAGACCTGGGTTCAATCGCTGGGTTGGGAAGATCCCCTGGAGAAGGGAAAGGCTACCCACTCCAGTATTCTAAAGAATTCCATGGACTATATAGTCCATTGGGTTGCAAAGAATTGGACATGACTGAGCGACTTTCACTTCACTTTCACAGGGTATGAGACACTGTTCTAGGCTCCAGGGATACAAGGGTGTTCTGGAATGTTCTGGCCTTCTGTAAAAGACTTAAGCAGTTCCACTGTTCATAATAACCCTGTAACTTTAAAAAATCACAAATGCTTGCACGTCCAGTGGTTTCACATAAAATGCAGCATGGTAACAGCTGTGAATAAATTACAAATGTCACTGTGAGAACTCTGTACATTTTACAAAATCTCTGTTATAATAGCATCTATATACACACACCTCTCTTGACAAAGACCTCAGCAAATCTCTTTTCCAAATACCCACAAATTTGTTTAGTATGTACTTATGGAAGTTTGGTCACATACACAAACTTAACTCATAACAAAAACAAAAGTGGAGTATCTGAGGCTCACAAATTAACTTGTACCTATATAAGTCAGATGCTTTAGAACTGTGGTGTTGGAGAAGACTCTTGAGAGTCCCTTGGACTTCAAGGAGATCCAACCAGTCCATTCTGAAGGAGATCAACGCTGGGATTTCTTTGGAAGGAATGATGCTAAAGCTGAAACTCCAGTAACTTTGGCCACCTCATGCGAAGAGTTGACTCATTGGAAAAGACTCTGATGCTGGGAGGGATTGGGGGCAGGAGGAGAAGGGGACGACCCAGGATGAGATGGATGGATGGCATCATGGACTCGATGGACATGAGTCTGAGTGAACTCCGGGAGATGGTGATGGACAGGGAGGCCTGGCGTGCTGCGATTCATGGGTTTGCAAAGAGTCGGACACGACTGAGCGACTGAACTGAACTGAACTGAATATAAGTCATCACAGATTTGTTTTTCCTATTTTTTATGAATAAAAGTACCCTACAGTATTTGCAGAAGATATCTTGCAATAAATAACAACAAAAATGATGTCTGCCTCAAACTTGATTTCTTTTAACCTCATGACTAATTTGCATCACTGAGGTATTATTACAACAGATTAAGAGTTTGGACACATTGGGAGAAGGCAATGGCACCCCACTCCAGTACTCTTGCCTGGAAAATCCTATGGACAGAGGAACCTGGAAGGCTGCAGTCCATGGGGTCGCTGAGGGTCGGACACGACTGAGCGACTTCACTTTTCACTTTCACTTTTGGACACATTAAGAATTGGATGCTTTAAGAGTTGGCCATGTTTTGCTTGTAAAGCCAGTCATTAAACTCAAGGTGCATACTATATGATACCTTACTAGGAAGGGAAAGACACTAATATCACCACGTCTGGCTTGTGCTGGGCGACAGGTATATTTTAGGCCAGTTAGTCTTTAAAGTAGCCTTATGAAGTAGGAATTATCGTAGCAATTTAAAATAGGATGACATGAAGTCAAGGAGGTAAAATAACTTGTCTCAAATGATATAGTTAGCCCATGTCCCCGCCAGGGTTTCTTCAAGTCCCGGCCTGTCCTGACTTCAAAACCCTTGCCCTGCTTTCTACCCTAGGCTGGTTCTACTGCTGCAGAGCTACCTTTTTTAACACATGAAATAAAATTAAATTAGCTTCATTATGATCACCATCATCTGTCATTTTAGCCTGTATTTTTGAGCGTCTGTTTTATTTACCAGTTCCTGTTGTAGGGACTTGTACTCCTTACAGCCGCCTTTCAAGGTGAACAGGCCAGTGTGGTGCTGGGCACTGTAAATTCTTTAGCCAGTGTCCCTGGTAAATTTTCTCATTTTACTGATGAGACAACAAAGCTAAGAAGTGATAAATGACCCACCGAAGGCTGGGAAGTGGTTGAGCAGGTCGACTCGGGTCTGTCTTACTCCTTTGCCTCTGGGCCCTTTCTAGATTGTTCACAGTTTGACCATGTCACAAATCTATAACATTGCACTCAAATTAAGTAACCTCAAAACTTACAATTCTGAAAGGAAATTAATAACCTGAGGCAATATACAACTCTGCTTCCACACTTGGAAACGGTTTTACTAGACACTTCGGAAAATGATCATCAGGGTTTCTTTCTAAATAGTACTCAACGTTCTCACAGCTTGGTTTACATTTTTATTCTAAACATAATTGTTCTTGATTCTTTCTCATGGGTGGGAATTCTCAAACAATTGTGATCTTGGTGAATCTCCAGTACAATATTGACATATACGAATCTGGGAGTTGTGCGGTTGATAGTCAAAAAATACTGAGCCTTAATAGGTCGGGCATAGTTCCCTAACGAGTTAAAAGAATTAAAAGTTTTAAGAAATTACTAAAACCTCAGTTTAATAGTAAATATCCAACCAAAAAAGGGTTGACTTGATAAAACAAAGGGCTTAGGGATGACCTGGAAAATGAATGCCTCATTTCTGACCTGATTCCATATCTTAAAGTTCTTATATTCTAGTTTTTAATCTACACTATTTTTTACAGTGAAGGCTGTCATTTGTGATAATCACAGAAGTGAATACATACTTTACTTACTTTTTTGACTACAAGCAAAATACATACTAATATAAAAATGTGCTCATGCTGTTACAGTCTATATGAATTGTGATTTGTCACCCATCTAGTCAATTCTATGTAGACAAAATGAGTTATAATTTTAAAGTCTAAACTAATAAGCTTTGAGAGATAAAAAAGGAAGAAAAGAGGGGTAGTTATTGAGGTAAACTGTATATCTATTTTTTTAAATTTTAATCTTTATTGTATTGAGCTATAAATATGTTCTGCTTTTAGTATAGACAAATTTTCCCATTAAAATATGACTTGAAATCTTATATTTCAATTTTCATCTGTAAATCAAATAGGTAATAGTTTTTTCTTAACTTGAAGAAGAAATTTTCTCAAGAAACATACCCAGTCCCTTCAATACTCCAAAATAGGCTAAGGTCACGATTTCATAAACTCATAGCACTATGATTTCCCAAATTGTATATTAAGAGTGTGGATCAATTTTGTTGTTGTTGTTTGGTAAGCTTATTTATATGAAGTTTTTCAGAGATGTAAAATTTAAGCTCTATGTTTTTTTAAGCTATGTGTCTTACACGTATCATTGAAAACAATATTGCGATTATGTTAGAACTATCCTAGACAGCCAGGGATTGATAGGATCCATAATTTTAGGGGAAAAATCCACCTCAAAAAATTATGGGTTAAGTCATCCCCATTTTCTTCAATGAGATCTTTCAGGATAATTCTCCCATTTCTTCAAGTCTAATCTCCACCCAACTTGGTATACAACTCAGGGGCCACGGCCTCCAAAAACATTTCTGAAACAATCAGCTGGAAGCCAGCGCTCCCTTCTATGAATCTGCTTTCTATCACAGAAGTCTGCTTTCTATCCTTCTCTTAGGGCACATGTCCCTTTCTGTCTTGGGCTTCCCCAGTGGCTCAGATGTTAAAGAATCCGCCTGCAATGTGGGAGACCCGACTTTGATCCCTGGGTTGGGGAGCTCCCCTGGATGAGGGCATGGCAACCCACTCCAGGATTCTTGCCTGGAGATTTGCCATGGACAAAGGAGCCTGGAGGGCTACAGTCCATGGGGTCGCAAAGAGTTGGACACGACTGAGCGACTAAGCACACACCCTTTCTGTCTTGGATTACAGCAGTTTGCTGTATTTTCCCCTACCAGACAGTGGGCTCATCAAGGATACCAACTTGAGGCACATTTATTTCTTCTCTGAGGTGCTATGTGTTAACTTACAGCCAGTAGGTTCTCAGGGAGCACTGAGTGTGTATTTAATAATTCCTGTTAGCCATGGCAAATTTCCAAAGAGAGTGAAAAACCTCTTAAGAAGTATTTTAGGAAGCCCTTGGTCAAGAAAGAAAGCCACAGGAGTAGAAATTCTTCAAGAGGTGAATCCGAGGAACTAGCACACAAAAGTGACAGTTCAATTTCTTCACCTTTATATAACCTCCAGAAGATCAAACGTTAATAAAATATTTATCTTCAGTTGTCACAAGCCAGACTTTGATTTAAAACTCTTGAGTACATGAATGTCATGCCAGACCAAAGATACACCATCATGTATTTTTAATTTAAACATGGATCTGTAAAAAATTTATATATGCCTGACATGAAAAAAAAATCTGAGTGCAAATCTCCCAATAATCACCACAAATAAGAAAAACGGCATTGAAAATCGATTGTTAGAAGTACAACGGAAAGCATTCCGTTTGACAGTCCAATGTGGCATTGATGTGACTACCTAAAAACGCATTCTCTTACCTTTAGGGAATCAAAGCAGGCAATTACTCTTCCATTTTCAACCTGGCAGCTTTTGGGGGGGTGGGCGAATTTGCATTCCTCATCAGAGCGGGAGCAGGTTCCTCTCTGGAACTGTCTGCAGACCTCTAACGTCAGCCATTTTGTATCTCTGACGGGGGCAACATTCAAAGCCATGATGAGAAAATAACTGGGATCCTGTTCCTCCCTGCTAAATGATGAAATCAATCCAAGGTCCAATGATTCCCAAACTATTGTTGTGAAAAATCCCACATGTAAGTCTGAAGGTAAGTGATAAATTGCTTAATGAAGTCCGATCCAGGAAACAGAGCGGAGAAAATTTATCGGCAGGCAGTCACTCATCAATCAATATGCCCCACTCGAAGACTGCGGGCCGCAATAAAAGCACGCTCAGTGTCATCTCTGACTGCAAACGTCCGAGTCTCCTGATCCTCTAGCAGACACAACTGTTTTTAATAAAGTGACCTCAATATCATGGCACTCCTTGGGAGAATATTTAGTCCTGACACTCACGGCTATTGACGACGCTGCAAAATAAGCCACTGAGATGTTCAGATCTTAGCAGGATTTCTTTTTCCTTCCACCGTTTAAAATTCTGAAAGCAAGCAATTGGCAAAGTCAGACAGTTGAGGTATCTTCATCCACTCGTAAGGTCAGGGTAATGTATATTTGACAGAAAAACAAGATTTGAACAAAAAGCTCCCGGACTGTGGTTTCCAGCAAAAGTGACTTCACACAGGCACTTTTAAATCTTGAAGCTGTAAAACATAAATAAGTGGTGAATCAACTATCCTATACTATAAAACATTTCTCAATTAAAAAATAAAATCAACTTACACCCCAACTCAATGGACTCAACACTTGAACAAACTCTTTAGCTCTTATCTCGAATTTGCAAAAGTGCAGTTTAGAGCTTTAAGCTTTGAATATAGTAAGAGAAGTTATGCATTAAAAGAGAGAGAGAAGAATACGAAACTGCAACTGTATTGCAGAAATGATCCAGGCAGCAGTCCAAAAGTTAGGGATGACTCAAACAGATGAGTGTGGCAGACACAATAATTAGGCATTCTGAGACAATTCAATCTAAAGTGCTTAATCGCCAAAACAGTGTATTAGAACCGTGGCTTCCAATTAATTTCACATTTAGACCATTGATTTTATTGTTGAAAATGCTATAAACAATTATTTGGGATGTGTCTCTTCTATATAATAAGGATATATGGTCATTCTGGATGAAATGTGTACTCCTTACCCTATATGTCCTTTCCAGGTTACAGAAGTTTGAGCTTAAAGAGGGATAGGTAGACCCCTCCTGATTTTATTCTCAGATCTCTCATACTTTCTCTCTACTTTTAATACTTGGTTGATGGTAATGTTGCTTTCTTCCCCGTTTGTACTTTTCATTTCCGCTTCCCTAGCGCCTTAGATCAGGCAGGGCTATTAGGTCCTCAAAAAGTATTTATCGAGCAATTTAGCTGATGACTGACTCACCCACTAAGTGAATGAACGCAAGTTCATTATACTTTAGTGCAGTTTCATTTTTAACAGAATCACAACTTAAAAATGTTGGGTTCTGCAGAATGCTGGAGTTGAATCACAAATCTGCAACAAAAATATGACTGATCAATTCAGATTTCTAAAATCAGCCCATTTCATTTCTTTTAATATCTCTAAGGATTATGAAATTATAAAAACATTAAAAAATTTGATATTGAGCGCAGCATGAATGAAAGACTAAAATAACAGAAGCTGGTCATTTTCATATATTGAGTATGCCACAGGCTACCTTAGTTATTTCCTTAGCCTTGATGTCCTTTTAAAAAATTTATAACTAAAAACTTAATGGAGGCTGGAAGTAGGTTATTTAAAATCATCATGTACCAAATAAGTTCAGAGAGCACTAATCCTTGAGTGGTTCACAAGTGTTCCCTGAAAAAGTAGGTCTGACTGTCAATTAGGTTTAGTTAACTCCGGGTAAACCAAGCTGAATAAGGCTTACCTGCAATAGGGCTTTTTCCAGCCTTGAATGAGTCTCTGATGGGGGGAGGGCCTGCAATGGCATCTGCGAAGCTTATCTAACTGTGGATCATTTATTAATATTTAGTGGGACATCTCCTGGGACGGGGGGGAACATTTCTTCATCACAGTCCTTCTCTTACTTGTCAGTAGAAGAGTTTGAATGAGCTGTGACTGTATGTGCATTGAAGGACATCAGCAACCTGGGAAGCTGTGACACATTCCTAACTTCCAATTGTGAAATATTTGAGGGGCCTGACAGGCTCCTGCTTGTCTGTTTGGCAGCACTGCGTTCCCAGAAGCTACCATTCAACCATCTTAACTTCAAGAGTTTAAGAAGATGAGTTTAATAACCAAGCTGACTCTAGGTCAGGTTTCACCGACCAGCCTGGACCTGCACTCTTAGCTCAACCCCCACCTCTAACCCCCATAAGAACAAAGGATGAGTGAAGTGAGGTATGAGGAAACACTTCTACCCGTGTGTTCAGTGGAGATGAGGCGCCAATAATGTTGGAGACACAGTGAGAGGCTGGACACATGGAGTTTATACTTGCGAAAATGTTACAGCGTCCCTGAGTCCTAAGGACCTGGGTTTACTGGGGTCACAGAACAACAAAGATGCAGGAGATGGGTTCTCATCCTCAAAGCCATACAGTCTTGGCCAACCCTTCACATGTAGGAAAAGAAACAGGCAAATATGGATTCAAGCACCAATGAATAATTACTCAAGTATTCCTGAAAACCACACTGGAACAACGCTCTTAATCCAGTCCAGTGAATGGGGTACACTTTTGCTCATACTTTTAGATACGAAGACAGTTCCCTGCTCCCACCCCCTACCCTGGGAAAACCAGAGTGCCATTTCTACTTCTGTGAAAATCCAATCGGAATTTAGATCATCAGACTCTATCAAGATGAACTTGCTTTTAAAAGCAAAGGAGGCCAAGTCTCTGACGGCCAGTCCAGTGTAAGTCAAAGATGTTCCAGAAGGTGCATCAGATTGCAGCTAAATATACTGCTACCCTAACTGTTGGTGAATCCGCTCTTTCTCCCAGCTTGTTCTGTTTCAATCCTAAAAGTTCTAGAACTACTATTATCAAATATATCGCCTCCCTCGGGCCTTTGCAACCTCCCTCCTCAGGAATGGGTACAACTAGCAGCTCTGGGCGGAGAAGGCAATGGCACCCGACTCCAGTACTCTTGCCTGGAAAATCCATGGATGGAGGAGCCTGGTAGGCTGCAGTCCATGGACTGAGCGACTTCACTTTCACTTTTTACATTCATGCATTGGAGAAGGAAATGGCAACCCACTCCAGTGTTCTTGCCTGGAGAATCCCAGGGACAGGGAAGCTTGGTGGGCTGCCATCTGTGGGGTCACACAGAGTCTGAAGTGACTTAGCAGCAGCAGCAGCAGCAGCAGCAGCTCTGGGAACTGAGAGCAGATTTAAATTAGGTCAGGGGAGCCCACCGAAGGAGAAGGGCAATGATGGGTGAGGATGATTAACATGGTGACCAAGGGACAAGACTAAACTATAGTAACACACAGAACAAATTACATACCGAGCCTACCAGACTGGAGGCTCCAGCGAGGTAGGGTTACTTGTTAGGGCTTCGCTCTTCAATACAGGAGCCACTCGCTACAGATGGCTACGGAACACTTGAGATGTGGCTAGAGCCACTGAGGAACGAAATTTAAATTTTTTATTTCTTCTTAATGTAAATTTAACTTAAAAACTGATCCTCAGTATACTTATTGGAACACTCTTCAGTATGCTCGGACCAACTATGAATCTACTTTTCAGTTGTAAATTTCATGGAATCTAAATACAGATCAAGTATTAATCTTTCCAACAAAAATCCAGCATCCTAATTGAGATGTGCTCTAAGTATAAAATTGCCCATGGGATTTCCCAGGCAAGAATACTGGAGAGGGTTGCCATTTCTTCCTCCAGGGGATTTTCCCCACCCAGGGATTGAATCTGGAGCTCCTGCATTACAGGCAGATTCTTTACCACTGAGCCACCTGGAAAACCCAGGTATAAAATACACACCAATTTCAAGCACTTTTAGTATGAAAAAAAAAAAGAACATGAAAAATCTCAATATTGTTTCATATTTACTACATGGTGAATTGATAATAATATTAACAAATTGGATTAAATATTATTATCAAAATTAAACTATCTTCCTTTCAACTCCTCTCCAAAAAAATTCAGAATTATAAATGTAGTTTGCATTATCATTCTACTGATGTCGTAAGGGCTTTTGCATTTCTTCTATTAGCCACAGAACTTTCTGGAATGGTGAAAAGAACCCTGCCCTAAGAGCCAGCTTCTAGTCCTTATATTGCCAAGGCTCCTTCATCTGACCTTGGGTAAGTCAATTTTCTCTGTGATCCAGTTTCTTCCTCCGTAAAATGTTGGTAGTTCCTACTCACTTTACATGGTGTCATGAAGGACTGATTGCAAAAGAAACATAGAGACACTCTGTGAGCAGTAAAGTGCTGACCCAACGCAAGGTGATGAAAGGAGAAGCTGCTCTATCAATATTTATTGAAGAAATGCGCTCCCGAGCGTCCTCTCTGCAGTGTTCTCTATCAATGACCCGGGCCTTGCCTGGGTGGATCTGCTCCAGGGGCAGCTTCTGAGAGCAGGACGGTGCCGTGGAGATCACAGGACTGCCTGCAGGGGGCGCTCGTCCGGGGCCGCGCATCCAGAGCGCCCCTCGTTTCTCAGGTCGCCTTCAGTCTGCAGCCGGAGGGAACCCCCAGAGAGGATTCCCTCAAGCACAGATCCCACGGTGTCACTACAAAGGCCTGGGCCTGCTGTCTTCCTCCAGCGGCTGCTAACCCAGAACTGAAGGAGACACTTTTCGGGCCCAGCAGTCACGCTGGGTGGGGCAGTGATAGGGAGCGTGGGTGGCTTGAGGGCTTGGTGAGAGCACAGCTCTGGACTGAGCTCCAGCGCCCTGGGTGCGCGGGCGGTTGGGGGGAGGGGATGGCATCTTCCAGTTCATCTGCCCAGAGGGGCCCCTGTTAAAATGTGTCTGTGTGGAGAAGGGGTGCATGGGTCACTTCAGCCCTGTCTCTTTGCGACCCCATGGACCGTGGCCCGCCAGGCTCCCCTGTCCATGGGATTCTCCAGGCAAGAATATGGAGTGGACTGCGATGCCTTTCTCCAGGGGGTCTTCCTGACCCAGGGATCAAACCCAGGTCTCCTGCATTACCAGCTGAGACAACAGACTACTATTTTCAAATCCAGAGTTCAGTTCAGTGCCTGATACATAGCACACGCTGAACGAATCTTTGTCAAATAAACTTCTGGTCCTCCTCCTGGTCCATTTGTACTTTAATATGGACCAAAGTTGGGCTCCCCTGGTGGCTGACAGTAAGGAATCTGCCCTCAGTGCAGGAGACCTGGGTTTGATCCCTGGGTCTGGAGGACCACCTGGAGAAGGGCATGGCAACCCACTCCAGGATCCTTGCCTGGAGAATTCCATGGACTGAGAAGCCTGGCGGGCTATAGTCCATGTGATCACAAAGAGTCGGACACGACTGAGTGACTAACACATGGACCAAAGTCTAACCTAAAGGAATAAGGCTCTGAATAGAGAATGTCAGTATTATCCTGTAGGAAAATTCTAGCAAGTGCCACAGGCTTACCCTGCTGCTGCCAAGCAAGTTGAGGGTGAAGGTGAGAAGATGCCCCAGGGATAAATTATTTGAGCTTCAAAACCCTGAATCCTCAGCCCAGTGGTTTTCAAGTGTAGTACGTGGGCCAGCAGTCCCAGCAGCCTCTGGGAACCTCCTAGAAATGCAGATCCTTGGGTCTCAGCCCCGAGGTCCTGAACCAGAAGTCCTGGGAATGGGGCCCAGCAACCTGAGTTTTAACCAGCCTTCCAGGACTAACTCTGAGGCACTCTCAAGTTGGAGTACCACCGGGGCAAGCATTTCTTGCCATCCTCCTGGGTGCCTGGCATCCTCTGGGCTCTGAGGGAACCCGGATGTCTGCCCTGAGTTGATGGCCAGGTCCTGGGGTCACTGATTCGCACACCAACAACTGCAGGAGGGCTGGCTGAGGGCTTCTCCCAGTGGCTGTGTTTCTGACCAGTCAAACAAAATAAAACCAGATGATACAGAAAACACCTGGGAGATCTGCCCCAGATAAGATGTGCTTCTAAGAGAATTTGAAAAATAGACTCATAGCTTGCGGGTTTTGTTCAGGATGAAGCAGGCCTTTGGTGGGGATAAACAGAGCTTTGTTTTCAAGACCCTTGTCTGAGAGAGGGCCATCTTAGGGCGCTGGCGGTCCTTGGTGACCAACAGCTGGGTCCCAAGTCCCATAAGGCCAGAGCTCTTTACAGAGGAGCCACCTTCTCTAGACAGCACCAGAGGTGAAGGACATGGAGCATCACTGCTAGACTCATCCTCAAAGGAAAGGCAAGACTGAAGTTCAAGGATACTGGAAGGAGATTCTGTAGTATTTCCTGAAATGCCAGTGGACTCGCTGTGCAATGGCACCGAAGAATCCCAAGCTTTTTTTAGGGTCTTCACTTACATGACACTTCATTTCTCAAAACATATTGAAAACTCCTGTAGGTGTTAGATTTTTCAGAAAGCTGTGACTTTTGGCTGTAGGCAAGCACTCGCTGCTCACGTTAGCTTGTTATAGCCGCTCTGTGATGTCATGATGTCACAGGGAGAGTTTAGGTCCTTTCCTCCCTGACCCTGGCGAACTGCCCCCAGGCCACGTCCCTCAGACAAGCCCAGGCTGAGGACCCCAGGTGTCCTCGCCTCACCAACACTTTGTAGCCAGTTTGTACGTTTCTGAAGGGAAACACATTCATCATGTCCGATCTTGAGCCTGAGATTGATCAAAACGTAAGACCGCCTTAAGGAAAATAGTTGTGTGGCATACAACCCCTCCAGCCGGCTCTCGGTCATCTAAGGCATTTCAGCTGTCTGCCAGACAACGGCCTCCTAGGGAGCTGATTAAAGGATCCTTGCAAAACAAACCGATTTCTGAGTCAGACAGTCAAGGACTCATTATCCATTAAGTAATTTATGGGATGCCTTTAATTTCATTTTGCATAAATCTAATTACAATAAAGAAACCATGTCTCCCAGAGTTTTCTAAATTTTAATGTGGAGAAAATCTTGAGGATTTCCTATTTTAAATCTTTAAATTCTTAAAATACATCATTTAAAAGAATGATTTTTTTTTTCCTTCCTGTGAGTGGCTTGAAATCTGAACATCCCTACCTCTATTTCTGGAGCTTAATTTAAAATAGCTCTCCACGTGTGCGTTCCCTTGGTCCTTGACTCGGCGCATCCTGAGCGGGAGATGAAGATGCCAGGGCTGGAGAGGGACCCAGGGGCAGCGCCATCCGAAGCACTGGGCTGAGAGCCACTTGACCTCCAGGAGTGGTGTAATCCCGCCCTAATCACAGGCCCTGAGAAGAGGTCCCTTCCCACAGGAACCACAGAGGACCAATAAAAATACAGAAACCACTGCAGTCCCAACTGCCAAAGCCATTTACAACCTCACTGACTTTTCCAAGAAAGAGAGTGAAGGTAGCAGCCCAAGTGATTGTCCCTAAAAAGATTTTTGTTTCTAGACACCTTTCAGATTTTTAAAAACTACATTGGAAATGTAAATGAAATCGTGCTTTGAAACTCTGGCACGGATTATGGGTAAGAACCAGTCAAATCCTAAGGGGAAGCCACTCTGACTATTCCCCTGGAGGGACTGATGCTGAAGCTGAAGCTCTAATATTTTGGCCACCTGATGTGACGAGCTGACTCACTGGAAAAGACTCTGATGCTTGCAAAGATTGAAGGCAGGAGGAGAAGGGGACGACAGAGGATGAGATGGTTGTACAGCATCACTGACTCAGTGGAAATAAGGCTGAGCAAACTCCAGGAGACAGTGAAGGACAGGGCAGCCTGGCGTGCTGCAATCCATGAAGTCACAGTCGGGGACGACTTAGGGACTGACACACACGTGGGTAGGAATGGAATTTTCTACCCTGGATTCCAGTCAGTTGCTCCTCTGCTTCTCTGAATAGCTGTGAAATGTCACCTAACCTCTCTGAGCTTTGGTTTCCTTGTTTGGAATCATGAGGATTGAAAACACTGGACTGGCCAAAAAGTTCATTTGAGTTTTTCCATTAACATCAAATGAACTCTTTGGCCAACCAATACATAAACCATAAATGGATGTACTGTAACCAAAATATAATTAGCAGTATATATGTGGCTTCCCAGGTGGCTCAGCAGTAAACCATAAATGGATGTACTGCAACCAAAGTATAATTACTAGTATATTTTAACGACTGTCTATTTGGTGTCTAACCCTTATCAGCGCTAGATAAAATATCAACTTGCATTATATCTGTGTTCATACATACACACACACTGGTAGAAATGACTCCTATTCATTGTTATACATTTTTGCAAAGCAAATGAACTGTAGCTTCAAGAAAGCAGAGCCTCTTTCCATGAAGGTGGTACAAAGTATGAAGTCCTTCAGAGAATGTTAGACAACCCTTTGATGGATGGTCTTCAAAAACTACCTCCAAACCCTCATTCATTCTAAGCAGGGAAAGAACCTCGGCTACCAGTGATGTCTTCATTTCATATGATACTTGTTCTTTTGAACATACTTTCAAATCCACTTCTATAGGGGAAATCAAACACTGGGGCACTCAAGGTCATGCAGTAAGTCAGATAAGCCAACATTTCATGATAACAGAAATAAAAGGAGAAATTCCCACACAAAAAGGTTTCCTCTTGGACCTGGTATCTTACAGTACAAGTGAAAACTTCATAAAATCCAGAGCTCCTTTTCCTGCACAAACATTTCCAGCCCATTTTCACTGTCATTTCCAGGAATGGACAGAGAGAAAAATCCCCTCTTCAGTTAGAAGATGAGAGATTTCTAAATATACTCCTGAAACTACAGCTAGATAGAACAGATTCAACACATATTTGTATTCAAATTATGGTTTTTTTGCCGTGCCTGTGTGTTCTATCTAAACATTTATAATTCAGTTAGGAGCTACTCTTATTAGAATAAAAGCAATTGTATTAGATACCAGTTAAGACTGACAGCACTTACCGGTTTCCTGGAAGTCCAGGACCCAGTGGGTGCAGTCAGTTTAATTATCAAGCTATCTAGGCCTGAAAGCCAGGGAATCCTTTGTCAGAACTTCCATTTCCTGCCTCTGGTGGCCAGGACTGCTTTTCACTTGACCCTTTTCCTTTTCTCCCTCTTTCTGTAATCACCAGCCAAATGCCTTGTTCATCTGCCTGTACATGTACAAATGCCAATGACCCCTTTTGGACAAAATTTTTGTAACATAACTTTTATTACCGATAGATGAAAATCATACATAATCTAGCTAACATACACACTTTAAGAAAAATCCATATATTGTCATAACTAAAATACAACTAAATATCAAAGGAAGTAGAGAAGATTCTTGAGAGTCCCTTGGACTGCAAGAAGATCAAACCAGTCAATCCTAATGGAAATAAACTCTGAACATTCATTGGAAAGACTGTTGCTGAAGCTGAAGTTCCAGTGCTTTGGCCACCATTCGAGGAGCTAACTCATTGGAAAAAAAGACTCTGATGCTGGGAAAGACTGATGGCAAAAGGAGAAGAGGGGCACAGAGGATGAGATGGTTACATAGCATCACTGACTCAATGGACACAAATTTGAGCAGACTCCAGCAAACAGTGGAGGACAGAAGAGCCTGGCGTGCCGCAGCCCACAGAGTCTCAAAGAGTCGGACACGACTTAGCGACTGAACAACAACAAAGCTATTTATAAAATAAATGTGTGTTTTAGAATGTCCAAGCTTAGGCACAAGTATATTAGAAGACAGAATAAAGTGGTGGATATCCACGACTTATCTTGTGTGATGGGCACACAAATGCAAATTGACATAGGTGTGACAGGTGATGTGGCTTTTCAGAATGCCAAACAATCCCTATTAAAGTTCCTAACAAGTTAAAGAACAATCCTGCCTCAATTTACATAGTTGCATTCTGGAAAAATTCAGTTCTACTGACCGTCCAAAAAATAAAAAAAAATCAATTAGAAAAAAACACACAGGCAAATATGTGAAACAGAGTTAAGATCTTGACCCAGATTGCCCAGAATGGCATTTTTACTTATGTGAATGTCCAGCTGTACACTCAGCACTTGCTAGATACAGACTAGTTTTTCACTCCCACAGAGTCATATCCATTGCAAGATGTCAAAATCCATTACTTCCATCCATTACATTCCAGAGATGTTGCCTGGTCATTAGGACGATGAGGGGAAAATGCTCCTTTAAATTTCCAAGGTTCTCTATAGGGGGCAGTGCTGTCTCCACTGATGACTGCTGGGTAAGTCTGAGTAAGTAGACTCCGTTA
>SJYQ01094118.1:0-11318 GCA_006410935.1 Redunca redunca | reverse complement strand
GGGTTGCCATTTCCTTCTCTTGGGAATCTTTGCGACCCTGGGATTGAATCCAAGTCTCTTGTATTGGGAGGCAGGCATTCTTTAGCATTGAGCCACCTGGGAAGTGCTTTTATTAAAACTCATAAATGATTTTAATTGCCCCCTCCCAGTTGCATTTTTATGATGAGATCTCATCGATGTGCTGTCAATGCATAACTTAAAATTGTTACTAAGCATTTGGGTCATACAATATTTTAAAGCTTGAAATAAGTTGGGCATTAGAAATAATATGAAATAATGATGTAGAACTGAAAAATGTAATAGCTTGTTATTTAATATTCAGCTATATTTTAGCGTATATTCCCCATAGTAACAATGTCTTCAGTAATATTACAATGTAACTTTAAAAATGTGTTTGGACATTTGGACTTTTCAGAGTTGTTTGTACTTTTTCCCCTCATCTAACCCTTTTACTTCCAAAACATAAAGGGTCTATTTCTAGTTACAAAAAAAAGCACTAGTTAACGTCAAAATTAGTACCTAATTATATTGTTCAGTATATAAAAGAAAGTTTTTCTTTTTTTTTGTTTTCCTCTTTCCTTCAAATACAAGATAGATCGTAATTTTATTGGACAACATTTACTGTAGTAAACATATTGACTTTGTCTCTGAAAATTTCTAACCAGTAGGATTTGAAGATGCAGTGGGTGAAATGTGGATTTTATTACTGGTGGGTATGAATAGGTTCAGAGAAGGCAATGGCACCCCACTCCACTACTCTTGCCTGGAAAATCCCATGGATGGAGGAGCCTGGTAGGCTGCAGTCCATGGGGTCACTGAGGGTTGGACATGACTGAGTGACTTCACTTTCACTTTTCACTTTCATGCATTGGAGAAGGAACTGGCAACCCACTCCAGTGTTCTTGCCTGGAGAATCCCAGGGGCGGGGGAGCCTGCTGGGCTGCTGTCTGTGGGTCGCACAGAGTCAGACACAATTGAAGTGACTTAGCAGCAGCAGCGTGGATAGGTTACCCTTTCTCAGCCTGAAAACATAGGAAAATTACCTCACACAGTGTCTTGCCCTTAGTTGCCACTACAGACTTAACTACTATAAATATTAGACTTAACCTGAATCCCTGTGTTTCTTAGAAAATATATTGGCCAACTGAATGATGAATGTGAAACACTTTATAAACTGAAAAATACCATGCAAATATTTGTATGGTTGACTCCTAGAGAATACTTTGGAAAAACAACGGACAGCTTGACCCAGAGAACAGGTATTAGCTTAATGTGCAGACTTTGGCTACCTGATGCAAAGAACCGACTCATTGGAAAAGACCCTGATGCTGGGAAGGATTGAAGGTGGGAGGAGAAGGGAACAACAGAGGATGAGATGGTTGGATGGTATTACCAACGCGATGGATATGAATTTAAGTAGGCTCCAGGAGTTGGTGATGGACAGGGAAGCCTGGTGTGCTGAAGTCCATGAGGTTGCAAAGAGTTGGATGTGACTGAGTGACTGAACTGAACTGACAGACACTGTGCTAATATGAAGGATAGCTTTTTACAGTGCAGTTAGAGTCATGTCAGAGTTCTCTTGTCCAGAAAGTTACTAATTTTTATTACTGTAATATTGATTGAACTCTTATTGTTTATGAGCTACCATCTTTTCTGCCGATGCATGAGATAGGGTGCTCAGGGCTGGTGCACTGGGATGACCCAGAAGGATGGGATGGGGAGGCAGGTGGGGGGGTGGTTCCCTCCGGATGGGAACACATGTAAACCCATGGCTGATTCATATCAATGTATGGCAAAAACCACTACAATATTGTAAAGTAATTAGCCTCCAACTAAAATAAATAAATTTAAAAAAAAGAAATAAGTATAAAATACAGTTCTTATACTTAAGACACTTACAGAAATATCTCTAATGGTGGAAATGTTCTTAATCTGTCCTGTCCAACTCGTAGCCACTAGCCATATATAGCTATTGAGTGCTTGAAATGTGGCTAGTGTGAAAGAAGAACTAAAATTTATATTTTATTTAATTTTGATTGATTCATACATAGTGGGCACATATGCCTGGTGACTACTGTATCGCACAGCACAGGTCTAGATGGAGACCTAAAACTGACCTTGTTCCTCATGTTTAGACAGCTTCTCTTATCTCTACTTTTCAGAAACATCACTTAAGCTGAAATAGGTCCAATTATTTATAAAAGTAGTATTTACCAGCTTCCTATTGGGGAGGGAAGGATAGTCTCCAAATAGTAAAACTGAACCATATAATGTGGAGTGACCAAGATTTTGAATTAAGCCACAAGCACGGTGACCTTGGTTAATACCTAACCTTAGTGGATCTGTTTCCTCATCTGACAGAATGAGAGATGGAGGAATGAAGGAATGAAGCCCCTTCCAGTTTCAGAATGATTCTGGAATTTTAAAGTGTCTGAAAAAAAGTGGGACTAGGCACAGGCAAAGTCTGAAGTCAAACACACTGTTATTTGGAATCTTACTGACCTACCTGCCTTTATAAAGCACATGTTATACTTTTAGGATGCAGCATAATAGCACTGTATCTTAGGGTCAAACAACTTGACAAAGGCTTATTAGCTTTCTTTGCTTTAGCTTCCTATTATCTGCTAACCAATGAACTTCTCTGGTTGACTTCAGGCTCTTAACTGAATGATAATGTACTTCATCTTTGCCTGATACTTTATAGCTTACCCCATCCTTTACATTGTATTACTTGCTTTCATAAGTGGCTGGGAAAGGGTTGTCATTCCTGTGTTTCAGATGAGGATACTGATGGCAAGTGCCTAGTCAGGTCCACATTGATCAGTGGTAGAATGGAGACTAACTAGAATCCTGGACCTTAGAGGACAGTGCTTTTGTCTATGCATCCTGCTACCTCTCTTTTAACGTTTTTATCCCTGTCCCCCAACCCCCGGCCTAGTACTTTGTGTTCCCTCATATGACCATTGTCATTCTCTTTACATGAGAATAGTTTTTGGGTTTCTAGGTTATAAAATTTGAAAGCTGGATGAAACCTAGCAGCCCATTTTCCTTATTTAGAAATATAATGTAATACTTCCANTTACAAATAAAAAAAAAAAATGGAGGTCTGTTGGGGCCAAATGGTAGGAGATAGAGATAACGATATATACAGAGAGATATGTATTTATATCATATTGACAGAACTAGGATTTGGACCTGCATTAGAAGGAAGTCAGAGGTAATGTTCTTTTGGAGAGTCAAGAAGCAATAGTCTTTGAAAACTGTTTATTTGAATGTAACACTGAAGTGCGCTGATAATCAGCATTTCAGTAACAGTTATTGGCCACCTGCTATATCCAAGGCATTCTTGTTTTGTAAAATCATTTCTTGGAAGAATAGTAGACAAACTAAAGAAATGTGTCTTTTATTTGTGCAAATGGTTCTGTCCTTTCATTTAGGTACCAGATTATTAGTTGGGCATTTTATGTTTGGTGTCGTGAACAAGGCAGTTTTTTACACTGTGAATTTAAGTAAAAAATACTCCCCAAAATGGACTCTACCCAGGAGCTAGAGTTCTTTTATTCTTGTTACTCTAACATTCATATAGACTTTTGCAGCTTTTTAAGTGTTGTAAGTGGTTGTTAGAGCTCAGAAAACAGACTTTCCTGAAAGAATTACACTGAGTTTGTTATTTTCTTTACTATAATTCTGTTTTTTAAAAAAATATTTTACATAGTAACACCTGAACCCCAGAAAATATCAGCAATTCATACATGTATTTAGTCAGTTATAGATCATGTGGCTAGTTATCCCAATAGTGAGTTAGATTAGATTTCATATCAGCAAATACAAAAATATATTTAGAAATACTGGACATTGGCCTTAGATGCCTTCAGCATAATTGGCCCATTCTTCCTAAGAACCTTATCTGTATTATTGGAATGGCAAAGTGTGTTAACATTTTATTACAGATATTGACACAACTCCCCAGCAAAACCATCAGCTTTGTGTAGTCTGGGACCACCTTATTTTATTCATTTCTTGCATTTTCAGAACCTAATGCAGTATCTAATTCATTGTAGTATTCAGAAGATGTTTAGGTAATATTGGCATGGTGTACTAAAACACCCTGAATCAGCTGAGTGGTTTGTCAGGACAAAAAGCCTTAGGTCCCAAAGTCTTCTTGGGAGTTAGATCAGCTTGAAAGAATAGTGACTTGCAACCCCTAGCACACCCTCTTTTATTGATAGATCCCTGTGTCACTAAAGAAGTAATCAGTAGAAAGTAGGTTACTTCTGAGCTATGCAGCTAAGAGTTTCCAGGACGGATTTTATTTTAGTTCCACAGCCTCCCACCGGCTTGTGATGGTGACCTAACCAAAAAAAAAGGAGTCTTTTCTTATAATCTGTAATCGAACAAGTTTCCTCTTTGCATCTATCACCCAACACACTTCTGGCAGAGGAAGCCAAGAGCATGATAGATAATGTCACACACAAGCCCTGAAAACCAGTTCTTTATTCCATTTTTTTAAAAACACATTTAAAAAAATCTGCTTAGACACTCTAAAAGTATTTATGTCAACTGCTCTTGTTAAAAGGCTTCTTGTTAGTTATTCTTTAAGGGAAGAACATACAATTTGAGAAAGGATGTTTATAGATGAGAACTGTAAATTCTGTATAGTTGAAAGGCATGTGTACAAGTTTTACAAAAACATTTTGGTGTTTGTTGGTTTGTTTACTGTGTAAGTCAACTGCCCTATATATTGTTGTGTTTTTTCCCCCACTTTTATCAAATTTTTAAAAATTTATTTATTTTTTTAGCTGAAGAATAATTGCTTTATAGAATTTTGTTGTTTTCTGCCAAACATCAATATGAATCAGCCAGAGGTATACATATATCCCCTCCCTCTTGTTTGTTAAATCTCTGCCTATAATGTAAATTTTCAGTCTAAGTTGAGGTGAATCAAGGGATTTAGAGGCCACCATAGATGAAAATGAACAAATCTTGAAATATTTGTGGTTTAACAATATTTATTAACATATTTTTTTATTTTAGAAATGTGTAAAGGATTATAAAGAAGATAAAAAATGGCTCACAGTCTCACTGATAATATAATTTTATTAGTAATTTGGTCTACATATATTTGTTACCAGGCAAGCATAAATACATTTTGACATTTTTAAAAAAACAAAGCTAATATGTACAAATAATTAGAAAATTTAAACTATATAAAAATAAAACCCTCTCCCCCAAAGATTCTTGGTATCCTTCCAAGAAAATTTTTAATGCAACTGTATCTTTTTAAAAGATTATACAAAGGAAATTTTTAATGCAACTCTGTATCTTTTTAAAAGGGCTTTGTGCTATACACTGTGTTTGGCATTTTGCTTTCTATGTTTCATATATCTTCGCACCCTTTCCATACCAGCATATGCAGATTTACCTCATTTTTTTTTTTTTTTTACAGCTGTATCCTATGGATGGCCCATGTTTATTTTACCAGTCTTATATTGTTTGATACACAGTTAGAGTATTAACAAGTTTTATTGCAATGTTGGTATGAATATCCAATGAATTCCTATATCTTGGCATAGGATAATTTCTGACCAGTAGAATTGCTTGTCAAAGTGTATATGTACTTAAAAAATTGACAGATATTTTCAAATCTCTATTCAAAGATTAGACCAGCTTTCATTCCTGTCACCACAAGTACAAATAGTATTTTTTCCATGTTCTTGTCAGTATTGCTGCTGCTGCTAATTCACTTCAGTTGTGTCCGACTCTGTGCGACCCCATAGACAGCAGCCTGCCAGGCTCCCCTGTCCCTGGGATTCTCCAGGCAAGAACACTGGAGTGGGTTGCCATTTCCTTCTCCAGTGCATGAAAGTGAAAGTGAAGTCGCTCAGTCGTGTCGGACTCTTAGTGACCCCATGGACTGTAGCCCACCAGGCTCCTCCATCCATGGGATTTTCCAGGCAAGAGTACTGGAGTGGGGTGCCACTGTTCTACCAATCCAGTGGGTGAGCTGAATATTTGTAAGAAAAGGAAATATGTGCAGTTTTTTAATGCTCTGTAGGATTTGAATTTTTTTTTAAAGCTAGTATTCTTACCTTTAATTCTTTTTATGTTTTACATATTAAGAGATGAAATTGGCCTGATCCCATGTCCTGAAGCTAGGTATAACCGGAGTCCCATAGTCCTGGTTGAAAACAAACTTGGTGTGGAGAGCTGGTGTGTCAAGTTCCTTTTACCGTATGTCCACAACAAGCTCCTTTTGTACAGAACAAGAAAGCAGTGGCTGAACAAAGATGGTAAGTATGGAGACTCCTTTTTCTTTGATTTTTCAGAAGCAGCATGAAGTATAGTAGGAAGAACCCTCTGTGATGTTGACGTTCCTGGATTCTGCTTCTGGCTTTTTCATTCATTGACTGGGCAGGCTCTTAACTTACTCTGTCAAATGAGTTTGGACTCATCACTCATTTTCTAATTTTGCATCCATTGTGATTCTCTGGAAGGTGCTTCAACCATAGCGCCAGGATCCCTACTTCTGATTTTTTTTTAATGTACTAGAGTCATTTGTAAGGTATTTGAGGAAAATATCTTACGGCTAACAAAGGTTTGAAAATTTGTGAAGTGGACTCTAGTCCCTACAAGCTCGGTTTCTTTGGTTTCTAATCCTGAAGTAAGTTATGGGCAATAGAACTCATTTAGTAAGAGTTCATGGGAGGTAACCAAGGTTTGATGGTGCTGGTAATACTGTGAAGTGGCTCAGTGGTTTATGGTGGTGCTGTGGTACTGTGATCCCAGTTAAGCTCTGGCCCTCTGTGTCCTGTTCTGTGCTGAAATGAGCAAAAGAAAGCCACCCCAGCCTTCCTTTCTTCTGCTTCTCTGCAGAGAAACTTCTTTGCTGCATCAGACAATCCCTGTTCATCCCACCTGGTGTCTTTTCCTTGTTTTCCCCCTGTGTCTGATAAGTCGCTTCAGTCGTGTCTAACTCTGAGACTCTATGAACCGTAGCCCACCAGGCTCCTCTGTCCATGGGATTCTCCAGGCAAGAATACTGGAATGGGGTGCCATTTCCTTCTCCAGAGGCTGGTAAGCCTCCATGTACACAATTCTGTTTATATTTTAGGTAAAAGACCTGAGTTCTCACTTTTTTGAGAATACTCATCCAAGATCATATTCTTAACGATTTCTGTAAAGCTCCTTTCCCTTCCCACATACACCAGTACCTTAAATGTCTTGGTATGCCTGCTGGCTAATTTTGAATAAGAACTGTGTTTCTTAGAGAATTTTAATTATAAGTTCAGTAGCCATTACTACGGGCCTACTCATACCAGAAGCTGCTCTAAGTACTGTGGAGGATAAAAAGATGCATAATACATGTTTCCTTTACTCAGAAAGCTTCCAGTTGAGTGAAAAACATCTCTTTGTAGAGAATAGTGTTGCCAAAAGTGACATATTGATTTCCTTATGTTCCTCTTGGTGTTGTCTTTAATGTATTATCATTGCAGGTTAATAGCACTTTTCCCTGTTTAGACCAGTAGAAAAAAGAATCTGATTTGAAGATTTAATGTGAAATATTTTCTACTTCCTGTGTATCAATCAATTAGTCCACTGATATTTATTTATTAATTATAAGGCTATGTCTGAGTTTATTAAGTTTATGGCAAAAATTTAAAGGTGTAGGTGGCATAAATTTAAAGGTAAGACATTGATCTGTTGTTAGATCCCCTTTCATTCTCTATTACCCTGTTGTAGTTACAAAGTAATTTAATTCACCATGTGAATCCATGAAGTTATTATTTTGCCTAACAGAGCTATATTGTGTATATTCTGGCACATAGAAATGTATAATTGAGCCAATACATACCTAATTCTGTGTGGGGAAGACAAATGATGATCTTGTGTAGAAGAAACAGTATGAATTTTTAGTGTCAAAGGCTATTGTTTCATTAGCTTTTGCTCATTGACCTGTGTTAGCCGAACCTGCCTACTTCCTGTAGTCTTCCAAGTTCTTGTCTCTGTTTCCCTGTTTCTTATCTTTCTGGGCAAGGCACTGTAGGCTTTGCTAAATCATCTCATCATGTAATTTTATCTTGGTGCAACCCAGGAGAACCCAGGTAGAAGATCAAATGATTACGCTCACTCTGAGTAGCTGACGTCTAAGCTTTGAATTCTGATGCAACTGTGCGTGTATACAGGAGCAACTTGATTTTATCCTAACCTGTATCCTCATGGAAGTAGTTTTCAATTTCACTTTTTGGGGAGGAGGGACAGCATGGTTCAGTGAGGTGTCATATACTACTTAGGTTGTTTATTGTATTGGTAAAAATATGGAAGTGAGTTTCTGATTGACCAGAAAAGATACCTGGAAAACGTAGAAATACTCTGCTAAACTTGGGAACTGAAAAACACAGTAGTGAATTTTACTAAGGAAAAAAGTTAAAAATATTAGCAAAAAGCAGTTGTTTCATGAAAATGCTATACTTTTAAAACTATTTTTGTAGAAATACATGTTTAAGAGCCACATGAGGAAAGCTGACAATTTAAAAACAGTGTAAGAAATGTCAGTGTCTGTGTGATTTATCATGCCAAAATCCTAGGCATTCCCCTAAGAATGTAATCTTTAACTGCAGGTGACCTTTATTCTGGAGGCATAAGTTTTTCCTTTTATCCAAACTGAATTCATGTTCTCATTAATGTGCTGAATTCCTTAGATGTTTGGAAATCATCTGTATTAGTCAGGATTCTCCATAGCAACAACCAATAGAAAAGTTTTTACATATATGTAAAGTTTTATATGTACAAAAACCAAGGTTTGTTATGACAAATTGGCTCACATGATTATGGAGGCTGAGAAGTCCCACACTCAGCTTTCTGCAAACTAGAGACCCAGAAAAGCTGGTGATTTAATTCCTTGAGTCTGAAGGACTGAGAAGCAGGGAATCCAGTGGTTTAAATCTCAGTCTGAAAGCTGAAGAAGATAAGATGAGGTGTCCTATCTCAAGCAGATAGAGGAGAAGCAAAACAGGGCTGAATTCTTCTGTTTTCCTCCTTTTGTTCTATTCAGAAACCCCAACAGATTGATGTTCACCCACAGTGGGAGAGCTGTCTACTGAGTCTGCAGATCCAAATGTTAGTCTCATCTAGAAACACCCTCACACTGATGTATTCAGAAATCATGTTTAATTTGTGCACCCCAGTCACATTTACCCATAGTTTAACCAAAACTAACCATCACAGCCTCCCTGATTAGTAACTTAGAAACTAATATTTTTTAAAAGTCTGCTGCAGTAATAGCCATGTTTGGTTTGAGAGAGGTGAGATACTGTAATTTGAACACATGTATACCTGTGGTGATTCCTGTTGATGTATAGCAAAACCAATATAATATTGTAATTAGCCTCCAATTAAAATAAATAAATTTATATTAAAAAATAATAATTTATGAAAAATCCATGACAGAAACAGAAAGCAAGGGAGCAGTCCATAGCACTGGAGTTCTGACTTGGTAGTCCCATACCCTATCCCAAGTCACCCCTTCTGTCATCTTTTATTCTTTCCTCTTTCTCACAACACCCGCTGTCAGTTCATCACTGAGCTCTCTCTTAACCCTTCACTCCTTTTTTTTTTTAAATTTATTTATTTTTAATTGAAGGATAATTGCTTTACAATATTGTTTTGGTGTCTGCTATATATCAACATAAATCAGCCATAGGTATACATATGTCCCCTCTCTCTTGAACCTGCCTCCCACCCCATCCCATCTATAGGTTGTCACAGAGCATGGGTTTCATCCGTTCACTTATTTCTCATCTGAACAAATATTATCACCTCACAGCTAGTCTACCCCATTTTTAGTCTCTCTTTAATCCATGTTCATCATACCACTAATGAATCATTTTAAACAACTTCTTAGAAACACAGTTTGAAAGATCCTTTACTGAAATATATCTTCTTATTTCTTGATGTCTACAAGGTTAAGGTTGAGTCATTCTCTGTGGCCTAGTATTCAAGGGCCTTCACGAACTGTCTATAGGCTACATCCCCAGCTTTTTTCTCTACTTTATAGTCAGCATCAGAGGTTGTAGACTCTCAATCCCGCAGGCTGAAGCCAGCCCACATGTTTATTTCATTTCAGCTTATATAATGTTGTTAAATTTTTAAAAATTAATTGGATTAAATTCTAAACTGTGGTGAACTTTTAAAATTAGGATGGAAATCTGGATTTCTCTCTTCACTTGAAACGTCAGAAGTGTTGGGTATGTCCATTTTTGCATAGCCGTGGTTGGTTGGGAATCATTTGTTGTTATTCGGTCACCCAATCGTGTCCGACTCTTTGCAAGCCCGTGTGGACTGCAGCATGCCAGGCCTCCCTGTCCCTCACCATCTCCTGAAGTTTGCCCAAGTTCATGTCCATTGCATTGGTAATGCCATCCAGCCATCTCCTCTCACACCCTCTTCTCCTTCAGCCCTCAGTCTTTCATAGCATCAGGAACTTTTCCAATGAGTCAGCTGTTTCAACCAGATGACCAAAATACTCTATAGTTTCTGCTTTAGCATCAGTTCTTCCAACGAATATTCAGGGTTAATTTCCTTAAGTTTGATCTTCTTGCTGTCCAAGGGACTCTTGGGAGTCTTCTCCAGCACCACAGTTCAAAGGCATAAATTCTTCAGCACTCTGCTTTCTTTATGGTCCAGCTCTCAACAACTGTATGTGACCACTGGGAAGACCACAGCCTTGACTGTACGCATCTTTGTCGGCATCATAGCTTCTGCTTTTCTTGACTAGACAAGCCTATTCCAGTTGACCACAACATTCCATGTCCTTCAGACACTGAGAAAATACCATTACTATTTACTGGGTTTGCTTTGCCTCCTTTTTGCCATTTATTTGAACCCTAGAAACGTTTGAGTTTGCAGCTATTTGATATACATTCCAGCCATACCAAACACTGTTCCATTCTTGGACATTGCTGTGTACCACTGCCTTAACTCCATGCCTTTGCAGAGGCCAGGTTCAGGTCTAATGGTGTGTTGTGTTTGCTAACATGTTTCACACACAATACGAAGCATCTTGACTACTCCAGGGAGCAATAATTACTCCTCTGCACTCCTGTGGGAGTCCTTATTCATAAGGAATTCATAGTAGAACGTATCACACTTTATTGTAGTTGGTTATTTAAACAGTGTTTTTCTCAGCTAGGTTGTGAGTTTGTTAGAAAGAAGGGTTGTGGCTTGTCTTTATTTATTCAGCACTATTAATATAGCTGGAATCAAAATTGCTGGGAGAAATATCAATAACCTCAGATATGCAGATGACACCACCCTTATGG
>SJYQ01094101.1:114101-129046 GCA_006410935.1 Redunca redunca | reverse complement strand
TAGGCAGTCTTGTGGTTAGTGACATAATTTTTCCAAAATAATGAAACAAGTATTGGTGAAGTTCTGAACAAAACAATATAGCTATAGTCTCATTAACATGATTCTTGCTTTCCAGAAAATTTAGTGTATATTAAAACCTCATACACGAAAAAAAAATTCACAAACGTGCCTAGATAGTTTTTTTATGGCGTTCACGTGAAGGTCAATTTTTTTTAATGTACTATAGTGACTGTATTTGGCACAATTACACAGTGAAACCCAAGATTCTGGACTCCTGATCACCTAGCCTGAAAGTCAACATTTTTTTAAGCCTTTTATTTTATATTGGAGCATAGCTGATTAGCAATATTGGGTTAATTTCAAATGTACAGCAAAGTGATTTAGTTACATATATCTATTCTTTTTCAAGTTCTTTTCCCATTTAAGCTGTTATATAATATTGAACAAAGTTCCCTATGCTATGCAGTGGGTGCTTATTGGTTACTAATTTTAAATATACCAGTGTGTACATGTACACACTAAAAGTCAACATTTAGATTTAAATGGTACTACCTGCTTCTCCCTCTATTTCCACTGCTAGGATCAAAAAAAGAAAGTATCAGCATTTAATGATCATATATTATGTGGAAGGAACTATGTAATGCTTTATAGTTATTCTCTCAGATCCCCTAAAACAGCCCAAAAAAGTAGGTGCTTTTATTACCCTTGGATGAAAGAAATGAATAAATGAAGCGCCTGGATTTTTCTGAAAGACCCTGTGTCCTTTACTGAGGTAACTGTACACTGGGGAAAGAGAAATACTCTTCACTGATTATGGACTGAGCTCTGAGCTGCCATGAATCCCTGGGAACCAAGAGCTTTACTACGGTCACTCAGTTGAGTTTGGCTTATATAGGTCATGTTGTAAATGCTGTTGGGTTCGAGTCTATCTTACAGTGGGTCCTGATATTTACAAGCCCACCTCTGGTTTCTTCCACTATTCCAGAGTATATAATTGGAATAGTATACTCAGCGGTTGGTAGAATTCTAGCATTGGTTCCCAACGCAAGTAATAAAGGCTATTACAACAGATAAAGGTCAAGTAGAGGATTCCCTCGTGATCCAGTGGTTAAAATTTGGTGCTTTCACTGCTGTAGCCTGGGGTTTGATCCCTGATCAGGGAATTAAGATCCTGTAAGCGGCCAAAAAAAAAGAAAGAAGAAAGAAAGTAAAGAAAAGGCCAAGTAGAACAGCTTTCCCAATCAAAACAGCAAACCGAAAGCAATTCTAAATTTCTCGGAGAATCATAGAAGTCAGTGCTTGAAAGGGTTTAATAAAAGACTTGAAACAAACAAGAGTACTAGTCCTCATCTTATCTGCATTGAACTTGACATTCACCTGTGCAGAAGACAAATAGGTTCTGGCATCATAAGCTTAATTACATTAGGAAGAGTATACAGTTGCACCTTTGATCTCTTTACTGAGTCAAATCAACAAAATGCCACATCTTGTATGCAGCTATTGATGTGATAAGTGCATTTTTTTTTCTGTCTTAAGCTGAAGCACTTTGCTTTCACTAATGTGGATAGCAGTACACCTTCACCGTCTTGGTAAGCAGATGTCATGTGTGCCAAAGAATGGAAGGTAAGTCCCACAAAAGTGCATTGTCCTGCCACCTCAGGAAAGTTTCTGAGATTCCTGTTTAGTCACAGGAGGATATTCTTTCCAAAAAGAAATATACAGTGATGCACCTTGCAATTCTACTTTAAGAAAAAGGCACAACACTTGGCAGAATGGTTTTTAATTAATATGTAAAATAGTTGGATGTACATTCTCTGACCTTTCCTAAGCAACCTATAAAGACACTGACATTGAATAGACCTAGAGGACCTAGAGGAAGAGAAGGATGTCAGCTGCTCCAGGCTTCAGTGCAAGTATCTGACCCTTCATATACAGAAAATACAATGGCCATTGACTTTACCCGTGGACTATCTTGGAATGCTGTGTAGAAACTTGCAGCAGGCCTAACAAGAGAATCATTATCAAAGCTCCTTTGAATTTTATCACCAGGTCCTTCTCTCTTCAGCAAATAACTACTCTCCTTTTCTTCTATGTATCTCTTAATAAATCTCTAAATTGGGTCCTGATAAAGATGAAACACATTAAATGATTAATTAGCCTGGTTACTCATCACAAACTGGGTGTTTTCTTTTCAATCCATCACAGTGAAAAGTTGGACGTGACCAGCACACTCCATCATTAAATGGAAGCAGCGACTGAATTTGGTCTGAAGCAGGCCCTCGAAGGACAGGTGAGTTGTGTGAACAGGTGGCTCATTCTTTATCAGTTACGCTACACACTGACTCCTCTCCCTGAACCACACATATGGCCTCGTGGAAATCTACTATCATCAGTTAACTGAGAAAGAATACTTCAAGCCTGATCTGCAGATGGTTTTTGGAGTATATGCTGGTACCAGCAAGAAGCAGACTGTCATAGCATTAGAACTTCAAGTTGGGGGCGAGAATTGGGGGGTGAATTGGATAAAGGTGGTCAAAATGTACAAAACTTCAATTAATAGGATAACAGTACTAGGAATGTAAATGTACGATATGATGACTACAGTTTATATTGCTCTGTGGTGTGTTTGAAAGATGCTAAGAGAACAAATCCTAAAAGTTCTCATCACAAAGAAGAAAAATTTTTCTCGTTTTTGTATCTGAATAAGATTGTGGATGTTAACTAAATTTATTTTGGTAATCATTTCATCATATATATGAGTCAAGTTATTATGTTGTACACCTTAAACTCAAACATGGCTGTATGTCAATTATATCTCAATAAAACTGAAAAGATAGAAAAGAAATTTTAAAATAACACACTGTTAAGCAGAACAAATAATAACAGATTTAGAAATTCACCAAAACAAACAAACAACAAAAAAAAAAGACTTAGAACTTTATATAAGGGGCCTGGAAAAATAATTCCCCTCCTAGAGGGAAGAGCTTTAAACAGCAATATGGGTTATCTGTTTTGCCTGGAAGGATGAGTGGCCAAAGGTTAAAATCAACAGTGATTTATGGTGTTATGCAATAGTTTAGATTGATGATCAGGAACTGGACAGAACTCCAATTCGGATAACAACTGGAACTCCGATTAGAACTCCAACTGATAACAAGGAGATTCGGTTAAGCTACATACATGAAATGATCCTCCAACTCTCCCCCACACCCCACGTTAGAAAAAGCTCGTCAAAATGGACTTCCTCTTGTCAAAGCTGATTTAGTGATTGCTACTGTTGAGTGACTGTAAAAGTTAGATTACCTGTTAGGCTGAAAATACAGAGGCTTAAACAAGTCAAAAGTAATAGGAATAAAGTGTATTTACCTTTCCTGTAGAAATCCTGGCAGGTGATCCAGGCTATTATGGCAACTTAACATTTTAGGGAGTTCATATTCTTTCCTGCTTGCTTTTCCCTTTTCCTCTGCTGTTTTATATAGGGTGTGTCGTTAATGGTGAGTCCACACGTCACACGTTCTCAGAAGAGGATTGTGACTGAACTAGAGTAGAAAAGAGCATCACTCAGAGGTGGATGCTGTGACTGAGAAGATGTGGGGTCTGTCTTTTGGAATGATGGTAAGGATGTTCTCATTTGCACAAAGTGTTGCTGCATTATACTGAGTGGGAATAGGTGGTTGTTGGAAGTTTAAGGATGAGAAGAAGGGTGTGTACAAATGAATTTTGGGTTGCCAAGAGGACTAGCACACATACTGTAGAATGGTTTGCACAACACCTATTTCACCCTCGTCCCAGAATGCCTTTCTGAAATGCAGAGATTGGAAAGCTGAAAGATACTTATTCCAGAATTTAATAGATTTTAAAAACAAATTCTTTTTGAGTGTACCGGGTCTTAGTTGTTGCACATAAGATTTTTAGCTGTGGCATGTGAACTCTTAGCTGGGATCTAGTTTCCTGACCAGGGATGGAACCTGGGCCTCCTGTATTGAGAGCATGGAGGCTTACCACTGAACCACCAGGAAAGTCCCTTATTCCAGATTTACATTTAAGTTGCAGCTAAAATTCCATATTCAGATTATTTGGGTTGAGCCAAGCTGAAACAAAGAATTTGATTTGAAACTGAATTATGTGAGGGTAGAAACTGATACAGATGGTGAAGAAGAGCTGGCAGCTATGGCTTCCTGGTTCCCAGGGATCTTCCCATTTTAACAGGAGGCTTTTAGATTCAGCAACTTTTGATGTGGCAGAGGTGGCCTGTTTCTGGTGCCAGCCATTGTGGAAGCAGCTTCCTGACTCAGCAACTTCCTGATCACGACAGAGTCAGCCACTACCTATTTCTATGTATTTCTTTGGGAGAAGTCCTGAAAGTTCAGACCAGACGTTCTTCCTTTAGCTCTTCCAATGACTGTACAAATCAAATAAACTTTTTGGGATTTAAACTAGCTAGAGTTTATGCTCCAGACTGTTAAGAATCTACAACAATATACATGGGACCTAGAGAACAGGAGGTCTGTTATAGGACGATGATAAAGAAATGTTCCATCTTACTAGCTGTACACCAGGCCCAGAGGGCAATCAATTCATGTTAAGAGTCTTTGGGAAAAAGCACCCAGCAAAATAAAAATGGAAATCATAGATTATCTGATGTGATTAAGCATTTGGAAAAATTACTGCTAAGTGTGTTGGAAAAATAAATGGTAGGATCAGTTGAAAAGAAATTAAATCTAGGTACAGAAAAAACACAAGCAAATAAAAAAGGAGTCAATTATTAATTGCAGGAAAACTAGAAAGGTGTACAGAAAAAAATGCATGCTTAAGGGACATTATTTGGCTCAATAGTAAATAATATTTACACAATCAGAAAAATATATACATTGGCTATTGCTTTAGCAAATTTCTTTAATGGAAGAAAGGAAGTACAGAGGTAAATCTTAAACTACTGTAATAAGTAATCTATAGAGTCTGTCTAAAATTGATAAGGTAGTAGGTATAATTATAAAAAAGAAGGAGGAGATAAATAGCAGAAGACACAGCTAAAAGATTTAAAAATGGCTGCCCCTAGGGAGTTATATTTGGTGGCAGAAAGAGGAAAGACTAGTATTTCTTGGTTTAAGCCTTTAGTACTACTTGATAATTTATCTATTTGTATATATTACTTTGATGAAAATATTTTAAATTAAAAAGAAAATACAGGAACTAAATATTCCACTCAAGAAATTAGAGAGACTTCCCTGGTGATCCAGTGGCTAAGAATTCACCTCCTAGTAAAGGGGATATGGGTTCAATCCCTGGTCAGCGCACTAAGACCCCACATGCTCTGGGGTAACTTAGCCCATGCATTGCAATGAAGAGTCTGTGCAGCCAAAATAAAAAGACATAAATGAAGATGCTTAAGAAAAATGTTAAAGGAAAATATAACAGAAAATATCCCAATAAAGAAATAACTAGAAGAACAAAGAAGTGAACTGATAACTAAGAACCAAAACCAAATATAAAATGTAATCTTAATGGAGAAAAATAATCTCAATCTCTATTGAAAATATCAATAAAACAAAAACCATTGGTAAGATTAACCAAGAAAAAGTTAGTAGAAATCATTGAATACTATTAAAAGCAAGAAAAGGACACAAATACATATAGTGAGATTAGTCATTCTTAGATAATATTAATTATTATGCAAAATTAATTTGACAAGCTATTTGACATGAACAATTTACTAGGAAAGCATAACATAAATATATATTACTTCAGACTCAAGAAAAGAAATATGTGGTTAAGAAAATCTTTCTAGCCCATTCTATGTATCAGACATAACCATGGTTTTAGCTCTAAAATACAGTTATAGCATACCCCCCAAATTTATACAAAGTTTTGCTTTTTCCTTACTTGAATGGGATTGCATTTAATGTTTGTATAATTTTGGGGGGTGTGCTATAACTGTATTTTAGAGCTAAAACCATACTTAATATACTTAGCAAAAATCCTAAGTACTAGAAAGTTACTATGTGGATCACCACAAACTTTGGAAAATTCTTAAAGAGATGGGAATACCAAACCACTTGACTTGCCTCTTAAGAAATCTGTAAGCAGGTCAGGAAGCAACAGTTAGAACTGGACATGGAAAGACAGACTGGTTCCAAACAGGGAAAGGAGTACGTCAAGGCTGTATATTGTCACCCTGCTTATTTAACTTATATGCAGAGTATGTCATGAGAAACGCTGGGCTGGAGGAAGCACAAGCTGGAATCAAAATTGCAGTCCATGGATCAAAATACAATCCATGGACTTTTGTAGGCCAGAATACTGGAGTGTGTAGCGATTAACTTCTCCAGGGCATCTTCCCAACTCAGGGATTGAACTGGGGGTCCCCTGCATTGCAGGCAGATTCTTTACCAGCTGAGTCACCAGAGAAGCCCAGATTTTCTCCAAGATGGACGAAATACTGGAAACAAGTCCAATATTTCTTGATAGAATTTATAGATTATTTTTTAGAAGGAATGAACACTTTTACAATATTTAGTCTTTCTATCCAAGGACATGATTCATCTCTCCAGGTGTCAGATTATCTTTTGTGTCTTTGAGTAAAATTTCTAGTGTTTTCCATTTGGGCCTTGCTCATGTTTAATAGATCTAATCACTGGCGTTATATGGATTTTTATTTATTTGTTTTTCCACTGTATTTTTTCATTATATTTTATAAGCAGCTATTACTGGTGCATATTGTTACAAATAATGACCGTTTGTCTATCCCATTTCACAATGTACATTTTTTTCTTTTCTTACTGTAGTGTTTAGCACCTTCAGTACAACGTTGATACTATCACTCTTTGCTTTTTCCTTACTTGAATGGGATTGCATTTAATGTTTCACAATTAAGTATATTTGCATGGTGTCTGATGGGTCAGTTTTATCAAGATATATTCCTAACTTATGAAGTGTGTTCATAGACATGGAGTTTTTATTGAATTATTGTTTGTCATTTTTTGAAGATCACTTTTAACTTTAATCTGCAGCTTCCCTGGTGGCTCAATGGGTAAAGCATCTGCCTACAATGCGAGAGACCTGGGTTCGATCCCTGGGTCAGGAAGATCCCCTGGAGAAGGAAATGGCAACCCACTCCAGTACTCTTGCCTGGAAAATCCCATGGACTGAGAAGCCTGGTAGGCTACAGTCCGTGGGATCGCAAAGAGTCAGACACGACTGAGCAACTTTCCTTTCCTTACAGTGAATTTTATCCTTAAATTCTGTAAAGTTGATGCATTTTGATATTCTTGTGATATTTACCCAATTACGTAAAGTGCTCATCTATTTATAAACTGTAAAATCTACCTTTCTCAGTTCAGTTCACTTGCTCAGTTGTGTCCGGCTCTTTGTGACCCCATGGACTGCAGCACGCCAGGCCTCCTTGTCCATCACCAACTTCCAGAGTTTACTCAAACTCATGTCCATTGAGCTGGTGATGCCATCCAACCATCTCATCCTCTATCATCCCCTTCTCCACCTGCCCTCAATCTTTCCCAGCATCAGGGTCTTTTCAAATGAGTCAGCTCTTTGCATGAGGTGGCCAAAGTATTGGAGCTTCAGCTTCAACATCAGTCCTTCCAATGAACACCCAGGACTGATCTCTTTTAGGATGGACTGGTTGGATCTCCTTGCAGTCCAAGGGACTCTCAAGAGTTGTTGCCAACACCACAGTTCCAAAGCATCAATTCTTCGGCACTCAGCTTTCTTTATAGTCCAACTCTCACATCCATACATGACCACTGGAAAAACCATAGCCTTGACTAGATGGACTTTTATTGACAAAGTAATATCTCTGCTTTTCAATATGCTGTCCAGGTTGGTCATAACTTTCCTTCCAAGGAGTAAGCATCTTTTAATTTCATGGCTGCAATCACCATCTGCAGTGATTTTGGAGCCCAGAAAAATAAAGTCAGCCACTGTTTCCCCATCTATTTCCCATGAAGTGATGGGGCCAGATGCCATGATCTTCGTTTTCTGAATGTTGAGCTTTAAGCCAACTTTTTCACTCTCCTCTGTCACTTTCATCAACAGGCTTTTTAGCTCTTTTTCACTTTCTGCCATAAGGGTGGTGTCATCTGCATATCTGAGGTTATTGATATTTCTCCCAGCAATCTTGATTCCAGCTTGTGCTTCTTCCAGCCCAGCGTTTCTCATGATGTACTCTGCATATAAGTTAAATAAGCAGGGTGACAATATACAGCCTTGACGTACTCCTTTCCCTGTTTGGAACCAGTCTGTTGTTCCATGTCCAGTTCTAACTATTGCTTCCTGACTTGCATATAGGTTTCTCAAGAGGCAGGTCAGATGGTCTGGTATTCCCATCTCTTTCAGAATTCTCCACAGTTTATTGTGGTCCACATAGTCAAAGGCTTTGGCATAGTCAATAAAGCAGAAATAGATGTTTTTCTGGAACTCTCTTGCTTTTTCCATGATCCAGTGGATGTTGGCAATTTGATCTCTGGTTCCTCTGCCTTTTCTAAAACCAGCTTGAACATCTGGAAGTTCATGGTTCATGTATTACTGAAGCCTGGCTTGGAGAATTTTGAACATTACTTTACTAGTGTGTGAGATTAATGCAATTGTGCTGTAGTTTGAGCATTCTTTGGCATTGCCTTTCTTTGGAATTGGAATGAAAACTGACCTTTTCCAGTCCTGTGGCCACTGCTGAGTCTTCCAAATGTGTGGCATATTGAGTGCAGCACTTTCACAGCATCATCTTTTAGGATTTGAAATAGCTCAGCTGGAATTCCATCACCTCCACTAGCTTTGTTCGTAGTGATGCTTCCTAAGGCCCACTTGACTTTGCATTCCAGGATGTCTGGCTCTAGGTGAGTGATGACATCATCGTGATTATCTGTGTCGTGAAGATCTTTTTTGTACAGTTCTTCCGTGTATTCTTGCTACCTCTTCTTAATAGCTTCTGCTTCTGTTAGGTCCCTACCATTTCTGTCCTTTATCGAGCCCATCTTTGCATGAAATGTTCCCTTGATATCTCTAATTTTCTTGAAGAGATCTCTAGTCTTTCCCATTCTGTTCTTTTCCTCTATTTCTTTGCATTGATTGCTGAGGAAGGCTTTCTTATCTCTCTTTGCTATTCTTGGAACTCTGCATTCAAATGGGTATATCTTTCCTTTTCTCTTTTCTTCTTTTCACAGCTATTTGTAAGGCCTCCTCAGACAGCCATTTTGGTTTTTTGCATTTCTTTTTCTTGGGGATGGTCTTGATTCCTGTTTCCTATACAATGTCATGAACCTTCATCCATAGTTCATCAGGCACTTTGTCTATCAGATCTAGTCTCTTAAATCTATTTCTCAATTCCACTGTATAGTCATAAGGGATTTGATTTAGTTCATACCTGAATGGTCTAGTGGTTTTCTCCACTATGTTCTTAACTTTTATCTAATAATCTCCAAAGCCTTTTTTGTTCTCCTTATGTGATAACTGGAGCTTCCAGATATCTGAATCCACCTGCCAATACAGGAGAGACGGCTTCTGTCCCTGGATTAGGAAGATCCCTTGGAGAAGGAAATGGCAACCCACTCCAGTATTCTTGCCTGGGAAATCCCATGGACAGAGACCGGTGGGCTACAGTCCATGGGGTCACAAAGAGTCAGACACAACTGAACACACCCACTTGCATGGGATAACTGACCAAGCCCTAATTCACACATTTAATTTTCCATAATTTTATATTCATTCAGTTACAATCTGTCTTAACTGGGTTTGTTTAAAACATATTTTGCTTATTCTGGGATTGCTTCCATTGAGCAGGAGCAGAGTCTTCAGCTACACTGATCACAATCTCCCTGGAGCAAGTCTCCACGCAGACTTCCTCTTTGAGTGATTTTGAGAACAGAGCCAGGCATGTTTTCCCTGGAGGCTAACCTGTAAAGAGGCTTCCTCCAGGGTGGGGGGCTAATAAGTATTTGTGAACCAGCCAGTTCTCCTAGTAAGCAAAAGAGATGAGTCAAAGCCATTTCCTAGCTTGCTCCAGTTGTATTGTTGTGTTAATTACTCAGTTGTGTCCAACTCTTTGCAACTCCATGGACTGTAGCCTGCCAGGCTCCTCTGTCCACGGGATTCTCCAGGCAAGAATACTGGAGTGGGGTGCCATTCCCTTCTCCAGGGGATCAAAGCTGTCAACAGGCTGGTGCTCCCTTCTCGGTTATGTTAGCTCTGTGAAAACTCCTTGAGTCATGAGATACGTAAGTGAGATAGGTCTTTATTTTCCAGGGTTAGGCAAAACATACCCACTTTATATTTGCTAGACTGCTTTAGTAGATGTTTGGAAAGTAAGGTCATCAAATGCATATGTTTATTTTACTATCTTAGCTTTACCCCAGGAAGAGTTTACCTTTACCATATGGTGTTAATTATTAATAGAAAGGTAAAGAAGGAGGATCTGCGATTAGAAAAACAAGAACCATAACTTATTTTTACTGTTTTTGCTAAAGTATATCCTATAAGAGAGTTGGACCATAAAGAAGGCTGAGTGCCAAAGAACTGATGCTTTTGAATTGTAGTCCTGGAGAACACTCTGGAAAGTCCCTTGGACAGTAAGGAGATCAAACCCAGTCAATCCTAAAAAGGAGATCAACCCTGAATATTCATTGGAAGGACTGATGCTGAAGCTGAAGCTCCAATACTTTGGCCATCTGATGGGAAGAATAAACTCATTGGAAAAGACCCTGATGCTGGGAAAGATCGAAGGCAGGAGAAGAAAGGGGCAACAGAGGATGAAATGATTGGATGGCATCACTGACTCAATGGACATGAGTTTGAGCAAACTCTGGGAGACAGTGAACGACAGGGAAACCTGGTGTGCTGCAGTGCACAGTATCACGGAGTCGGACACGACTTAATGACTAAACACAAACACGTTAAGGAGTGGTGCAGGCTGATGGCTCCTTGGTGACAGGTATTCTTTCCTTCCTGAGCTCCCTTAGGGCTCGCTGGCTCATGATCAGTTCAGTTCAGTCGCTCAGTCATGTCCGACTCTTTGTAACCCCAAAATGGCTCATGATGGAGGAGGGCTGCAATTGCTGAGGGTTGTGACATCCTTTGTTTACTGATAAGGCAGGAAATATTCCATTTCTCACCTTCAATGTTTTCATTTATTAATTTATGTTAATGAGGATGCATGGAATTATAACTGTTACAAACATTATTTTGTTGTTCAAACAGTCCATTTTGGCCAGTGAGAACTCTTTTCAAATCAACTTCTGTGTCCTTTTGACATGTCCCCATCATTCTTTGAGTACTTCCTTTCAGTCTGGCATAATAAAATATTTCAGACTCATCTTTCACTCTTGCTGCACCAACTCTGGAATCAGCTGTTCTTATTTTTATGAGTCTTGATTCCTTTCAGTGGAGAATAGCATATAGAAGCCAACTTCTGCACTGTTGGTGTGCTTGTTGCCATTGGATGTGGTGGAAAGGGGTGATGCTCTAAGAGGTCAGAATTAGGGAATGCGTATATCCCATATAAATATATACATGTATTTCCATACCCTGACAACACTGAAATCCATAAGTTCACACCAACGCTTCTAACTCCAATCCATTACAGTGTTCATTCTAGTTTAGTACTTTTCCAAATCTGTAACTCTTTTCTCTAAAACAAAAAAAGGAAGAATCTAGCACCCATCATCAATATTTTATTTCTTTTAGGTATTCTATTTGTATTTTGTGTATTATCTCCCATTGCCTCTGGTGCGTGCTTAGCTTGTTCAAGGGATAAAAATAGTAGCAAGTCCAGTGTAGCAGGAACAGGAGAATAAAAGGGAAAATGGTAGAAGATGAAATCGGTGCTGTATCACTCGTTCCCTAACGTTAAATCTTTGTTGGCTTCCCAGTGGTGCTAGTGGTAAAGAACCCGCCTACCAAGGTAGGTGGAGAAGGCAATGGCAACCCACTCCAGTACACGTGCCTGGCAAATCCCATGGATGGAGGAGCCTGGTGGGCTGCAGTCCATGGGGTCGCTACGAGTCAGACACGACTGAGAGACTTCACTTTGTTGGAGAAGGAAATGGCAGCCCACTCCAGTGTTCTTGCCTGGAGAATCCCAGGGACAGGGGAGCCTGGTGGGCTGCCGCCTCTGGGATCGCACAGAGTCAGACACGACTGAAGTGACTTAGCAGCAGCAGGAGCCTCCAAGGCAGGAGACGTAAGAGACCCTGCTTCAGTGCCTGGGTTGGGAGATCCCCTGGAGGGGGGCATGGAACCCTCTCCAGTATTCTTACCCGGAGAATCCCAGGGACAGACGAACTTGGTGGGCTACCATCCATAGGGTCACAAAGAGTCAGACACTACTGAAGTGATTTAGCATAGCACAGGACATGATAAAACAGAATAGTTATTATATAAAAGTTAGTTCAATTTAAGTGAAGTGAGATCTTAAACATGGACTTCCACATCTTCAGACGTGCATATTTTTTTCTTCCTGTATTTTGTCTTTTAAATTATTTTTGTCTTATTTGTCTTTGTATGCTTCATAATGGGCTTCCCTCGTAACTCAGTTGGTAAAGAATCCACCTGTGATACAGGAGACCCTGGCTCGATTCCTGGGTTGGGAAGATCCGCTGGAAAGGGGATAGGCTACCCACTGCAGTATTCTTGGGCTTCCCTTGTGGCTCAGCTGGTAAAGAATCTGGCGCAATGTGGGAGACCTGGGTTCAATCCCTGGGTTGGGAAGATAACCTGGAGAAGGGAAAAGCTACCCGCTCTGGTATTCTGGCCTGGAGAATTCCATGGGCTATGCAGTCCATGGGGGTCACAGAGATGGACACAACTGAGTGACTTTCACTTCACTTCATGCTTCATAATATTTATCCAGCACAAAACAGGTGCCCCAAATGTTTTTATTATTTAATTTAAATTTTAAAACAATAAATTTAAATTTGTTTTTAAAAACATAATTGAATGTTTTTATTTTCTAAATAGGTATGGACTGAATTTTTTCATAAAGAAAATAATGATCTGCAGTATTCCAGAGGAAACTGGCTTATTTTTATATATTCTTAACATTTTCTTTTTTAAGCAATCTATTGTTTTAAACATGTAACTTAGACTCTTAAAAATAACATTTTCTTCCCCTAAATACCAATGTATTTATTTTTTCCCATTTGGCAAGCATTGATTTGGAGCTTCCCGGGTTTATAATAGAACAGAAATCAACCCACACCTTCCTCAAGAATTAAAATGAGCCAACACCCAGCTTCCCTGCTGACTCAGTGGTAAGGAATCTGCTTGCCAATGCAGGAGACATGAGTTCAATCCCTGATCCAGAAAGATCCCACATGCTGAGGAGCGACAAAGCCTGGAAGCCACAACTGCTGAGTCCTCCGTGCCACGACTAAGCCAGCATGCCTTAGAGCCCATGCTCTGCAATGAGAGAAACCACTGCAGCAAGGGGCCTGCACACCGCAGCTGGAGAGTAACCCCTGCTCGCCGCGGCTGGAGAAAAGCCGGTGCCACAACGAAGACCCAGCACAGCCAAAAAGAGAGAAATCGGTAAAATTATTTTTAAAAAATGAATGCATACCTTACTGTCCTCCTCTTTTTGGATCTTTCTCCCGAATGTGTATCATCTTCTTAATGAGATACTTTGGTGAAAAAGTGACTTTTGTAGAGTTTAACAAGGTCCAGTGAGGGATTTTAATACAAAGAATTGGTTATGTAGGTGATGGAGGCACTGACAAACCTCATAGGGTTGGGGGGCAGCTCGGGTACTAGCAGGGGCAATGGGAGGGGGAGGGCTTACCAGAGCCTAGCCAGGGTCAGGCAGGAGGAGGATACAAACCAAGTAGGGAGTGTCCAGCGGGTGCTAGGACCCCGGAGGAGAGGGTCACTCCATACCAGCTGCAGGTACAGGAAACGCACAGTGACTGCTGGAGATATCACTGTTTTTCACTAAAACAGTGAGAAAGAGAAAATTACCTTGGCTTCTCCCTCCCTCGTACCTTTCAGGCTCTTCCCAGAGCCATCCATTTGGGTGAACCTCAGAGGAGCAGTTAGCAAGGGGGCCTGGGAAATATAATTCCTTGTGATACAGAGCAGACCAGGGGAACAGAGGGAAAATGGGTGTGAGAACAGCAAAGGTGGCCCAGAGCACGTTTCTTAGCTTCCATTTTCGGGAAACTAAATCAATAGCGACTGCATTATTTATTGTTATGAAACAATAGTAATACCTCATGGGATTTAAAACTACAGCTAGAATTAAATTATATGATGATAATCATTAAATTATACAGTATTTTAAGTAAGGCAGTAAGAGGGAAAATGAAGATCAGTATTTTAAGGTCTTTCCATTATCTGGGAAGTTAAGTTATAATTTGTATCAGATATTTTAAAATGTCAACAATGGCTTAACATTGCTAATCATTAGGGAAATGCAAACCAAAATCACAATATCACTTCACACCCATTAGGATGGCTATTACAAAAAAAAAACAGAAAATAACAAGATTTGGTAAGGATATAGAGAAATATTGTCACCCTGATTATTTAACTTATATGCAGAGTACATCATGAGAAGCGCTGGACTGGAAGAAACACAAGCTGGAATCAAGATTGCTGGGAGAAATATCAATAACCTCAGATATGCAGATGACACCACCCTTATGGCAGAAAGTGAAGAGGAACTCAAAAGCCTCTTGTTGAAAGTGAAAGAGGAGACTGAAAAAGTTGGCTTAAAGCTCAACCTTCAGAAAATGAAGATCATGGCATCCGGTCCCATCACTTCATGGGAAATAGATGGGGAAACAGTGGAAACAGTGTCAGACTTTATTTCTGGGGGCTCCAAAATCACTGCAGATGGTGACTGCAGCCATGAAATTAAAAGACGCTTACTCCTTGGAAGAAAAGTTATGACCAACCTAGATAGCATATTCAAAAGCAGAGACATTACTTTGCCGACTAAGGTC
>SJYQ01094101.1:86288-113881 GCA_006410935.1 Redunca redunca | reverse complement strand
GTGCTGCGATTCATGGAGTCGCAAAGAGTCGGACACGACTGAGCGACTGAACTGAACTGAACTGAACATTATTGCTGTTGCTAAGTCACTTCAGTCGTGTTCGACTCTGTGGGACTCCAGGAATGGCAGCTTACCAGGCTCCTCTGTCCCTGGGATTCTCCAGGCAAGAACATTGTTGGTAGGAATGTAAAATGGCACAGCTGCTATGGAAACAGTATGAAAGTGAAAAGTGAAAAGTGAAAGTGAAGTCGCTCAGTCACGTACGACTCTTTGCGACCCCAGGGACTGTAGCATATCAGGCTCCTCTGTCCGTGGGATTTTCCAAGGAAGAGTGCTGGAGTGGATTGTCATTTCCTTCTCCAGGGGATCTTCCCAAACCAGGAATTGAACCCAGGCCTCCCACATTACAGGCAGACGCTTTACCGTCTAAGCCACCAGGGAAGCCCATGGAAACTGTATAGCTTCCTCAAAGCATATACTGGAAATGAAGAAAAACTGATTTAATTATTGGAGTAAACATCATGCACACACACAAAAAAATTTAAGTACAACAAATTACTCTACCGTATTAACAGAATATAGGAGAAAATCAGATGTCTGTGACAACAGATGTAAAAGAAAAACATTTGGTAAAATTCAGTAACCATTCACAATTTAAAAAAAGAGAAACTCTTACAAACTAGACTAGAAGAGAATTTTCCTTCTCTCTTTCTCCCTTTCTTTCTTTCTTTTTTGGCACACTGCAATGTATGTAGGTCTTAGCTTTCTGACCAGGGATTGAACCCAGGTCCCCTGAGGTGGTAGCACAGAATCTTAGCCACTGGACCGCCAGAGAAGTCCGCTGAGAATTTTCTTAATATAATAAAAGATATCTAACAAGAGCATATAGCAAACACCTAACTTAATGGTGAGATGTTCAAAGCTTTCCCCCTGAGATCTGAAACAAATAAGGAAACCATTCTTACGACTTCTATGCAGCATAGCCCTGAATGCATAACCACTGCAGGAAGATAATAAAAAGAAATAAGAACCAAACGGGTTGGAAATAAATAAATAAAACACACCTTATTCAGATATGCCATGATTTTGTATCTAAAAATATCCAAAAGAAATGCTGATAAACTATTACAATTAATAAAAGAATTTCACAAGGTTTCTGATTACAAGGTCAATATGCATAAGTCAATTATATTTCCATATGAGAACAATTAGAAAATAAATACTAAAAAAGACACAATATCAAGAAAATCATCAAATTACACAAGAATAAATCTTATGAAGGAAAGATGTTTACATAGAAAACTTTAATATATTCTTACAAGAAATTAAAGAAGCCCGCTTCCCTGGTGGTGCAGAGGTTAACGCGTCTGCCTCCAATGCGGGAAAGCCGGGTTCGATCCCTGGGTCGGGAAGATTCCCTGGAGGAGGAAATGGCAACCCACTCTAGTATTCTTGCCTAGAGAATCCCATGGACAGAGGAGCTTAGTAGGCTACAGTCCACAGGGTCACAAAGAGTCAGACACGACTAAGTGACTTCACTTCACTCACTACATAAATGGAGAGATATGCCATGTTCATGGGTTTAAAGAATCAACATTGCAAAGTTATTTTTTACCCAACTAACCCAAAGATTCAGTGTAATCCCTTATCAGAAATCCCAATGGCTTTTTATTTCATGGAAATTGATGAGCCTATTCTAAAATGTATGAAGAAATGCAAAGGACAATTCTATAATAACCAAAAAATCATGAAGACAAAGTTGGAAAATATATACCCTTGGGTATCAAAATAAAGCTAAAATAATAAAATGATGTAGCATTGACACAGAATAGACAACTAGACTGAACATAACAGAATTCAAAAACAGAATCAAACATTTACAGATTCTTGATTTATGCCAAAGCAGCATCGCAACATAGGGTGGAGAAAGAATAATATTTTCAAAAAGTGATCCTACAACAGTATCACTTAGGAAAAAGTAAATATTGACTTCTATCTCATACTGTCTACAAAATTAATTCTAGGTGAATTAAAAGTCTAACTATGAAAGATGAAACAATAGTTTCAAGAAAGTAATTTAGAAGAATATTTTCAAAATCTTGAGGTCATAAGTGAGAACAAAGTGCACTAGCCATAAAGGAAACATTTATAAACTGGAGTACATTAGGAACCTGTCTTCATCACCAAAGACAGCATTAAGACAGGAGGAAAAAGGAAGCCACAAACTGGGAGGAGATACTTGCAGCTGATAAACCAACTTGTATCCAGAATCTATAAAGAATGACACATCAATAAGACAAAGAGCCTAATAGAAAAACTGGAAAAAGATTTAACATTTCAAAATGAAGATATTCAAATGTATAATGTTAGTAAAAAGACAACTATAAGAAAATTTGTAGCACCATTATTCTTATTAGTCCCAATCTATAAACAACCAGATGGCCACAAAAATTATGATAAATAATAATTATTATTGCTTTGTTTTTCAGTCGCTAAGTTGTGTCTGACTCTTCAACCCCATAGACTGCAATATGCCAGACTTCCGTGTCCTGTACTATCACCTGGAGTTTGCCCAAATTCATGCCCACTGAGTTTTGATGCTATCTAACTATCTTATCCTCTGTCGCCCCCTTCTCCTCCTGCCCTCAATTTTTCCGAATAGGATCTTTTCTAATGAATCAGCTCTTCACATCAGGTGGACAAAGTTTTGGAGCTTTAGCTTCATCATTAGTCCTTCCAATGAATATTCAGGGTTGATTTCCTTTAGGACTGACTGATCTCCTTGCAGTCCAAGAGACTCTCAAGAGTCTTCTCCAGCACCACAATTTGAAAGCATCAGTTCTTCAGTGCTCAGCCTTCTTTATGGTCCAACCCTCACATCTGTACCTGACTTCAGGAAAAGCCATAGCTTTGACTATATGGACCTTTGGCAGCAATGTGATGTCCCTTTGTTATTATTAAACTAATATATAATAATATTATTATACACTATAACATATATATTAAATATAGTTAACATAATAAATTATATTCATCCATACAATAGAATATAACAGTTAAAAAGAACAAATCATTTCTACATACAACAACATGGATGAAACAAACATAATACTCTGGGTGTTTATGTGGTATGTTTTCAAATCTATTGCAATATTTATCCCTATGGCTGCCTAAACTTTTCCATCTTTGTCAGTGGGAGCCCTTTCAGTTAGGCTTCTGAGTTCTTTTGACACATTCTCAGCAATCTCAAAGCATTCCTTGCAGTCTAAGACAAGATTTTCAAGCCTGTCCTGTACATTCCCTGTCCTATACCTGAAATTAGTTCTTTTCTGAAAGCGTCCTTGTTATTTTTAGTACAAAATATTTGGAGATCACGATCTCAGTGTTAACAGTGCTCATTGATGCTGGCTTGGTAAATGCATTTAGACCTGTTCAGTGGACAAAGCTAGGTGGCTATTTTTAGGCCACCAAAGATATATATATATATAACTATATATATAACACATATATAAACTTTGAGCGTCCCTATATGGCCTATGTAACAGGCTTTCTGAATTTTGTGTTATCATTTCCTTTTTATTAATATGTATCTTTAAACAATGTATTGTTTAGTTCTTCAGTTTTGAAATGTTATATACATGGAATTATATTGCAGTTATTTTGTGACTTTGGAAGGTTTCGGGGGTTTTTTTGTTTTTTTTTTTTTGGTCAGCCTAAGTTTGTGAGATTTACCCATGTTAAAACACTCACTTTAATTACTCTATACTATTTCATTCTCTGAATAAACACCATTTATTTATCTATTCTCCCAAAGATGCAAGTTTGGGCCATTTCAAGTAATTTACTCCAGTGAACAAAGTAATTATGACCATCTGGTGTGTGTAGTCTCTTGGTGCATTCATGCAAGAGTTTCTTGTTTCCAATAACTGAGATGTGAAATTTCTGGGTTCTAAGATCTAATCCCACTTTTGGTCCTTCAGCTAACCTGAAAGGCTTTCGTCAATGTTCCAAAGCTGCCACAGTGGCGGATGGGTGATTTTCTGTTCTCATTATGCTTGGTTCCTCAGCAGTTTCCAACTCAGCTTTTCCTTCCCTGGATGCTCTGCCCAGGTCAGCGTAGCATAGTCGGCTGACATTGCTCATATTCCAACGGTAGCTCCTTCCTGGTCTATATTTCTAGCTCCTTCTAATTCACTCTACCCCTACCCCTCAACACGGAGTTCCTGGGAATCCTTCCGGAGCCCTTTCTTTTTTCACTCTTTACCCATAATTTCTCTAGGTGAACGCATCCATTTCTATGACTTTATTTGTTTTGGACACTGATTTTTTGGTCCTCGGCTTTCCTCTCTGAGCTCCAATTGTATGATTACCTGCTCAGATGACTCAGAGTCTTCTCAAATTTAGCCTGTTTGAAGTGAATGTATAAATTTTCCTCCATATATCCTAGTCTACTCAGACTCCCTCATCCTAGTAAATAGGATACTAGTCTTTCAGTAGCTACAGCCAGAAGCCTGGGACTGACTTGTGATGCTTCCCTTTCCTTCATCCCCACCCATCTAATCCATCACTATGAACTGTGGGTTCTGTCTCTAAAATATATCCTGAATCTGAACATGCTTCTCCACCTTTATTGCCACCAGCCTACCTGAACTACTTTCATCTTCCACCTGTGCTTCTGCAATACCATAACTGATCATTAACACTTCTGTTTCTATAATCCTTCAATTTATTCTTCCTACAGCAGAATGCTTCAGTCACACAGGCCTCTGTCAGTTTTTTTTACAACATGCTAAGACTTTTGCCTTGTAGGGCCTTGGCACTTACATTGCCTCTACATGCATTGTTCCTCTTGGATTTCCCATGAATGACTTCTTTTGATCATTAGGGTCTCAGTTTAAAAGTCCCCAACTCAGAATGGCTTCAAAAAGAACACAAATAACAAGTGTTGGTGAGGATGTGGAGAGAAGGCGAACCCTCATACTCTGTTGATGGGAATGTAAATCGGCACAGCTGCTGTGGAAACAGAACGGAGGTTTCTCAAAAAACTAAAAACAGAACTACCATATGACCCAGCAAATGCATTCCTGGGTATATACCCAGGAAAAACAAAAACACGAATTTGAAAAGATACATATACCTGCAACGTTCATAGCAGCATTATTTACAATTGCCAAGATATGGAAACAACCGCAGTGTCCATCAACAGATGAACAGATAAAGGAGATGTGGTGTATCTCTAGTGGAATACTACTCATTCATAAAAACAGAATGAGAAGGTACCATTTGCAGAAACAAGGATAGACTTGGAAGGCATTATTCCAGGTGATATAAGTCAGACAGAGAAAGACAAATACTGTATGATCTCACTTATATGTGCAATCTATAAAACATAACAAAATAATGACTATAACAAAAAAATAAGCAGACTCACAGATATGGAAAACAAACTAGTGGTTAACAATGGGGAGGGGAGCAATTTAGGCATAGGGGACTAAGGGACACACACTATTATATATAACACAAGTTACAAGGATATATTGTACAACACAGGGAATATAGTCAATATTTTATAACTATAAATGGAATATGTTGTTGTTGATGCTGCTTAGTCGCTCAGTCATATCCAACTATTTTTCGATCCCCATGGACTGTAGCCCACCAGGCTCCTCTGTCCGTAGGATTCCCAGGCAAGAACACTCGAGTGGGTTGCATTGCCTTCTCCAGGGAATAAATGGAGTATAACCTTTAAAACTTGTGAATCTATATTGTACACCTGTAAGTTACAGGTGTTGTACCTCAGTTATACTTTAATTTAAAAAACAGAAGAAAAAAATAAAGTCCCAAGTTAAAGAAGACTTCTCTGATTTCTCTATTTAATTAGTTCTACTCCGATATCTTCTTCTCAGTGCCCTAGTTCCTTTAAAACACGAATCACAATTTGTAAAAATATATTGTAAAAAGATATTTACAGTCTGTCTCCACCACAAGACTATAAGGCCCAGGGGAATAAGAGTTTTGTTAGTCATTTTTTCTGTTGTACCCTAGCATCTTGCAAGCTCAACCCCATTTTGTTAAGTTGTCAAGTTGACAAAAGTTGTCAAGTTTTGTCATGTCAAGTTACTAAAGCTTGACAGTTGTGAATAAGACCCATACCACATCCTCAGGTTTGCCAAAGTGAATAATTTATTTGTAAAATATTCATCAACCTTGACAGTAAATGCCAAAAGAATTCTATGCTTATTGTAGTAATTTCCTGAATAAATTCCTGTCTGACTCTATCTATGTCAATACTTGGCTTCCTTAGTGGAGGGTATTTGGTGGTGGCTTCCGAAATGCCATTAAAACCTTGTTTAAAGTCCCATCAAACTTTTTAGCTTAGCCACACAGCACTGATCAAAAGTTCTGTCTTGAGGAAATGAGCAATCCTTTTTCCTGACCTGGAGTCCACCTGAACTGCCACCAAGAGTCTCTTTGTTTGGTTGGGTGGGTCCAGCTTGATGAATGAATAGCCCCTTTATCAAAGAACAATAGCATAGAAGACCTAGGTCACTAATGAGTTGAGAGGTGTTAATCTCCTAGCAGGTAATTATTTCCAGAAATCTAACAACTACTAGAATGTTTCAACTCCTACCATGGTTCTAGAAATGTAGCCAACACATTTAAAATGTTTTTAAAACTTGTTAAAGATTTCATAGTTTTTGGCTGCACACAATTTCAGAAGTCATGGTTTCATATTAAAATTGTAAAGTAGTAAATATTTTTCTTGAAATTGTTTTGAATTTATAGTTTAGAATCTGAGAGAAGGATTTCATTGATAAGTTTAATTCACTTTCAGATCAAACATGGGGAACAGATACATTGATCAAATGTGTAGTTTACCATGAACACTTTTAACACCTCTCCACCTGAAGTGATATGTCAAACCTACCGAGATGCTGCTGTGACCTGCAAATGTTTACTTCAAGAAGTTAAACATCAGAGCTTGTGCAGGGGTTAATCAACAGTCTATTTCTAATAGCTTGCTGACAAAGGCAACTTTATTCTATGTGTTTCTAAAAACCACCAACGTTATTTACTGTAACTTTACAGTGAAAACCAAACTGTTCATGGCCTCGATGCCCTGAGAAGCCTGGAGTCCTTAGAAACCAAAAGTAAACCTTAGAATGGGAAAAATAACTTTCAAACTTGATCTTCCTCTAAAATTTACGGTGGCAGGTAAAGTAAACCGGGGATCCTCCCCACACCTCCTTGTGAACTGGAACATTTCATGCTGAGCAAATTGTGCGTGGTAACACACCACACTGAATTTAGCTCATATCTGAAAAATACCACAACCATGCTCCATTGTTTGGCCATGTTTACTTTCTGGCTAGAAGAACTTCCAAAGAGTATTCATTTCCTCTATCTCTCTTAGGCTCTGGACCTTTGTTTCTTGCGGTATAGCTTTGTGTGGTGGGATTTAGGTTGAGTTTTGAATGCCGAAAAGGCATGATTAGATTTATCTTTAAAATACCTTTTGAAAATACTGTCCATATCTTACTTTTTTACTGTAAAATCCCAGTCCATTTTTATACAAGATTTCTAGATAAACTGATTTAAGGTTTAAGACCTGAGACCTCAGATTACAAAAAAAAGAAAAGGAAAAACAACAGAAAAACCCAACAGCTTGTCATTTCTGATTTAACTTTGTTATCGTTTAGATATTATACCAGATTCTTCTATTAGGTGAGACTCTTTGTTCCTCTGCTTCACCTGTCAATTTTCAACTGAAGTCTCAAATGGCTTTGGGCTCCTTAGTTGGTCTTCAGTTTCCTTTCTGGTAATAAGCAAGATATGTCCGTGGAGCAATCCAGCTTCTCACGCTGATATAGGGACAACTGAAGCTCTCTGATGAGGTATATGGGACCTAATGCAATATCACAAAGATCTTAGACAGTAGCAGCCTCCAAAAATGGGTTTTCTGATTGGCAACATTTCACTCTGACATTTCCATCTGTGTTTAAGTACATAATTTAATTTTTAAGTTACCCAAATCAAAAAATATAAGAACGAAAAGAGAGAAAATTGCTTCTGTGAAAAGTAAGTTGAACGCACTGGAAACTTGCAATAAGATCGAATCACTTCAACTTGTTTAGTTGTCAAATTTTGTTGTTGCTTAGTTGCTGAGTCATGTCTGACTCTTTTGTGACCCCATCGACTATAGCCAACCAGGCTCCTCTGTCCATGGGATGTCCTAGGGAAGAATACGGGGGTGGGTTGCCACTTCTTTCTTCAGGGGATCTTCCCGACCCAGGGATCGAACCCTTGTCTCCTGCATTGGCAGGCAGGTTCTTTACCACTGAGCCACCTGGGAAGCCTAAGTTGTCAAATTAGATATAGGTTAAACAATAAGAAGTTTAACTGACAGTAAAAGGTCTGAGAACAGTAAATTCCGTGGCGGTCCAGTGGTTAGGGTCCTGTGCTTTCTCTGCCGAGGGCCTGAGTCAGGAAACTAAAATCTCACAAGCTGGGCAGTGTGGCCAGAAAAAAATGTTTTTAAATCTGGAAAACAAACACCTCAAACATAATAGAGCCGCCACCGCACCCTAAGAGTTACTGCTGTGGCCATCACGTAGGTCAGTTAGGTGGAGGTCCTTAAGAGACAGTCTGCTTTAACGTTGGCTTATGCCATCTTCATGGTATTCCTTATTTTTTAAGTATATCATGGGTGTAACAAAGCGTGTCAAAGAAATGCAATTGAACAACAATGTAAGAGAGACTCATGCATAATATTTTTTAATTGTGATAATAAAAATGGCAATAAAATATCCCAAAGAAAATGCCGTAATCATTTTATGATTGTAAAAATCTCAATCAGTTTTTAGTTACAAATAATAGAAACAGAAACTGACTTCAGATATTTAAGCAGTTTATTAAAAGAAGTTTTTAAAAGATATTGGGTTAAAGCACATGAATTTTATGGTATGTAAACCACAGACTGATAGAGCTGCAAAAGAGGATGCTGTGTGTGTTCTCAGTCGTGTCTGACCCCACCAGGCTCTCCTGTCCATGGAACTCTGCCCAGGCAGAATATTGTCCTGTCTAGGCAAGAATACTTTCTGTTCAGTCACTGAGTTGTGTCTGACTCTTTGCGACAATGTGGACTGCATGCAACATGCCAGACTTCTCTGTCCTTCACTATCTCCTGGAGTTTGCTCAGATTCATGTCCATTGAGTCTGTGATGCTATCTAATCATCTCATACTCTGCCACCCCCTTCTCCTCCTGCCTTCAATCTTGCCCAGCATCGGGGCCTTTTCCAATGACTCATCTCTTCACATCAGAGTACTAGAGCTTCAGCTTCAGCTTCAGCATCAGTCCTTCCAATGAATATTCAGGGTTGATTTTCTGTAGGATTGACTGGTTTGATCTCCTTGCAGTCAAGGGACTCTCAAGAGTCTTCTCCAACACTGCAGTTCAAAAGCATCAGTTCTTTGGTGCTCAGTCTTCTTCATGATCCAACTCCCACATCCATACGTGACTAATAGAACACTTTGACTGTATGGGCCTTTGTGAACGAAGTGAGGTTTTTGCTTTTTAATACGTTGTCTAGATTTGTCATAGCTTTCCTGCCAAAGAGCAAACGTCTTTTAATTTCAGGCTGGGAATATGCACTGGATTATGAATGGAATGGAATCTTCAGTTGTTTTGTATGATGGGGTGAGGTGGGGCTCCAGCCCATGCCAAGCCATTCTACCCCAGATTATTCCATTCTTTTCTCTCCTTCATTAGTCACCCTCTGATTCTAAGTTCTTTGAAAGATATTAACTTTTCAAGGCTACAAGATAAAATGAATTACATTTATAAGTCAAACTGGAAATGCTTTGAACTGGGCTTGCTCAGTTTTCCAAATCCCCACTACTGTATTCCTCCCTGGCCTTCCTGAAGATGGTTTTTGTTATCTAAACATGCAAAAGCCAGCATAAGATATTCAATGATTCAAGTTTTTCAGCATTTATAAGGCAAAGACGTGACCACACTTCCGTTCACCTCTACACTCACACATTTTTTCCCCCTCTTACTCTCTCTGGGGGCAAAGAGAAGGAAATGGAGAAATTCTGGCTTAGGTCAAGCATTCCTTATCTAAAACGTACCTCGTTCCCCCTTGCCTCAATGTTTGGTATGTTTCCTCCGGCAACAAGTGCAAAAAAGACGGCTGGATGACTCCCTGGGACAGTGCTTCTTCACGGACTTCCCTTGGACTCTAAGTTGCTCTGTCAGCCCACATCTGGCTGGGGTCCCAGGCCACCCAGCACTCTGGTACCTCTCACCCAGCAGCAGTTGTTCCAATTGGTGAGCCTTCCAAACCTGCAAGTAGCAAGTTGACTTAGGAAATGTCCCTCAGTAAAACATGCTTCTGGCTTAGACTTTTAATACACATGAGATGAATCCAAATTGAAAAGTATTCCAAAGGACATAGGATTTGCAATTCCTAGTGTTAGGGAGCAAATATACTACTGTTAAGAGTTTGGGGGCTTCCCTGGTGATCCGGTGGTGGTTAAGAGTTTGTTTTGCAATGCAGGGGACACCAGTTTGATCCTGGGTCCAAGAGGATCCCACATGCTGCAGGGCAACTAAGCCCATGTGCCACAACTACTGAAGCCCACTCTCCCTGGAACCCATCCTCCGCAGCAAGAAGCCACTGCAGTGAGAATCCCACCCACCACAAGGAGCAGCAGCCCCCTCTCACCACACTAGAGGCAGCCTGCCTGCAGCTATGAAGACCCAGCACAGCCAAAAATAAGCTAACTAGGAGCATAGGCTTAGACAGTCATACCAAAGTGTATTTTTTTATTAAATTAAATTTATTTATTTATTTATTTTTGGCTGTGCTGGGTCTTCATATGAATATTGTATAGGAACAATACACATAGGAGTATTACTCAGCCATGAAAAGGAAAGAAATTTTTCATTTGCAGCAACATGAATGGACTTGGAAGACATTATGCTGAGTGAAATAAGTCAGACAGAGAAAGACAAATACCATATGATTTCACTTGTATGTGGAATCTAAAACATAAAACCAATGAACAAACATAACAAATAGAAACAGAGGTACAGATTCAGAGAACACACAGAAAACAAGTAGTTGCTACAGAGGAGGAAGGTGGAGAGAGGAAAGAAATGGGTGGAGGAAATTAAGAGGCACAAACTGCTAGTTGCAAAATAAGTGAGTCATGAGTATGAAATGTACAGTATGGAGAATATAGCCAGGGCCTATGCAATACCTTTGTATGCTGACATATCATAGCTAGACTTATCATGGTGATCATTTTGAAACGGACAGAAATATCAAATCATTATGTTGTGTTATAAGGACTAACATAGTGTTGTAGATCAATTATACTTCAAAACATAAAAACAAACATAGGAAAAGAGATCAGATTTGTGGTTACCAGAAGCATGGGGTAGGGGAGGATGAAGGTGAAAGGTACAAACTTCCAGTTGTAAGATAAATAAGATAACACTGCTGTATGTTATATATGAAAGTTGTTAAGAGTAAACTGCAAGAATTCTTATTACAGAAAGAAATAAAACCCTCTGTTTCTTGTTCTGTATCTACACAGATGTTCTGTATCTACATAGAATTTCTGTATCTACATGTTCACTAAACTTACTGGGATGATAGTCATTTCACGATATATGGAAGTCAAATCCTTATGCTGTACACCTTAAACTTACAGTGTCGTATGTCAATTATAGCTCAATAAAACTGGGAGGAAAAAAACAACCTAGTTCTATGACTCAAAACCAGAAGAAGAAACTCACTTGTTTTACCACTGTTTATCCATTATTGGTAATTTTTTTTTTTAAAAGCATGAGGATTTATTGGCTCATATAATTGAAGAGAACAGAGGTAGTTACAAATTTCAGGCACGGTTGATTCAGGGCTCTGGTTTTCTTTCTTTCTGCTTTTATTTGTATTGGCTCTGTACTCAAACTGGATCGCTTTGTGGTTGTAAGAGAGATCTCGGTAGTAGGGCAACATGTTGAAAATCTTATGATTTCCCTGGAGGCTTACTGAATAGCTTTACTTTCCTTCAAAATTATACAGACGCTGTATAATTACACAAATAGCATTGGTGTATTTGACAAATGGTTCTTCAAAGCATCAAAGTGCTGAAGCACCGAGTTCCAGTGCTGGATGATGAATAAGGGGGGGTTAAGTCACCACAGCCTCATTGTCCAAGGGCATGGGGTCTCTCCAAGTTGAATAGTTCTGCTGGCCACGTGTCAGGGGAGCAAACAAGCCTTTGCTCATTTGGGGGTCCCAGCACTCAGGGTTGAGCCTTCTTGCCTTACCATATGGCCGGTTTTCTTCAGAGTCCTTTCATTACTGGTTACTTTTAAGGGATTTGGAAAATGAAGCAACGAATATTGTAAAATATTATCATGTTTTCTATGAACACAGAGGAAGCCTAAACAATAATGTGAAATTTTTTCCTAATGTATCATTCTCTTTTATTGTAATTTTACATTCAGGATAATTCTATTTCTAGTCTGACTGTTAAGTATAGGAGCTAACGTGTATGACAGTCTAAAACTTCACTGATGACATTTTTTTTTGCAGTACAGTCTGTGTGTTTTAGTGTGAGGGTCTGTATGTGTGTGTGCACTGTGTGTCGTGGGGGGTGGGAGTCAGAGGGATGGTCAGGGAAGTGAGAATAAGATCCTGCTGCTGAACTCGGCAGCAAGTAACATAAACTAAGCACAGCTATATGTCAGCCATGGCTTTGAGCTTCTTACAAACATCATCTCATGCAATTCTTATAAACACCCAAGGAGGTGATTTCTTTTCCTAATATTGATTTTTATTCATTTGGCTGCACCAGCTTGTGCGTGGGAGGTCTTTTTTTAGTTGAATGGGCATGCAAACTCTTAGCTGTGGCAGGCGGAATAAAGTTCCTTGACCAGGGATCAAACCCCTGGGATTGGCAGCTCAGAGGCTTAGCCATTACCACCAGAGAAGTCCCCCAATGATACAATCTCTAACTTGTTCCCGCTTACACATGGAGAAACCGAAGTTCAGAAAGACCAATAACGCTTCTTGAAGTTGCCTAGCTTGAGAGGGGCTGAGCTGAGCAGTCTTTTTCCAGAGCCTGAGGCCTAACTGAACTGGCTCCCGGTGCCCTTTCCTTTGCAGTTTATGCTTGATGTTACTTAGTAATGTGACAAAAGATGTCTCCCACCTCCATTCTATGCCCTCTGGGAAGCCTTTACTCTGGGAATTCCATAGACAGTTTAAAGTCAGGAGTAGAAGAGCTGGCCCAAGCCTTTTTGTCCCCTTAGGAAACATTTTATTTCCTCTAGTACAATGGCCTTCTTCTCTTTTCATATGATTCAATACTCTTCAAAACTTAGACAAAGAGCTACTATTTGATTCTTTAAAATATTTTTTATTATGACAGAAATACATGCAAATTGAAAACTTTTAAGAAAAAGAAAACATGGAACTATGTAAAGAACCACATAACCCACCCACGCCCAAATCCCTAAGATAATGCTCTTAACATGTTTGTGGATTTTCTTGTGCACATACAGCTTCAAGTGTGTTTTTTCATATATGGTAATGTGGTAAACAGGCTTTCCTGGTGGCTCAGCAGTAAAGAATCTGCCTGCCAGGCAGGAGGTGTGGGTTCCATCCCTGGGTCAGGAAGATCCCCTGGAGAAGGAAATGGCAGCCCATTCCAGTAAACTGCAAGAATTCTTATTACAGAAAGAAAAAAACCGCTCTGTTTCTTGTTCTGTATCTACAAAGAATTTCTGTATCTACATGTTCACTGAACTTACTGGGATGATAGTCATTTCACGATATATGGAAGTCAAATCCTTATGCTGTACACCCTAAACTTACAGTGTTGTATGTCAATTATAGCTCAATAAAACTGGGAGGAAAAAAACAACCTAGTTCTATGACTCAAAACCAGAAGAGGAAACTCACTTGTTTTACCACTGTTTATCCATTATTGGTATTCTTGCCTGGGAAATCCCACGGACAGAGGAGCCTGAGGGCTATAGTTCATGGAGTCGCAGAAGAGTCAGACACAACTCAGCAAGTAAACAGCAACAATGTGATAAACACTTTCTCAACATTCTTCAGGGCAACAGCTATGTTTATTTGGGTTACTGTTAATATGTCCAGGGCCTAGCAGAGTACCTGGCACACAGTAATTAGCACCTAATTATTAATGTCTAATTATTTGATTTAATAAATATTAGTTGATCGAATGACTGGCATTATATGTCCTTCCAAAACTTTCTAAAGCCCACATAATTATGAATCTCTGAGATAAAGTGTAACTGTGAAATCACATTAAGATGGTTCATGACTCATTTCCAGCTGTTTCACCAGGGAAAGACAAAACAGTATAACACAAAGAAGCCTGGGGCAGGAGTCAGGCTGTCAGGCTCTAGCTTAGTTCAGCTATCGAACGTATAACAATACACACTCCATTTTAACTTCCGAATACTTTGGGGAAGAACTGTACAAAAAAGATCTTCACGACCCAGACAATCATGATGATGTGATCACTAATCTAGAGCCAGACATCTTGGAATGTGAAGTCAAGTGGGCCTTAGAAAGCATCACTACGAACAAAGCTAGTGGAGGTGATGGAATTGCAGTTGAGCTGTTTCAAATCCTGAAAGATGATGCTGTGAAAGTGCTGCACTCAATATGCCAGCAAGTTTGGAAAACTCAGCAGTGGCCACAGGACTGGAAAAGGTCAGTTTTCATTCCAATTCCAAAGAAAGGCAATGCAAAAGAATGCTCAACCTACCGCACAATTGCACTCATCTCACATGCTACTAAAGTAATGCTCAAAATTCTCCAAGCCAGGCTTCAGCAATACGTGAACTGTGAACTTCCTGATGCTCAAGCTGGCTTTAGAAAAGGCAGAGGAACCACAGATCAAATTGCCAACATCCATTGGATCATGGAGAAAGCAAGAGAGTTCCAGAAAAATATCTATTTCTGCTTTATTGACTATGCCAAAGCCTTTGACTGTGTGGATCACAATAAACTGTGGAAAATTCTGAAAGAGATCAGAATACCAGACAACCTGACCTGCCTCTTGAGAAAGCTATATGCAGGTCAGGAAGCAACAGTTAGGACTGAACATGGAACAACAGATTGGTTCCAAAGAGGAAAAGGAGTACATCAAGGCTGTATATTGTCACCCTGCTTGTTTAACTTATATGCAGAGTACATCATGAGAAACACTGAACTAGAAGAAACACAAGCTGGAATCAAGACTGCCGGCAGAAATATCAATAACCTCAGATATGCAGATGACACCACCCTGATGGCAGAAAGTGAAGAGGAGCTAAAAAGCCTCTTGATGAAAGTGAAAGAGGAGAGTGAAAAAGTTGGCNTTAGAGATCTGTGCACTTTTCAAAACGTAGGCTAATTCTATTGTCGTTCTTAGTGTCCTTTATTGCCAAGACTGAAGCGTAAGGCTTCCGGTGGGCGTCAAGGCACGTTTGGGCCACTAGCTCTTCACCAGAGGAGCTCGAGTCAGCGGCTTCGGGTTCTGCTTGGTCCATAGCCCGCACTGCCTCTCTTTAGTGGAATGCACGTGCCCTGAAACATGTCTGGTGCTTCTTTTCTTTTGGGTGGTTTACGTAAAATGAAATTAAAATCCTGTATTTACCTCAAAGAGAGCTAAAAGCAACAGCGGAACACAAAACAAGTATCAGGGAGTAAGCGCTCATTGCCAAAGTTTAAAGATTTAACAGACATCACATTGAGGCGAAAGAAATGTTAGACTTTAAAGAAATGTGTCTGAGCTTGTCCTTTAGCAAACTGGTGTGCAGCCTCCCTCTGAGTCAGGGCTGGAGCTGGCGGGGCTAAAGGAATGCTTCAGGCTCCACCCAGCCCTTTGGGATTAAACCACGCAGAAGCTCTCTAGTGCCCTCTTCTGGCCAAATTGAGGCGATACATGCTTATCAGAGAATGTGCCTGTATCCTCCCAACATTCAGAATATTTGTTTAAAAAGTTAACAAAGTGCTCGCTTCGGCAGCACATATACTAAAATTGGAACGATACAGAGAAGATTAGCATGGCCCCTGCGCAAGGATGACACGCAAATTCGTGAAGCGTTCCATATTTTTAGAAGAAAAAAAAAAAATAAAAAAAAAAGTTAACAAAAAGAGTTAAGGAAGAGGGGAAATTTGGTGTTTTAAGAGAGAAAAATTAAATTGCTGACTGGAGTGTTTATTAATATCTATTTTTTTCAATTGAGAAAGCCAAAAGGAAAAACAAATATATAACTATTTTTCTCCTATTGAGTACACTTTCAAAACAATAAAAACCATATATCCACCATACAAAACTTCTACAATTCCTAGACCTTCAGATACACTCACTCAGTGTTTTCTGACCAATACAAACCTTATTTAAATAAAAGGGAGGGGCTATATGTATACCTATGGGTGATTCATGTTGAGGTTTGACAGACAAAAGCAAAAATCTGTAAAGCAATTATCCTTCAATTAAAAAATAAATTAACTAAATTAAAAATATGCTTAACATATAGAAAAATGTGAAAATAATATTCTAGGCTAGCAACATTAAGGCCTTTATAAAACTATAGCTACTCCTTATTTACCTGTGTTCTTTATATCTGAATTGTCCTCTGGGAATGACTGGGTGAAACAGAAAACTTTTCTCCCCTTGCAGCTGTCAGAGTTGAAGGTTTTCCTCTGACTTCCTTCAGATCTTTACTCAGAAGTCAGCTAATTCAGAAGTCAGCTGAATTTAATTTTGAAGGCTCAAACACCTAAACGATGGCTAGAACAAATGGAAATTGAATCTTCCCAATTTACATTCTTGATCTAGTTTCCCCCTGCTCCCTTCACTTTCCAAAGCATGCCAAAGTCATGAACTACCCCCGAAGACATAGTGACTATCTGAATAGATATTCACAGTTTCGCCTTCTGCTAGCATGCAAGCCCTAGTTAAAGTATAGACTTTTGTGTGCTGGGCTGAAGTAGTAGTCATCAGCAGGGCCGCCTTGATAGCTTCAAAGGAGGAGGTGACTGCATACCCAGCACAATATTCACCTTTGCCATTTTTCAAATAACAGACATCCATAAATCATGCAATCTCTGCATTAGCAATGGTAGTTTCTTGTAAGTCAGCTCTAAGGATTAATAACTGCTGAGTCAGTTATTAATGAGGAGTTATTATGAGGAGTTTGGTGAGTAGGTAAAGGGACAGGCTTGCACAGTTTAAGTTCTTGCAGTGAGAAAGGGTTGTGTGAAGAGAAGTCAGTAACCATATTTCATATGAAGTAAGATGGCTTGCAGAAAGGTGTTTATGGTGATGAGACTTGAGCCAGGCTATATCACATGGGGAATACAGATGATGAGTGGACAGCCCATAACTGTTTGCTCAGCTGATTTTGCAAGGGTTGCTACCACTGAAGTAGCTCTCAGGCATGGGGGAAGACCTCTGGTTACAGGGTCTAATTGTTGACTGCAGTAGCCAAGGGGTCATTGTTGACCTGTGTGCCTTTTAATAAGCACTTCTAGGGCATTCTTTTCCCCTTCTTATACAAAGAGGAAAATAAGAAGCTGGTAATTAGGATGTACTAAAGCAGAGACTGAGAAGTATGCTTTTCAGGTTCTGGAAAGCCGTAAAATGTGTTTTCCCCCCCCTCTAAGAGATCTGGTCTTTCAGCTTTGAGCAATGCATAAAGAGATTGGGCAATTAAGAAAAAGTTAGGTATCCAATTCCTGCAGTATCTGGCCAGACCCCAAAATCCTTGAAGTTGTCTTTCAGTCTGTGGGAAATCTGAGACCCTGTGAATCTTATTAGGTTTTAAAAGGAGTCCTTGATCTGAGATCAAGTGTCCTGGGTATTTGATCTGAATTTGAGCAAGGTGTCATTTCTTTAGAGACCTGAAGACCTTTAGTTACTAACAGCTTGAGGAGATGGATCCTATCCTGCTCACTTGCTTCCTTGGAAGAGGAGCAGAAAAGAAGTTTGTCAACATATTTTAAGAGGGTAGACCCTTGTGGAAAATCAACATCTGCTAAATCTGCTTTTAGGATCTGTGAAAAGTAGAAAAAACTTTTGGTGTAGTCAGGTGTATTGTTGTCCTTTCCACATGAAAGTGAGTAAAGATTGGCTCAGGATCTACAAGCTATGCTGAAAAGCGCATTATAGAGATTTATCATAGTGAAAATTTTACTCTCTGTAGGCACTGCAACCCACTCCAGTATTCTTGCCTGAAAAGTCTCATGGACAGAGGAGCCTGGTGGGCTACTGTCCAAAGGATCGCAAGGAGTTGGACATGACTAAACGACTAAGCACAGAAGATCCCCTGAAGAAGGAAATGGCAACCCCCTCCAGTACTCTTGCCTGGAAAATCCCATGGAAGGAGGAGCATGGTGGGCTGCAGTCCATGGGGTCGCAAAGAGTCAGACACGACTGACTTCATTTCACTAACTGCCACTAAAAGGGTGTGAGGGTTGGAGACAACTGGATGACAAGGGATAATACCGTTATTAACAGCCCTCAGATCTTGGACAAATCTCCACCCTCTTCCTTGGATTTCTTAACAGGGAATACAAGGACTGGTGCCAGGGACTAGGGAGCCTTGTGTCTCATATTCCTCTATGATTGGTTAATTCCTGCTAAGGCCTCAGGATTTAAAGGATACTGTTCAATATTAGGAAAAGGCTTACCAGAGTCCATTTAAATTTGAATTCAGTTCAGTTGCTCAGTTGTGTCCAACTCTGCAACCCCATGGACTGCAGCATACCAGGCTTCCCTATCCATCACCAACACCCAAAGCTTTCTCAAACTCATGTCAGTGATGCCATCCAGCCATCTCATCCTCTGTCATCCCCTTCTCCTCCTGCCTTCAGTCTTTCCCAGCATCAGGGTCTTTTCAAATGAGTCAGTTCTTCACATCAGGAGGCCAAAGTATTGGAATTTCAGCTTCAACATCAGTCCTTCCAATGAATATTCAGGACTGATTTCCTTTAGGATGGACTGATTGGATCTCCTTGCAGTCCAAGGGACTCTCAAGAGTCTTCTCCAAGGCCACAGTTCAAAAGCATCAATTCTTTGGTGTTCAGCTTTATGGTCCAACTCTCACATCCATACATAACTACTGGAAAAACCATAGCTTTGACTAAATGGACCTTTGTTGGCAAAGTAATGTCTCTGCTTTTTAATATGCTGTCTAGGTCGGAGAAGGCAATGGCAACCCACTCCAGTACTCTTGCCTGGAAAATCCCATGGATGGAGGAGCCTGGTAGGCTGCAGTCCACGGGGTCACTAAGAGTCCGACACGACTGAGCGACTTCACTTTCACTTTTCACTTTCATGCATTGGAGAAGGAAATGGCAACCCACTCCAGTGTTCTTGCCTGGAGAATCCCAGGGACAGGGGAGCCTGGTGGGCTGCTGTCTATGGGGTCGCACAGTCGAACACAACCGAAGTGACTTAGCAGCAGCAGCAGGTTGGTCATGGCTTTTCTTCCAAGGAGCACGTGTCTTTTAATTTCATGGCTATAATCACCATCTGCAGTGATTTTGGAGCCCAAGAAAATTCAAAAATTTGAATTGGGGACGCTGAATGAATCCACCCAGTGTTGGTTGTGGACTTTGCCCGGAGTTTCTCAGGGGCTTCTTTGGGAAGTTTTAAGTTTATCTTAGAAAATTGTCTTAAGGGCAAAAACTGCTAATGGGATTGAGGAGCCTGGAATACCATGAGTTGTTGAGGTGGTTATATCAATTTCAAGGACAATTTCCCTTTAGAGGAAAAAAAGATGGCAGCATGATATTTTAAAAGTCATTCCCTAAGAGGTTGACAGGAGCAGAATTGACCAGGAGGGAGGAATAGCTGTCTTGGAAGGAGCCCAGTAGGAAAGGTAAGGGACTTATAAGCTATAAGGGGTTTATTAGACATCACCACCATGTGAATGTGCTCTGAGGAAGGGGTTGCTTGTGGATGGTGTGAAAGTGAAAGTGTTAGTCACTCAGTCCTGTCCACCTCTTTACAATCCCATGGACTGTAGCCCACCAGGGTCCTTCTTCCATGCGATTATCCAGGCAAGAATACTGGAGTGGGTTGCCATTTCCTTCTCCAGGGGGTCTTCCCGATTCAGGGATGGAATCCAGGTCTCCCGCATTGCAAGCAATTTGTTATTGTCTGAGAGTTTGGTGTGGGTGAGCATGAATACTGTGGCTTCTTTGTCAATTAAGACAGTAAGGACTTCATTTCCAATTGTAAGAGAGGTTTTCCCCGTAAGAGAGGGAAGGATTGGAAAAACCCCTTGCTTATCTTGGAGCAGGTTCTGTCCATAAGAGAAGCTGAAGGCTTAACGTGGGAGAATTGTTTACAGTGTTTAGTTTAAGGCAATCCTTTATCCAATGACCAGGTTTCTTTAAAAATGGCAGAAAATTTGAGAGTTTGAAGGCTTTAATTCAGTTTGTTGAATCCCCTAGAGAGAGGCTGCTAGCTGTTGAATCTGTGAATTCATGATTTTAGTGGCTTTTTATTTATTTGAATTTTGAATAGTCCAGGTTGATTTGTTTGCTGGATTAACCACATTGGGAGATGCCATGGTTTCCCAATTAAGTTGTGCTCACTTTACTAGAATGGTGAGATCTTCATCTGAGCTGTTTATGAACAGCTTGTTTATGAACAAGGTGTTAAAGGCCACCTTGGTGACTCTGCATCTAAAGTGAGTTCAGGGTTTTCCTTAAAAGCAATTTTAGGTCGGTTGTAATAGTTATGCAGAGGTTCATCAATCCTTGAGTGCATGCTTGGATTTTATTTCAATAAACAGATTTTGGGAAGGCCCGGGAAATGGCGTCATATAAAGTTTTTGCTATTTCTTGAGCTTTGAATCAGTCATCATGATCCACTGAAGATTCTCCAGAGGATAATTCCAGCTAGCTTCAGCCATCAAGTTTTGGGCCTGACCTTCTTGCATGAGCATGTGGACTAATTAGACAAAGATCAGGAAACACAGGCTCATAGATTTGGATAACAATGTTAAATTCCTTTGCAAAATGGCCAGGCCTTCAGTAACCTTGGGAAATTCTTTGGCCATATCTTGCAATTCTGCCGTTGTCCAAAGTGTATAAGCTACACTTAAAAGGGTGCTCTGGGAATTCCCTGGAGGTCCAGTGGTTGGGATTCCATACTTTTACTGCTATCAACCAGTGTTCAATCATCCTGGTCAGGGAGCTAAAATCCTGCAAGCTGTGCAGTGCAGCCAAATAAATAAATAAAAGGGGGCCTTCAGTATTGGGTTCCAATTTAAAGGGAAGAATTTGAAATGGTTTAAGTAAGTGGAAGAGGTTGGGCTGGAAGATCGAGGGAGGTCTTGCAGTTTCTGGACTAAAAGGGGAGTTCAGCAAAGGAAGGGTAAAGGGAAGCAGAAGTGGAGGATGGGTGGGCAAAGGGCAGACTGAGGAGTAGGGGGGCAGGGAGTGACAGAGAAGAGTTATGAGTCTTTTGTGATTGAGAAACCTACTCAGAAAGTTTAAAATTTTCATCTTGGAGGAAAGTGATTTTGAATCTTGGACTCATTTGCTGCTAAGTCACTTCAGTCATGTCCGACTCTGTGTGACCCCATAGACGGCAGCCCACCAGGCTCCCCTGTCCCTGGGATTCTCCAGGCAAGAAGACTGGCCTCTAAATACCAATTAAAGTGTCCCATTCAATCTGCTTAGTTCTGTAGTTCTCAAGTTTATTGTGCAGAAAAATAAGTTTAGGAACTTCAAAAGAACTCCACTGTGGCCACTGTAATTTTAAATATATTTGGTGTTGTCAATCCATTGAAAGAGAAATTTATAAAATTAAGTACCATGGGTTTTTGGGTTTTCATTTAGTTTTATTTTTTATATCTTGGCCCTACCATGTGGCATGTGGGATGGTTCCCTGAACAGGGATTGAACCTCGGTCTCTGCATTAAAAGCACCAATTCCTAACTACTAGGCCACCAGGAAACTCCAACAACCGTAGTTTTTAGACTTAAAATCTGCTTGGGTCCCTGAGGGAGGCTACTTGGGAGAACTTAGAAGAGGACAGTCCCACAGTTAAAGAAGCATGCAAAGAAAACAGAACACTCACTGGAAGGGAAATCATTCTAGCGGCATAGCAATGAACTGGCACAGTGAGACAGTCAATATGTACCAGGGCGTCTGCCCACCTGATCCCAAAGAAAGGCAGAGACTTCAGCCTCAACATAGTTGAAGGAGATGGCAAGTTGTGAAAACAGTGAATGCAAGAGGGTCTGGGTGTACCATACCAATTCCAGGAGGTATCAGTCCTGTGGCCTTGAGAGGGCTTCAGATCCCACTTCTGATACCCCTCAACCCAAAGAAACCTAGAAGGGCATAATCAGGCAAAAAAACCCCTTTATTGGGGATCAAAGAACTGCCATTCAAGGCATATAGATTGCAGTAGCAACCCAAAGAGTATCCGGCTAGGGAGTAAAAGTCAGGGGCTTTTAAAGGCAAAGAAGGGAGGTTTGCATTACAAAGACTTTTAATTGGAGCTGGAGGCAGAAGCTAGTCTTGGTTAAACATGACTGAATACCAAGGTTATTTCTAGAGGGAAGTAAAAGTCTGTTCCTGTGACAAGTTGCAGGTGCTCTCATAGAGTCTTTGAATGGCCTGTGGTTTGGCTCAGTTCAAAAGTTTCTGGTTCCACCTGGTGAGGACATGGATAAGCCCACCTCCTTAATAGCCTCCTGGCTCCATTTTAAAACCCCTTTCCATAAGTGACTCTATTTTATTTCACATTTCACAAATCCTCCAGGTCTCTGCTATCTCTCCAGTATCTTCCTCCAATCCCAAAACTGGTTTTATTGTACTCCAGCCTCTATTCCATCTCTATTTATTCCAGGTGGGTCTGCACTGCTCCTGACTCCAAGTCCCTCCTTGAGATAATAAGGAAATATCAAGAAAACTCTGAGGCAGGGTGAATCTTTGAAATGCCAGTAAGCCTTATCTACTCTTTGTTTTGCCTAGGGCTAGCTGTTATTACTCATCAGGGCTTTGTTCTTTCCCTTGAAGACCAAAAAAGACTAAAGAAGACCTCAAAGAATTAGTATTCAGGGGCTTCAGGATTGAAAGAATTTACAAGTCTGCTTTTTCTATTCAAAGTGACCTAGGAAGAAAAAGAAGGTTTGATCAGAAATACCTTCTGATAAAAAAATTAATGAATTCTAAATTTTAAATAAAAATTTGACATTTAGTTTGTTTGTTGGAGACAATCTGTGGAGTTAACCCAGATAGCCTAACCCAAAGAGAAAAACGGTTTACAAATATTCACATTAATCTAAAGAATTTAAGTATACATGTGCTAAGAACTGGTAATGTGAGAACTCTGTGCTGAAAAAAGGTCTATAGTGGGCAACAAGGAGATGGACAAATACACATTTCAACTCAGAAATTGAAAAAAAAAATTTATACACTCCGAGGGTACAAAAGGACACAGAGGAGAGAAATTTCAGTTCTGACAAGGGACGTGTATTGGAACACGGCCTACAGGAATTTTGACAGGTGGAGACAAGAAGGAAGGGCTTGTGCAAGTGAAGAAAACATCAGGAACAAGGTAGGACAATGGCTAGTGTTCAGATCCCTGGGAATGAGAGACAAAGAAAGATATCCAGGACCTTAGATTTCTCAAATTCAGTTCTGCTATGGTGAAGGGAAGAATGGAGGCCTGGCGTGCTGCGATTCATGGGGTCGCAAAGAGTTGGACACGACTGAGTGACTGAACTGAACTGAACTGAACTGATGGTGAAGAAGAACTAAAGAGCCTTTTAATGAAAGTGAAAGAAAGTAAAAAAGTTGGCTTAAAACCCAACATTCAGAAAACTAGATCATGACATCCAGTCCCATCACTTCATGGCAAATAGATGGGGAAACAATGGAAACAGTGACAGACTTTATTTTTGGGGACTCCAAAATCTCTGCAGATGGTGACTGCAGCCATGAAATTAAAAGATGCTTGCTCCTTGGAAGAAAAGCTACAATCAACCTAGACAGCATATTAAAAAGCAGAGGCATTACTTTGCCCAAAAAGGTCCATTAAGCTATGATTTTTTCAGTAGTCACGTGTAGATGTGAGAGTTGGACTGTGAAGAAAGCTGAGCACCGAAGAATTGATGCTTTTGAACTGTGGTGTTGGAGAAGACTCTTGAGAGTCCCTTGGACTGCAAGGGGATCCAACCAGTCCATCCTAAAGGAAATCAGCCCTGAATATTCATTGGAAGGACTAATGCTAAAGCTGAAACTCCAATACTTTGGCCACCTGATGTGAAGAACTGACTCATTTGAAAAGACCCTGATGCTGGGGAAGACTGAAGGCAAGAGAAGGGGATTACAGGGAATCAGATGGTTGGATGCCATCATGGACCTGATGGACACGAGTTTGAGCAAGCTCTGGGAGTTGGTGATGGGCGGGGAAGACTGTCATGCTGCAGTCTATGGGGTTGCAAAGAGTTGGGCGTGACTGAGCGACTGAACTGAACTGATAGCCAGGCATCCCCTTCAAGATCCTTGTGATAAACAAGACAAACCTGGAGGTTTTCTTCAACAAAACCCCAATGTGGAAACTAGCCATGTATACAGAACCCACAGACTCCTCATTTTTGGCTGACTGGAGCTCTAATGTCCACACAGGCCTGGCAGCATCCTGCTCTTTTCACTTTGGGGCACTACTCAACTATCAAAATCATGCATTTTACTACTACAATGGCTGCTGCTGCTGCTGCTAAGTCGTTTCAGTCATGTCCGACTCTGTGTGACCCCATAGATGGCAGCCCACCAGGCTCCCCTGTCCCTGGAATTCTCCAGGCAAGAACACTGGAGTGGGTTGCCATTTCCTTCTCCAATGCATGAAAGTAAAAAGTGAAAATGAAGTTGCTCAGTCATGTCCGACTGTTAGCGACCCCATAGACCGCAGCCTACCAGGCTCCTCCATCCATGGGATTTTCCAGGCAAGAGTACTGGAGTGGGGTGCCATTGCCTTCTCCTACTACAATGGCAAGGAAAACCAAATCAAGGAAATATGTACCCTTTTCTCTCACACACACCCCACCCTACCCACTCCACCCCCCGCTCCTCTTTGCAGGGTATAGAGTGGAACTGGCCTCATTTAGCACCCAAGGCCTTGCTAGTTAGAATTACTAATCAAACATGAGAACTGTTCTAACTGCTGTGAAAAAGTACAGACTGATTTAACACTGATAGGATGTACCTCAAGGACTAGCTAAATAGATAAACATATTACCTCATTACCACAAACTTATTTATTTTTATTTGGTTTTAAATTTTTATTAGAGTATAGTTGATTTATAGTGTTAGTTTCTGCTATAAAGTGAACAGTTATACATATATCCACTCTTTTTCAGATTCTTTTTCTATCTAGGTCATTACAGAGCATTGAGTAGAGTTCCCTGTGCTAAATGGTAGGTTCTTATTACCCACCTATTTTTTGTAGTAGAATGTATGTGGCAATCCCAACCTCCCAATTAATCCCTTCCCACTCCTGTTCCCTCCCTGGTAACCATAAATTCATTTTCTACGTCTGTGACTCTATTTCTGTTTTGTAAGTAAGTTCATTTGTACCATTTATTTATTTTACCACAAACTTATTTGAGTCTCATTTTACTGGTAAGGAAACTAAGGCCATAGAGAGGAGGAGAAACTTACCTTTATATCACAGCCAAGCCACTAAAACCAGGCAGTCTGCCAGAGTCCATGCTCTTGATCATTCATTATACAAATTAACTTAAGCAAAGAAGTGAATTGAGCAAAAGTGCTAGAGGAGAAGAAAGCTCAAAGAGAGGAGTCCAGTGAGATCAGCTATATGGGCATTCAGACTTGTCAAATCCTTTGCATGTCTCCATCCCTTAAAACCCTTGACTCCCAGCCTTAGGGAAAGGATGACTAATACTCTATAAGTCCAGGGAAGGTGGCTAATTCCCCATCAGTTCCCAAAGCTAAAATTGATTGACTTAATAATCTCAAGTGCTGCAACTAACACTCTTTTAGACCAATAGCTCAGAAGAATCAGGACTGAGTCCAATTTTGTAGAGTTCTGTGAGTTTGAGTGAACTCCGGGAGTTGGTGATGGATAGGGAGGCCTGGCGTGCTGCAACTCATGGGGTCACAAAGAGTTGGACACCACTGAGCAACTGAACTGAACTGAACTGATTCTATCTTACATCCCAGTTGTGATAACTGCAAGTAGTGGATGCTGGGGTGAGCTGCCCCCACCCCTCTTTTAGAACAAAGACAGTCATTTTCCCGGCTGCTGAGAATGCTGCCTACCGAAGAATCACATCTGTATCCCTCTCTGGGAGTTAGCCTTAGCCACATGGAGCTGCCACCACCACACATCCCTTAGAATGGACAAGATTCAAAATACTGATGACACTCCATGCTGGAGAGGATATGCAGGAATTCTCATTCACTTCTGTAAGGAATGCGAAATGGTACAGCCCACTTTGGAGAACAGTTTGGCAGTTTCTTATAAATGGAGCTGCCACACCCAGGTGATGCTCTCTCTTTTTGAAGAGCTCACATTCAATGACTAGAAGATCCAGAGGTACAGAGGCCCATTCAACTAAAGGGCCATCCCAGTCCCGAGCTGCCAGGAGGAATGGCTGAGGACTCGTCTTAAAACTATCAGAATTCAATAGCCCTCTTTGCCATTTCCACTTCCTTTATTCCCTTACAGATGTGGTTTTCAAAAAGACTCCCTCGAATTCTCTTTATACAAATCATCTGATTCCCAGGAGACCTAACCTAAAACAGTTGGTATGAAAGCAGACTGTGTGTTAGTCGCTCAGTCGTGTCCAACTCTTTGCAAACCCTCCAGGTTCCTCTGTCCATGGGATTCTCCAGGCAAGATTATTGGAGTGGCTTGCCATTTCCTTCTCCAATGGAAGTAGGTTATAAGATAATATTTTGGAACTGGATCACCAACTGTCAGTGAGGACACTGTCATTGGTGGTAGGTGGAATACTGATAGCTCCTAGCATGATCAGTTCAGTTCATTTCAGTTCAGTCACTCAGTCGTGTCTGACTCTCTGCAACCTCATGAATCACAGCACGCCAGGCCTCCCTGTCCATCACAATCTCCCAGAGTTCTCTCAGACTCACGTCCATCGAGTCAGTGATGCCATCCAGCCATCTCATCCTCCGTCTTCCCCTTCTCCTCCTGCCCCCAATCCCTCCCAGCATCAGAGTCTTTTCCAATGAGTCAACTGTTCGCATGAGGTGGCCAAAGTACTGGAGTTTCAGCTTCAGCATCATTCCTTCCAAAGAAATCTCTGGGCTGATCTCCTTCAGAATGGACTGGTTGGATCTCCTTGCAGTCCAAGGGACCCTCAAGAGTCTTCTCCAACACCACAGTTCAAAAGCATCAATTCTTCAGCGCTCAGCCTTCTTCACAGTCCAACTCTCACATCCATACATGACCACAGGAAAAACCATAGCCTTGACTAGACGGACCTTAGTCGGCAAAGTAATGTCTCTGCTTTTGAATATACTATCTAGGTTGGTCATAA
>SJYQ01094101.1:47994-76839 GCA_006410935.1 Redunca redunca | reverse complement strand
AAAGGTCAATTATCCTGTGTAGAAATTAATATTTGCAATCACAAATGGTACTCCTACTTCAGATAGATACTTCAAATCTGTGGTTTGGGTGACAAGAAAAAAATTGTGTTTGAAACTCATTACATACTATCAGAAAACAATTCAATTCTGTGTTATATAGAAAATAAGTTATGGATACATGTATATGTATGGTTGAGTCACTTTGTTGCTCACCTGAAACTGTCACAACATTGTTTGTTAATTGGCTATGCCCAATACAAAATAGAAAGTTTAAAAGAGAGAAGGAAAGAAAGCATGGTTAGGTAAGAAAACCAAACAGTTAATTGACCGTAACTTGATTCCTTTTAATAAATTAAGCACCAAAATGCTGTATATTAAAAAAAAATACTTTTATTGGACATGTATTTGAAAATGTTCAAAATGTATTATTGGTAGTGTTTATTTTTTCAGTTTGATTGAGTTATAATTGACAAGATTATAAGATAGGGTGTATAACATGATGACTTTATACATACATATGAAAAAGTGAAAGTGAAGTCATTCAATCGTGTCTAACTCTTTGTGACCCTGTGAATGGTAGCCTACCAAGCTCCTCCGTCCATAGGATTTTCCAGGCAAGAGTCCTGGAGTGGGTTGCCATTTCCTTCTCCAGGGGATCTTCCCAACCCAGGGATCAAACCTGGGTCTCCCACATTGTAGGCAGACTCTTTACTGTCTGAGCCACCAGGGAAGTCATATATACATATACTTCAGGGCAAATAGATGGGGAAAAAATGGAAAAGGTGGCAGATTTTATTTTCTTGGGCTTCAAAACCACTGTGAATGGTGACTGCAGAAATAAGACACTTTCTCCTTGGAAGAAAAGCTATGACAAACCTAGACAGCATATAAAAAAGCAGGGACATCACTTCACCAACAAAGGTCTTTTAAGTCCAAGTTAAGGTTTTTCTATGTATGGATGTGAGAGTTGGACCATTAAAAAAGCTGAGCGCTGAAGAATTGATGCTTTTGAACTGTGGTGCTGGAGAAGACTCTTGAGAGTCCCTTAGACAGCAAGGAGATCAAACCAATCAATCCTAAAGAGAATCAAGCCTGAATTTTCATTGGAAGGACTGATGCTGAAGCTGAAGCTCCAGTCTTTTGGCCACCTGATGCGAACAGCCAACTCATTTGAAAAGACCCTGATGCTGGGAAAGATTGAAGCGGGGAGGAAAAAAGGGGCAACAGAAGATGAGATGGTTGGATGGCATCACAGACTCAGTGGACATGAGTTTGAGCAAACTCTGGGAGATGGTGAGGGACAGAGAGGCCTGGCATGCTGCAGTCCATGGGGTCACAAAGAGTTGAACATGAGTTGGTGACTGAATAACAAATTATCAACTGTAGTCACTATGTTATATGTTAGATCCTTAAACCTTTTTCATTTTACAGCTGAAAATTTGTACCAACTTCTTTAATTCTATATTTTGTGCTAATACTTAGTGTCATTTATTAACTTTTAAAGCTACTGTGCGTTGGTTAAGAGTTCTCTTTTCAATGCAGGGTGTGCTGGTTTGATCCCTGCTCAGACAGCTAAGACCCCATGACTCCCTGCCAAAAACCAAAACATAAAACAGAAACAATATTGTAACAATGGCAATAAAGACTTTAAAATAAAAATAAAGCTTCTTTCAACTCAGTGATTTTATGCACTTATTTTCAGACATGCTGGAGGTTATAAAATCCCAGGGACGGGGGAGCCTGGTGGGTTGCCATCTATGGGGCTACACAGAGTCGGACATGACTAAAGTGACTTAGCAGAGGTTATAAGACAAGAAAACACAAGTGTGTTGTTTATGAAGCTAAATTTATTCAACCTAAGGACTTTACCTTTTACCTTTCTTTTTAGGACTTAACTTTTTTATTATGTCCATTCTACTTTTTTTGTATTTTATAATCCTTTCTGTTACTAATACTGTAATACAGGTAATCAGTTCAGCTGCTCAGTAGTGTTGGACTCTTTGTGACCACGTGGACTGCAGCAGGCCAGGCTTCTGTGTCCAGTATAGACAATAGGATATTTTAAGACATACTTTCATGACAAAATTAGTCAAAAATTTTTTTAATACTACTGTTTTATAAAATCCAAAAGTCTGGCAACTCAAACTTAGAAATTATGTAGGAGACAGTTCCTCTCATGAACCTTAAAAACTAATAATTGCTTAAGAAGTAGTTTGAAAATTTGTGTTGATATTTTATTCAGTATTGATCTATTGTTATTATGTACGTTGACTGTTAGAGAAGTCTTAAAAATTTAAAAGAAGAAATGTTATAAGTAGCTCATATTTGAAGAAAAACCTTTGTGATTTACTTTCATTCATAACTACAAACTTTATATTTATCTTAGGTAACTTGTAAACCAAGCCAGAGCTCATCATCTTATTTCAGGGTTACTGTTTCTGTTGCTGAGCCCTTTTCTTCTAACATTGCAAATATTCCAAGAGATTTGGTTGATGAGATTTTGGAAGAACTAGAGCATAGTGTGTCTCTCTTGGAAGTGTACCCTGTTGAAGGACAAGATTCTGATTTACATGATATTGCTTTGGCCTTGGAAGTTGTAAGGTATTAGAGCTTTTTACTTCTGAAAGTTCTCATATTTAAAAAGTTGATTTAATATGTAAGCCTTGTTCATATAGGTACTTTATTTAACTTTTACTCACGGCTGAAATCAATTTTTCTATTTTTAATGTACATATTTGTACCTAAAATATTCTGTCTTGTGGAAGTATTTTATGTGGGCAATAAGTTTTCTGGGTGTTGATCTTACATATTACAAAACTTGAATTTTAAAAACTTTTAGAGATAAGTCACACTAAATTCTGGGGTATTCCATGGCTTTCACTGATGAGACCCAGGCTCAATTCCTGGTCAGGAAACTGAGATCTGGAAGGCTGCAAGGGGTGGCAAAAAAATAACCCCCAAAACAAAACCACCATATTCTGCTCATATTTAAGCATCTTAAATATATTAGATTTCATTTTTCACATTTAAAAGCATTACAAGTACCAGATGTCATCATCCCCATTATGATTGCTTCTTACACATTGATGCAATTTGAGAGAAGCTATATATAAGCATAATACAGAATATTGGGGGGGCATGTCTTTGTTTTCCTAATACTCCCCCAATATAAAATATGATTCTATCTCAGATATTATATCTTTGGTAAACAAAATCAGCCACAGTCTATGAAATGTGGAACATGAATTTTATAATCCCACTTCAAGAAACATTATCTATAGTAACTTGAAATATAATGCAGATCATCTAATGTTTGAAGTTTTACTTTTAATATTAGTTCACTGAAAGTTTATTTTGAAATATTGGTGATGGACAGGGAAGCCTGGTGTGCTGCAGTCCATGAGGTCACAAAGAGTCAGACACGACTGAGCGACTTAACTGAACTTACTGATTTTTTTAAACAATTAAGATTCATATAAGGATTTTTGACATCAGGATATCTTTATAAACATGGTACTGGCTGATTTTGACCACTGTCATCTCAATTTGATTCGTCATAGGTTTTTTTATGACTTTCTTTGGAGAGACTGGGATGATGAAGAAAGTTGTGAGAATTATACTGCTTTGATTGAAGAAAGAATTAATTTGTAAGTATAGTTAAAAACTTACTCATCACATTATGTAAGATAAACATTGTCACTGTACTAATACTTTTCAGGTGGTGTGATATACAAGATGGAACTATACCTGGCCCTATTGCACAACGTTTCAAAAAAACTTTGGAGAAGTATAAAAACAAGCGAGTTGAACTCATTGAGTATCAGAGCAATATTAAAGAAGATCCATCTGCGGCAGAAGCTGTTGAATGTTGGAAAAAATACTATGAGATAGTAATGCTCTGTGGATTACTGAAAATGTGGGAAGATTTACGCCTCCGGTAATAGTTTGCTCTATTTTTTTTAAAAAAAGATTTATTTATTTGTTTATCTATTCATTTTTTTGGTTGTCATAGGTGTGGGTCCTCATCACTGTGCACCGGGCATTTCCAGATGCAGCGAGCAGATGCCACTCTTTGATGTGATGCGAGGGCTTCCCACCATGGTGGTCTCTCTGTTACAGAGCTCAGGCTCTGGGTACACTGGCTCAGCAGTTGGCACACAGGCCCCGCCACTTCAGAGCATGTGGGATCCTCCCAGACCAGGGATCAAACCAGTGTCCCCTGTATTGCAAGGCAAATTCTTAACCACTGGGCTACCAAGGAAGCCCTGCCCTATTTTAAATGGAAACAAAAATATTGCATAGTCATTCTTTTTTTAAAAAATAATTAATTTATTTTAATTGGAGGCTAATTAATTTACAATATTGTAGTGGGTTTTGCCATACATTGACATGAATCAGCCATGGATGGTGTACATGTGTCCTCTGTTCTGCATCCTGAATCCCCCTTTCACCTCCCTCCCCATCCCATCTCTCAGGGTCATCCCAGTGCACTGGTCCTGAGCACCCTGTCTCAAAGCATCGAACCTGGACTGGCAGTCTGTTTCACATATGGTAATATACATGTGTCAATGCTATTCTCTCAAATCATCCCACCCTTGCCTTCTCCCACAGAGTCCAAAAGTCTTTTCTTTACATCTGTGTCTCTTTTGCTGTCTTGCATATAGGGTCATTGTTACCATCTTTCTAAGTTCCTTATATATGTGTTAATACACTGTATTGGTGCTTTTCTTTCTGGCTTACTTCACTCTGTATAATAGGCTCCAGTTTCATCCACCTCATTAGAACTGATTCAAATGCATTTTTTTTGATAGCTGAGTAACATTCCATTGTGTATATGTACCACAGCTTTCTTATCCATTCATCTGCTGATGGATATCTAGGTTGCTTTTATGTCCTGGCTATTATAAACAGTGTTGCGATGAACATTGGGGGTACATGTGTCTCTTTCAGTTCTGGTTTCCTTAATGTGTATGCCCAGTAGTGGGATTGCTGGGCCATATGGCAATTCTATTTCTAGTTTTTTAAGGAATCTCCACACTGTTCTCCATAGTGGTGTACTAGTTTGCATTCCCACCAACAGTGTAAGAGGGTTCCCTTTTCTCCACACCCTCTCCAGCATTTATTGCTTGCAGACTTTTGGATCACAGCCATTCTGACTGGCGTGAAATGGTACCTCATTGTGGTTTTGATTTGCATTTCTCTGATAATGAGTGATGTTGAGCATCTTTTCATGTGTTTGTTAGCCATCTGTATGTCTTCTTTGGAGAAATGTCTATTTAGTTCTTTGGCCCATTTTTTGATTGGGTCATTTATTTTTCTGGAATTGAGCTGCGTGAGCTGCTTGTATATCTTTGAGATTAATTTTTTGTCAGTTGCTTTGTTTCCTATTATTTTCTCCCATTCTTAAGGCTGTCTTTTCTCCTTGCTTATAGTTTCCTTCCTTGTGCAAAAGCTTTTAAGTTTAATTAGGTCCCATTTGTTTATTTTTGCTTTTATTTCCATTACTCTGGGAGGTGGGTCATAGAGGATCCTACTGTGATTTATGTCAGAGAGTGTTTTGCCTATGTTTTCCTCTAGGAGTTTTATAGTTTCTGGTCTTACATTTAGATCTTTAATCCATTTTGAGTTTATTTTTGTGTATGGTGTCAGAAAGTGTTTTAGTTTCATTCTTTTACAAGTGGTTGACCAGTTTTCTTAGCACCACTTGTTAAAGAGATTATCTTTTCTCCATTGTATATTCTTGCCTCCTTTATCAAAGATAAGGTGTCCATAGGTGCGTGGATTTATCTCTGGGCTTTCTGTTTTGTTCCATTGATCTATATTTCTGTCTTTGTGCCAGTACCATACTGTCTCAATGACTGTAGCTTTGTAGTATAGTCTGAAGTCAGGCAGGTTGATTCCTCCAGTTCCATTCTTCTTTCTCAAGATTGCTTTGGCTATTTGAGTTTTTTTTGTATTTCCATACAAATTGTGAAATTATTTGTTCTAGTTCTCTGAAAAATACCATTGGTAGCTTGATAGGGATTGCATTGAATCTATAGATTGCTTTGGGTAATATACTCATTTTCATTATATTGATTCTTCTGATTCATGTACATGGTATATTTCTCCATCTATTTGTGTCATCTTTGATTTCTTTCATCAGTGTTTTATAGTTTTCTACATAAATAGGTCTTTTGTTTCTTTAGGTAGATTTATTCCTAAGTATTTTATTCTTTTCATTGCAATGGTGAATAGAATTTTTTCCTTAATTTCTCTATTTTCTCATTGTTAGTGTATAGGAATGCAAGGGATTTCTGTGTGTTAATTTATATCCTGAAACTTTATATTCATTGATTAGCTCTAGTAATTTTCTGGTGGTGTCTTTCAGTTCAGTTCAGTCACTCAGTTGTGTCCGACTCTTTGAGACCCCATGAATCGCAGCACGCCAGGCCTCCCTGTCCATCACCAACTCCTGGAGTTCACTCAAACTCATGTCCCTTGAGTCAGTGATGCCATCCAGCCATCTCATCCTCTGTCATCCCATTTTCCTCCTGCCCCCAATCCCTCCCAGCATCAGAGTCTTTTCCAATGAGTCAACTCTTCACATGAGGTGACCAAAGTACTGGAGCTTCAGCTTTAGCATCATTCCTTCCAAAGATATCCCAGGGCTGGTCTCCTTCAGAATGGACTGGTTGGATCTCCTTGCAGTCCAAGGGACTCTCAAGAGTCTTCTCCAACACCACAGTTCCAAAACATCAATTCTTTGGCACTCAGCCTTCTTCACAGTCCAACTCTCACATCCACACATGACCACTGGAAAAACCGTAGCCTTGACTAGATGGAACTTTGTTAACAAAATAATGTCTCTGCTTCTGAATATGCTATCTAGGTTGGTCATAACTTTCCTTCCACTGAGTAAGCATCTTTTAATTTCATGACTGCAGTCACCATCTGCAATGATCTTGGAGCCCCCCCCCAAAAAAAGTCTGACACTGTTTCCACTGTTTCCCCATCTATTTCCCATGAAGTGATGGGACCAGATGCCATGATCTTCGTTTTCGGAATGTTGAGCTTTAAGCCAACTTTTTCACTCTCCTCTTTCACTTTCATCAAGAGGCATTTTTAGTTCCTCTTCAATTTCTGCCATAAGGGTGGTGTCATCTGCATATCTGAGGTTATTGATATTTCTCCTGGCAATCTTGATTCCAGCCTGTGCTTTTTCCAGGTGGTGTCCTTAGGGTTTTCTATGTAGAGGATCATGTCATCTGCAAACAATGAGAGTTTTACTTCTTCTTTTCCAGTCTGGATTCCTTTTATTTCTTTTTCTTCTCTGATTGATGTGGCCAAAACTTCCAAAACTATGTTGAATACTAGTGGTAAGAGTGGGCACCCTTGTCTTATTCCTGACTTTAGGGGAAATGCTTTCAATTTTTCACCATTGAGGATAATATTTGCTATGGGTTTATCATATATGGCTTTTATTATGTTGAGGTATGTTCCTTCTATGCCTGCTTTTTGGAGGGTTTTTATCATAAATGGATGCTGAATTTTGTCAAAGGCTTTCTCTGCATCTATTGAGATAATCATATGGTTTTTATCTTTCAATTTGTTAATGTGGTGTATCACATTGATTGTTTTGAGGATACTGAAGAATCCTTGCATCCCTGGGATAAAGCCCACTTGGTCATGATGTATGATCTTTTTAATACGTTGTGGGATTCTGTTTGCTAGAATTTTGTTGAGGATTTTTGCCTCTATGTTCATCTGTGATATTGGCCTATAGTTTTCTTTTTTTGTGGCATCTTTGTCTGGTTTTGGTATTAGGGTGATGGTGGCCTCATAGAATGAGTTTGGCAGTTTACCTTCCTCTGCAATTCTCTAGAAGAGTTTGAAGAGGACAGGTGTTAGCTCTTCTCTAAATTTTTTGGTAGAATTCACCTGTGAAGCCATCTGGTCCTGGGCTTTTGTTTGTAGGAAGATTTTTTATTACACTTTTCATTTCCATGCTTGTGATGGGTCTGTTAAGATTTTCTATTTCTTCCTGGTTCAGTTTTTGAAGGTTATACTTTTCTAAGAATTCATCCATTTTTTCCAAGTTGTCCATTTTATTGTTTTATAGTTGCTGATAGTAGTCTCTTATGATACTTTGTATTTCTGTGTTGTCTGTTGTAATTTCTCCATTTTCATTTCTAATTTTGCTGATTTGATTCTTCTCCCTTTTTTTCTTGATAAGTCTGGCTAATGGTTTGTCTGTCTTCTCAAAGAACCAGTTTTTAGTTTTGTTGATTTTCTCTATAGACTCTTTTGTTTCTTTTTCATTTATTTCTGCCCTAATTTTTATGATTTCTTTCCTTCTACTAACCCTGGGGTTCTTCATTTCTTCTTTTTCTAGTTGCTTTAGGTGTAAAGTTAGGTTATTTATTTGATTTTTCTGTTGTTTCTTGAGGTAAGCTTGTATTGCTGTGAACCTTTCCCTTAGCACTGCTTTTACTGAATCCCATAGGTTTGGGGTTGTTGTGTTTTCATTTTCATTTGTTTCTAGGCATATTTTGATTTCTTCTGTGATTTGTTGGTTATTCAGAAGCGTGTTGTTTAACCTCCATGTTTGTATTTTTAACAGTTTTTTTTTCCTGTAGTTGATATCTAATCTTACCTCATTGTGATCAGTAAAGATACTCAAAATGATTTCAAATTTCTTGAATTTACCAAGGCTAGATTTATGGCCCAGGATGTGATCTATCCTGGAGAATGTTCCATGTGCACTTGAGAAAAAGGTGAAATTCACAGTTTGGGGGTGAAATGTCCTATAGACATCAATTAGATCTAACTGGTTCATTGTATCATTTAAAGTTTGTGTTTCCTTCCTAATTTTCTGTTTAGTTGATCTATCCATAGGTGTAAGTGCGGTATTAAAGTCTCCCACTATTATTGTGTTACTGTTAATTTCTCTTTTCATATTTGTTAGCATTTGCCTTATATATTACAGTGTTCCTATGTTGGATGCATATATATTTATAATTGTTATATCTTCTTTTTGGATTGATCCTTTGATCATTATGTAGTGTCCTTTGTCTCTTTTCACGCCCTTTATTTCAAAGTCTATTTTATCTGATATGAGTACTGCTAATCCTGCTTTATTTTGGTCTCCATTTGCATGAAATATCTTTTTCCAACCCTTCACTTTCAGTCTGTATGTGTCCCTTGTTTTGAAGTGGATCTCTTGTAGACAGCATATACAGGGGTCTTGTTTTTGTATCCATTCAGCTAGTTTTTGTTTTGTGGTTGGGGCATTCAACCCATTTACATTTAAGGACTTCCCTGGTGGCTCAGATGGTAAAGCGTCTGTTTACAATGCAGGAGACCCGGGTTTGATCCCTGGGTTGGGAAGATCCCCTGGAGAAGGAAATGGCAATCCACTCCAGGACTATTGCCTGGAAAATCCCATGGACAGAAGAGCCTGGGAGGCTACAGCCCATGGGGTCGCAAAGAGACAGACACAACTGAGCAATTTCACTTCACTTCACTTCACATTGATAAGTATGATCCCGTTGCCAATTACTTTGTTGTTTTGGGTTTGAGTTTGTAAACCTTTTCTGTGTTTCCTGTCTAGAGAAGATCCTTTAGCATTTGTTGATGAGCTGGTTTGGTAGTGCTGAATTTTCTCAGCTTTTGCTTGTCTGTAAAGCTTTTGATTTCTCCTTCATATTTGAATGAGATCCTGACTAGGTATAGTAATCTGGGTTGTATGTTTTTCTTTTTCATCACTTTAAGTATGTCCTGCCATTCCCTTCTGGCCTGAAGAGTTTCTATTGAAAGATTAGCTGTTATCCTTATGGGTATCCCCTTGTGTGTTATTTGTTGCTTTTCCCTTGCTGCTTTTAATATTTGCTCTTTGTGTTTGATCTTTGTTAATTTGATTAATGTGTCTTGGGGTGTTTCACCTTGGGTTTATCCTGTTTGGGACTCTCTGGGTTTCTTGGATTTGGGTGGCTATTTCCTTCCCTATTTTAGGGAAGTTTTCAACTATTATCTCCTGAAGTATTTTCTCACAGCCTTTCTTTTAGTCTTCTTCTTTTGGACTCCTATGATTTGAATGTTGGGGCGTTTAACATTGTCCCAGAGGTCTCTGAGGTTGTCCTCATTTCTTTTCATTCTTTTTTCTTTTTTCCTCTCGGCATCATTTATTTCCACCATTCTATCTTCCACCTCACTTATCCTGTCTTCTGCCTCAGTTACTCTACTATTGGTTCCCTCCAGAGTGCTTTCGATGTCAGTTATTGCATTATTCATTATTGATTTACTCATTTTTATTTCTTCTAGGTCTTTGTTAAACATTTCTTGCATCTTCTCAATCTGTTTATCTGTAACTCCATTTTGTTTTCAAGATTTTGGATCATTTTTACTATCATTATTCTGAATTGTTTTTCAAATAGACTCTCTGTCTCCTCTTTTGTTTGGTTTGGTGGTTATTTATCATGTTCCTTTACCTGCTAAATATTTCTCTGCGTTTTCATTTTGTTTAGGTTGCTGTGTTTGGGGTGGCCTTTCTGAAGGCTGGAAGTTTGTGGTTCCTCTTTATTGTGGAGGTTGCTCCCTGTGGGTGGGGTTGGACTAGTGGCTTGTCAAGGTTTCCTGGTTAGGGAAGCTTGCATCTGTCTTCTGATGGATGGAGCTGGATTTCTTCTCTTTGGAGTGCAATGAAGTGTCCAGTAGTAAGTTTTGAGGTTTCTATGGATTTGGTGTGATTTCGAGCAGCCTGAATTTTAATGCTCAGGGCTGTGTTCCTGCGTTGCTGGAGAAGTAGCATGATATGTTTTGCTCTGGAACTTGTTCGCTCCTGGGTGGAGCTTGATTTTAATGTAGGTATGGAGGCTTTTGGATGAACTCTTGTCGATTAGTGTTCCCTGCAGTCAGGAATTTTCTGGTGTTCTCAAGTTTTAGATTTAAGCCTCCTGCCTCTGGCTTTCAGTCTTATTCTTACAGTAGCCTCAAGACTTATCCATCCATACAGTACAGATGATAAAACATCTAGGTTAATGGTAAAAAGATTCTCCACAGTGAGGGACACCCAAAGAGGTTCACAGAGTTATATGGAGAAGAGAAGAAGGAGGATGGAGATAGTGGTGACCAGGAGGAGAAGAGGGGAAATCAAAAGGGGAGAGACCAATCTAGCCAGTAATCAGTTCCCTAAGTGTTCTCCACAGCCCAGAACACCCAGAGAGATTCACAAAGTAGAGAAGAGAAGGGGAAAGGAGGAGACAGAGGTGACCTGGGGGAGGAAAGGGAGAATCAAAAGGACAGAGAGCAATTAAGCCAGTAATCATACCCCTAAGTAAAAATGGGTACTGAAGATTAGATTCTTAAAGGTACAAAATTGATAACAAATACCAAAGAGCAAAGATTAAAAGTCTAGAGTAGGGACTTCCCTGGTGGTCCAGTGGCTAAGACTCTGAGCTCCCAGTGCAGGGGGCCCAGGTTCGATCCCTGGTCAGGGAGCTACTTCCCACATGCTACAACTAAGACCCAGAGCAGCCAAATAAATTAAAAATAAAAAATCTAGAGTAGAGGTTAGACTCTCTAAACTACAATATTAAAAATACAAAACAAAATCAAACACAAAAATTATAAAATATATATATATTTGAAATTTGCTTTAAAAATAGGGGTTTTTTTTGCAAGGTAGTAATANGTAATAAAGAACTTAAAAATTTTTAAAGTAAAAAAAATAAAAAATGATAATAGTAAAAATATATCTAGGAGTTTCTCTGGAGCTGTTTAGGGCAGTGTGGGGTCAGTTCAGTTTCAGATAGTTCCTTGTTCCAGCTTATACTTCTTCTCAAGGTCTATAGGCCCCTTCCAATGCTTAGTCAGTGCTAACTACAGGGTTTTAATCTGTTGCACCTGTCACTTCTAGAGCAGTTCCCGCTTCTTTGCCTTCCTTTGTTTGTAAGTCTCTTCAGTGTCTAATTTCCACCCTGACACAAGAGGGCAAAGGTGTCACTTGTTCAGTTGTGCTATGGGAAGGGAGGAAACTGCAAACAAATGTCACTGACGTGTGTGGGGAGAGCTCTGTTATGGACCACAATGGGTTTGCCCGAGCTCATGGTGGCATGTGCTTTCCTGGTCTACAGTGCTCAGGCTCTGCAGAAGACCTGTCCAAAGCAGGCCCTGCGTTTCATACACTTCCCAGGTCTAAGATGCTCAGGTTCAGGTTCTCAGATACTCCACAAAGGCACAGACTTGGTTGGGCGTGCGTTCTGTGCCCTTCCCAGGTCCGAGTGGCTCAGGTGACCAGGTGTTTGGCGAGCACACTGTCCCAGGTGGGCTGTGCGTCTTAATCACCTCCCCAGTCCCAGCTGCTTGGTTTCCTGGGTGCACCAGGAGAGCACTGTCTCAGGTGTGCCGTGTGTCTCCTCTGGGGAGCTGATCTCTGGCTGCAACCCTCCTGGCAGATGTCAACTGTCCAGGATCGCAGGAAGACTTGGTTAGCAACCTGGAGCCTGCTCACAGTTTGGTGGAGGGTGCTGTCTCTGGGGCCAAGATTGCCTCTCATCTTCTGGCTATGGCTGTCTCCCACCTGCCTCTCTTGCCTCTGGCAAGGGGAGGGGCTGGTCTAGAGCTGGCTAGCTCTCCTTTGGTATTTATGCAATCCTTTGTTCTGTGAGCGGGCCAGGCTGTGCCTTAGATTAGAGCTTTTCGCTGGGAAGTTCTCTCTCTTTCTTTTTTCTCTCTCTCTGGCTATCCCACAGTTTGGGTTGCTATCTCACATTAGCTCCCTCAGATTGTTTTCAGGGCATTCAGGCCCAGTCCTTACCCTAAGTATTCAACTCTCACCTCCCTGTTCAGACCCCGCTCGCTGGACGCAGCGTCTGGGCTACTTCTCCGCTGGGAGCTGCAGTTAGGCCTGTGTTCTGTGAGTTGGTTTGTTTGTTTGTTTTTTTTCCCCTCCTGGTTATGTTGCCCTCTGAGATTCCAAAACTCCCCACAGACCCACCGGTGAGAGGGTTTCCTGCTATTTGGAAACTTCTCCTCCTTCATGACTCCCTTCCCGGGTCGGATCTTCATCCCTAACTCTTTTGTCTCTTTTTTTGTCTTTTATATTTGTCCTACCCTCTTTCAAGGAGAATGAGCTGCCTTTCTGGGTGCCTGGTGTCCTCTACCAGCGTTCAGAAGTTGTTTTGTGGAAGTTTTTCAGCATTCAAATGATCTTTTGATGAACTCATTGGGGAGAAAGTGGTCTCCCTGTCCTATTCCTCCATCTTCCATGGTCATTCTTTTATCATATCACTTGTCATATATCACCCCAATTGAAATAGGTTATAAAAATAGACATCTAATTTATGCTTTTGAACTGTGGTTTTGGAGAACACTCTTGGGAGTCCCTTGGACTGCAAGGAGATAAAACCAGTCAGTCCTAAAGGAAATCAGTCCTGAATATTCATTGGAAGGACTGATGCTGAAGCTGAAGCTCCAACACTTTGGCCACCTGATGCGAAGAACTGACTCATTGGAAAAGACCCTGATGCTGGGAAAGATTGAGGGCAGGAGGAGAAGAGGACGACAGAGGATGAGATGGTTGGATGGCATCACTGACACAATGGACATCAGTTTGAGCAAGCTCTGGGAGTTGGTGATGGACAGGGAAGCCTGGTGTGCTGCAGTCCATGGGGTCACAAAGAGTCAGACACGACTGAGAAACTGAACTGAACTGAACTGAATTTATGAGATAAGCATAGGCACAACTACCAATATTGGAAAATTATTTTTATATGAGCTGAATTCACTGAAATCAATGTTTTGGGGTTTTTTATTTTTAAAACTCATAAATCTAGTCCTTTCCTTACCTTTCTTCTTTACCTTCTTAATTTTGGCCAAAGCATAAGGAAAGAGTCAGGAGACATTGTCCACATATAAAATGCAAAGTAGAGAGTGAGAATTTGTGGCATTTTGGTTTGAGGGTCATCACCAGCTGTTATAGCTCAGGTAGCAAAAAAAGTGCCATCTTACTGTTTCAAGGTGACACAAAGGACAGAGTTCAAGGCTGACAGAGTAGCTGGAAATTTAGTTGGGATATTCTGAAAGTGAGAGAGCTGCAAAAGGAGTGAGACCCAAAATTTGAGCAACAGAGAATCTCAACAGAGAAATGAAAACTATAATGAAAAGAACCAAGAATTTCTGGATTTAGCTCTGACATGCAAAGAGCTTGTGAGTTATCATCCCTATCCTTACAAGAAAATAGCTGAACAAACTTGAAAATTACTTTCTTGGAACCATCAGAGAACTGAGATCACAGGACAAACTGCCACCCTAAAATTTGAAGAAAGGTAGATTCAGAGAGTCACAGCTAAGATCTGCTTATCTTGAACAGAACCAGCCAGAGCCATAAATTATAAGAACATTTAAATGGTAATTTTGATTGCTGGATGCTGAATGATAACTAGTATGAAAGAAACTCAGAGGGAGCCGCAGTTATTAGTGAGATCCCATACCTTTGTGGGGTTTTACCTCTAGGAGTCTCACTATGTTCTCAGTGAAGAGCCAAGAAAGATTCTATTATGACTCTGGAAGGGTGAAGGGAAAAGTACCCATTATGAAATATACCCAGAGCATTCTCCGTAATAAAGATCTGCTATTCTCCAGAAGAAAAGTCTTTACCAGAGCTTTTTGCCACCTAGAGGAAAGGCATTTCTCTGACTCTAGTCCCTTCTAGCCTTCCTGTCTGGGGAAAGAGAGGATTAAGAAACAGTTGTGAAGGTCACAGTCCAAGGACATAGACTCAGCAAGTAATCACAGGAGTATAGACACTTCCTCTCTGCTAAATCTTAAAACCATACCAACAAGATTCCAGGATAATAACTGGATTATAGTTAAAAGAGCTGTAAGACACAGACTCTTCTAAAGAGTAGTTTGGGGCTTCTAAAGGAAGCCTGAAGATATATAGAGGAGAATTGGAAATTTCCGAAAATTGGAAATTACAGGAATTTGAAGTCTTTGACACACAAAGCCACAGCAAATAAACATAGGCTACCTCCTGGTTGGATTAATAATTAATCTACCTCACTTCCTGTTAGCCATGTGTGGGTTTCAAAAAAAAAAATATGATATGCTAAAAGGCAAGGAAATAAACCAAGTCTGAGGAGGGAAAGCAAGCATCAATAACAGACTCAATTATGATTTTGGAATTTACCAGACAGGAAATTTAAAATAGCTATGATTGGGACTTCCCTGGCAGTTCAGTGGTTAAGACTCTGTACTTCCACTGCAGGGGGCACAGGTTCGATCCCTGGTCAGGGAACTAAGATCCCGCATGCCATGCAGTGCAACCAAAAAAAAAAAAAGTAGCTATGATTAATATGTTAAGGACTTTAATGGAAAAAAGTATACAACATGCAAGAAAAAAAATGGATAATGTTCAAGCAAAACATGGAAACTGTAAGAATGAATTAAAGGATCATTCTAAAAATCAAAGACACTGTAAATAGAAATGAAGACTTCCTTTGAAGGGCTCATGAATAGATGGGACACAACTGAGGAAAGAATCAGAAAGCTTGAAGATATGTCAATCAAGTTGTCTCAAACTGAAGTACAAAGAGAAAAGATAATGAAAAAAACTCTAAGAATTGTGGAATAGTTTCAAAGAATGTAGCATATGTGCAACTGGAGTACCAGAAGAGAAGAAAGCAAATGCAGCTGAAAAAAAAATTCAAATTCATAATGGTGAAAATTTTCCAAAATTAAATGAAGACACCAAACCACAGATCCAAGAAGCTTAGCGAACACCAAGTAGGACAAATACTTCCAAAATGTGCCAATAGGCATATTATATTTAAAATGAAGAAAATCACAGATAAGAAAAAATCTTGAAAGAAGCCAAGAGGGTAAAGAAACCCTATCTCTGTGTGTGTGTTTAATTGTTCAGTCATGTCTGACTCTTTGCAATCACATCACCTGTAGCTTGCCATGCTCCTCTGTCCATTGGATTTTCCCAGAAAGAATACTGGAGTGGGTTTGCATTTCCTACTCCAGGGGATCTTCCCAAACCAGGGATTGTACCTGTGTCTCTTGCGTCTCCTGTGTTGGCGGTGGATTCTTTGCCACTGAGCCACCAGGGAAGCCAACACCTTTTTTTTTTTTCCTTTGCAAAGTCTTCCAAAAAATAAAAAGAGAAGGGACTACTTCCCTAACTCATTCTATGAGGACATTATCACCTTGATACCAAAACTATAGAAAGATATCACAAGAAAACTGCAGAAAATATCCTGTATAAATATAGATGCAAGGACTTAGTCCTTGGTGGTCCAGTGGTTAGGACTCTGAGCATCCAATGCACAGGATGTGGGTGCAATCCCTGGTCAGGGAACTAAGTCCCACGTGCTGGAGGACACAGCCAAAAGACTTAAATAAATAAATACAGATGCAAAATCTTCAATAATACTTTAACAAACTGGGTCTAGCAACATATGAAAAAGATTAGACACTATGACAAGTGGAATTTATCCCAGGAATGCAAGGTTGGTTTAACATATGGAAATAAATCAATATAATACACAATAAAGCCACATTATCATCTCAAAAGTTACAGAAAAATCATTTGACAAAATTCCTCTTTTGTGATAAAAATTCTAAAAAAAACTGACAATAGAATGGATCTTCCTCAACCTGTTTAAGGCTATCTGTGAAAATCCTATAGCATCATATTTACCAATGAAAGAATGGATGTTTCCCCGCCTAAGATCAGGAACAAGACAATGATGTCCACTCTTGTATTCAGTTGTGCTGGAGGTTCTAACCAGAACAGTAGGAAAGAAAAGGAAATAAATTCATCCAGATCCAAAAAGAAAAATGAAAATTATCTCTACTTGCAGATGACATAAACTTGTATATATAAAATCCTAATGAATTGATGCTTTTGAACTGTGGTGTTGGAGAAGACTCTTGAGAGTCCCTTGGACTGCAAGGAGATAAAACCAGTCCATCCTAAAGGAGATCAGTCCTAGGTGTTCATTGGAGGGACTGATGTTGAAGCTGAAGCTCCAATACTTTAGCCACCTGATGCAGAGAGCTGACTCATTTGAAAAGACCCTTAATGCTGGGAAAGATTGAGGGCAGGAGGAGAAGGGGATGACAGAGGATGAGATGGTTGGATGGCATCACTGACACAATGGACACATGGCTTTGCGTGGACTCCAGGAGTTGGTGATGGACAGGGAAGCCTGGCGTGCTGCAGTTCGTGGGGTCACAAAGAGTCGGACACAGCTGAGTGACTGAACTGAATAATGAAATATTTTTCTGTGATGTAAAGAAATTGCTGATATACAAAATAACATGGTGGATCTCAAAATAGTCTGACTGGAAAACTCCAGACACAAGAGAGTACATAGCATGTTCTACTTTAAAATTCCATTTTACAATTAGAAAAAAGGTAATCGTACTAATGAACCTATTTGCAGGGCAGGAATAGAGATGCCGACATAGAGAACAGACTTGCATACACAGCTGGGGAAAGAGAGGAATTGAGAGAGTAGCACTGAAACATACATTACCATATGTGAAACAGAGAGCTAATGGGAAGTTGCTGTATAATACAGGGAGCTCAACCCAGAGCTCTGTGACAACCTAGAGGGATGGAATGGGGTAAGGGGTGGGAGGGAGGTTCAGTAGGGAGGGGACACATGTATACTTGTGGCTGATTCACATGGCTATATAACAGAAACCAACACAACTTGTAAAGCAATTATCTTCCAATTAAAATTACAAGAAAGGAAAATCTATGACCAAAAGATTAGTGGGTTTCTGGAAGATGATGTTGAGGCCTGACTGAAAAGATGTATGAACTTGTACGATGGGAATGTTCTATACATTGAGTGTTATGACTGAGTTAAGTGGGTGTATACATTTGTGAAATCTCATAGAGTGGTTCACTTAAAATGAATGTTATGTAAATTATACCTTATTAAAAGTATAATTTTGAAAATCACTGACATATACCTTTAATTTTAAAGCTAGGATTGTATGGTAAACTATTTCCTGCATGTAAGATGCTTTACTCTTTGAGCAACTAACAATTAGATATATGGTGAAAAAAAAATGAATGGGTAGTTCTCTTTCTCAAATCAAAATTTGCTTAAATAGGTATAAAAGTGCTAAATGGGTTTGATGTTGAAATGTTAAATGAAACTTTTCCTTTGGAGGACATTGCTAATATCTTAGAGTTCAAAATTTAATCATTGGAATGATAAATACTTAGGAACAGTTCTTTGAAATTTTAAGCTTCACAAAAATATTGGTAACTGAGATATTGTTTATATGTGGAACCTAAAAAGAAGGGTGCAAATGAACTTAGTTACAGTACAGAAGTAGAGTCACAAATGTGAAAACAAATTCATGGTCACCATGGTATAAGGTGGAGGGGAGAGAAATAAATTGGGATTGATATATACACACTACAAAGTGTATATAAAATAGATAACTAATAAGGACCTACTGTTATAACACAAGGAACTCTACTGCATATTCTGTAATGACCTATATGGGAAAAGAATCTTAAAAAAGGGTGGCTATATGTATATGCACAACTGATTGACTTTACTGTACACCTGAAACTAACACAACCTTATAAGTTAATTATATACCAATAAATTGTTCTAAATATTGATAATTGAAACATAAGCTGAAAAATATTGGTATTAATGCTGCATCAAGCGATAATCAAAGTGCTGCAGAGAACCCAAAAGATTACACATAAGGTAAATATGGCTGACAGTAATGGTAAAAGTTATACTCAATTTTATTTCTTTCTTTTGATTACACTTAAATGATTAATAGGAAACAGGAACTGTAAAGGAAAGCAGAAAGAAGACAAAGAATGGAATTATCTAAAAGTGCTGAATAGCAATCAGTTAAAAACAATGAAGAGAGAAACTAGAATTGTTTGATGGAAGCCAACAGCCAACTTATCCTGTTTCAAAGGATAAGTTCTCCATAGATAACAAAAACAATCTTAATTAAACATAGTCTCTCAAATTAGGCAGGTCCCAAATATTCTTATACCTCAGTAGCACAGACATACCCTATCTCTGCTTTGAGGGTCTACAATTCAATGTATTATGAAAGTATAACCAGGAAATTTTCTACTGTACTGAAAAGATGATTGAGGTATTGATTGTAGTGAGTTGCATGCAGATTTTCAGAGTTCAAAAGATTTCAGAGTTCAATGGTTTAAACACTCAGTTATCTAAAAGATCTCAGTTATTCCATCACTCTCAGATTGCTCATTGCTCTCAAGAAGCTCAAAATGAATGGAACCTATTTCTCAAAGATGCTTAAGTTTTAAGTAGGTGTACCTTGAATATTTTTCATATTGATTTAATTAAAAATAGATGTTTTCAACTTCAGAGTTCATGGACCCTTCTTTCCAAGAATCCTGAGGCGTAGGAAAGGAAAAAGAAACTTTGGAAAGACTATAACACATATCGTAGCAAAAGTGATGACTACTGACATGGTAAGAAATACATTTTATTCTTATTTGTTCATTTAAGTTTTAGCTGCATATAATTAGAAAACAAGCTCTTTGAAGGTTGGATTCTTGTCTGACGTTAATGTCTTATTTCCTCCATTACACCCAGCTCAATGATTGACATATAATAGGTACTAAATAAATAAATGTCCACAACTATTTACACTAATTTTGTTGCCAGGTGCAATGTAGCACCTATGGGAAAGAAATATGAGAAATACTGCATTTGAGGGAGATACACTTTTGAACCAGACCCACAGTCCTGCTTCTTCCATACATCTGAGCAGTTTGAATGATGGTGGAGATGTTTAGTGGAAGCTGAGTCATGTCCGACTCTTTTCGTGACTCCGTGGACTGTAGCCTGCCAGGCTCTTCTGCCCATGGGATTTCCCAGCAAGTATACTGGAGTGGGTTGCCATTTCCTTCTTCAGGGGCTCTTCCCAACCCAAGGATCAAACCCACATCTCCTGCATTGGCAGGTGGATTCTCTACCACTGAGCCACCTGGGAAGCCCTATGGTGGAGACACGGACAAGTAAACAGGCGATTGCAGTTGCAACACAGGATAATATAATAGTAAATGCTATGATAGGAGTATATACAGGAGGCACTTAGGATGGGTACATAAGCAGAGTTAGGGATTCTGGCAACGCTGGCTGAAAGAAATAATGCAGATGAAACCTAAAGGATGAGTGTAAATTTAACTAGCCCAAGTGGGGAAATGTTCTAAGTCATCTCACTTGACCTCTCAGTAGTATTTCACCGCTCTCTCCTTGAATAGTCTTTCAGTGTCTTCTGTTACCATACTTTGCTGGCTCAATCTCTCTAGTTATTGTTGTATTTTTTCTCCTTCTGTACTCTAAATGCTTGGAACTTATCTTTTTTCTGCACTATAATATGCCTAAGTGATTTATGTGATCTTTTCCCATAACTTGTTATATACACTGATAATCTAAAATGTGTATCCACAGCCCACATTTTTTGTTCTGAGCCCCAAACCAGTATGTCTAGTTACCTATTGCTCATCACCCCTTAATTATCTTCTGAGTACTTCAACTCAGTGTCCACAATTAAATTCATGATCTTATCCAGTACCTAGTTTATATTCTAGAGTTCTCTGTTTCAGTAAACGACACCACCATCTACCCAGTTGTTAATTACCATCTTCTAGAGACTATCATCCCTTCATCGCCTTCATATACCCCTTCCTCCCTCATTAAACCACATCTTGGCGTACACCACGTTGTTTCAGAGAGCTACCCTGTGTCCTTTAGGTCTCAATTTAAATGTCGTTTCCATAGGAAAAAACTTGCTCAACCTTCCAGAATACATAGACTACATACTGTGCACCCTGCATGTTCCCTTACTGTCACTTTTCCTTATCATAACTATGTTAAATATTTTCTGTGGCTACCTATTAAATGTCTGTCTCTTTTACTATTAATATACTAGCTTTTAAGAGCAAGGGGAGTACGTTTATCATTCATCTAGTCACCGAGCATGATGATTGGCATAAGGTGGGTGCTGAGCATTTTTCATTGAATAGTAAATGAGTACATGTTTGATAGAGTACGGGGTATATATGAGTAACTAAAAGAAGTCCAGAAAGGATGGTATTTAATACCTAGTTCAGTTCAGTTCAATTCAGTCGCTCAGTCATGTCCAACTCTTTGCGATCCCATGAATCGCAGCACGCCAGGCCTCCCTGTCCATCACCAACTCCTGGAGTTCACTCAGACTCACATCCATCGAGTCCGTGATGCCATCCAGCCATCTCATCCTCCATCTTCCCCTTCTCCTCCTGCCCCCAATCTCTCCCGTATCAGAGTCTTTTCCAATGAGTCAACTCTTTGCATGAGGTGGCCAAAGTACTGGAGCTTCAGCTTTAGCATCATTCCTTCCAAAGAAATCCCAGGATTGATCTCCTTCAGAATGGACTGGTTGGATCTCCTTGCAGTCCAAGGGACTCTCAAGAGTCTTCTCCAACACCACAGTTCAAAAGCAGCAATTCTTCGGTGCTCAGCCTTCTTCACAGTCCAACTCTCACATCCATACATGACCACAGGAAAAACCATAGCCTTGACTAGACGGACCTTAGTCGGCAAAGTAATGTCTCTGCTTTTGAATATACTATCTAGGTTGGTCATAACTTTTCTTCCAAGGAGTAAGCGTCTTTTAATTTCATGGCTGCAATCACCATCTGCAGTGATCTTGGAGCCCCCCAAAATAAAGTCTGACACTGTTTCCACTGTTTCCCCATCTATTTCCCATGAAGTGATGGGACCAGATGCCATGATCTTCGTTTTCTGAATGTTGAGCTTTAAGCCAACTTTTTCACTCTCCTCTTTCACTTTCATCAAGAGGCTTTTTAGCTCCTCTTCACTTTCTCCCATCAGGGTGGTGTCATCTGCATATCTGAGGTTATTGATATTTCTCCCGGAAATCTTGATTCCAGCTTGTGTTTCTTCCAGTCCAGTAGGAGAGTGAATAGAGATAAAGCCTGGCCTATTAGACTGGTCTTATATGTTATCCTACCAATTTTTATTATTTTAAACAAAATTTAATTTTCCTTTGATTTACTTACTGGATCAGATTTTCAATAACATTAATTATTCCACCAATTATATTTATAAACATCTTTTGAAACATCATTGTAAAGTAAGGTATAGATTTTATCTCCAGCCTTTTAAAATATTTTTATTTTTACCTATCTTTTTATTTGTTTTTAAATCTGTTTTTGGCTTTATTTTCCTATATAACAGTAAAATGTTTCTGTAAGTTTTATTCAGTGCTTTGCAACCCTGTCTTCATTTGTGTAAGTAAATATCCACAAACTTCAGACAACAGGACAATGAGAGGAAAACTACTCTGAGAACGCAGCATCATCAATTTCTACTTTGCTCAGATCTTTGATTTTAGATTTACCTTTGAGGTGGACAAAATATTTTAATTTGGTGTACCTAGTCACAGCTGTGTATATAAGCCTTTAACAGTTTTCTCAACTTTGAAGATTCTTTAGTCTTTTTCCTGCTCTATACTCTCCTTAAACAGTTTTAATCCATGCCCATTATCATTATGCTGGTGATCTTTACAAGTAGTGTGGTGAAAAGGCATGGACTTCGTAGTCAGGTAGCCCAGTGTTTAAATAGCCTGTCTGGGCAAGCTGCCTAACTCTGAACCCCAATTTCTTTATTTTCAGAGTGCTTTAAAAAGAGAGAAAAACTGTGCTGATTAAGAGGATGATCTCGAGCCAAACTGCCTGGATGCAGAGTCCGGCTTTGGCACTTATTAATTATGTGATTTTCAACAAGCTGTTTTCCCATTTGCGCTTTAGTTCTTCATCTGTAAAACAGGGATAATATGTGTTCTTTATTTATAGAGACTATATGAATTCACATTTGTGATGTGCTTAGAATAATGGCCAGCACGTAGTAAGTACTCGATAATCGTTTTCTACTAGTATGATGGCTACTGCCGCCGCCACCACCATCACAACCATCACCACCAATACCACCACAAAACTTTATTTTTTGTTCTTTTTTGAGGATGAAATTAAAATCCTAAGAACTTGTAGTGATGTTATCAGCAAAAAATGCAAGAGGGGATAAATTTACCAAAAAGCCACTCCATGCCAGGCACTGCTATGTATAAAATACCTTCACATGAGGTGGCCAAAGTATTGGAGTTTCAGCTTTAGCATCATTCCTTCCAAAGAACATCCATGACTGATCTCCTTTAGAATGGGCTGGTTGGATCTCCTTGCAGTCCAAGGAACTCTCAAGAGTCTTCTCCAACACCACAGTTCAAAAGCAGCAATTCTTTGGCGCTCAGCTTTCTTCCCAGTCCAACTCTCACATCGTACATGACCACTGGAAAAACTGTAGCCTTGACTAGACGGACCTTAGTCGGCAAAGTAATGTCTCTGCTTTTGAATATACTATCTAGGTTGGTCATAACTTTTCTTCCAAGGAGTAAGCGTCTTTTAATTTCATGGCTGCAGTCACCATCTGCAGTGGTTTTGGAGCCCCCCAAAATAAAGTCTGACACTGTTTCCACTGTTTCCCCATCTATTTCCCATGAAGTGATGGGACCAGATGCCATGATCTTCGTTTTCTGAATGTTGAGCTTTAAGCCAACTTTTTCACTCTCCTCTTTCACTTTCATCAAGAGGCTTTTTAGCTCCTCTTCACTTTCTGCCATAGGGTGGTGTCATCTGCATATGTGAGGTTGTTGATATTTCTCCCGGCAAGATTGATTCCAGCTTGTGCTTCATCCAGCCCAGTGTTTCTCATGATGTACTCTACATAGAAGTTAAATAAGCAAGGTGACAATATTCAGCTTTGATGTACTTCTTTTCCTGTTTGGAACCAGTCTGTTGTTCCATGTCCAGCTCTAACTGTTGCTTCCTGACCTGCACACAGGTTTCTCAAGAGGCAGGTCAGGTGGTCTGGTATTCCCATCTATTAAAGAATTTTCCACAGTTTACTGTGATCCACACAGTCAAAGGCTTTGGCATAGTCAATAAAGCAGATGTTTTTCTGGAACTCTCTTGGTTTTTTGATGATCAAGCAGATGTTGGCAATTTGATCTCTGGTTCCTCTGCCTTTTCTAAAACCAGCTTGAACATCTGGAAGTGTACGGTTCACATATTGCTGAAGCGTGGCTTGGAGAATTTTGAGATGAGTGCAATTGTGTGGTAGTTTGAGCATTCTTTGGCATTGCCTTTCTTTGGGATTGGAAGGCTTAAGTAAAATAATTTACGTAAATCTTTTAGCAAAGTGCCTACCACAAAAATGTGAACTCCTAATATTATTACTATTTTGCCATTCAGATCTCAGTCATATATCTATCATTGCTAGAATTACAGTTTCCTTGTAATGCTTCAGAAAGTGTGGTAACGTGTGTGGTTAAGTGTGGTCAAGTGTGTCTGAAAATGCACCAGGTGCAAAGAAGAATATCAGTTCCCTTCCATCTGCACTACTGAGTCTGTTGCTACCTGACCCCTCAGAGAGACTGTGCTTTTGGTTATTCTTTCTCTTTCTTGTATATTTTTTCCCTTTTTTTTGAAATTGAGATGAAGTTCACATTAAAAAATGAGCTATTTTAAAGTGAACAGTTCACTGACATTTAGTAATATTATTTCACTATATTGTGCAACTGTCATCTAGTCCCAAAACATTTTCATCACCCCCAAATATAACCCTGTATCCATTCAACTGTTAATCTCATTCTTCCCAGGCCCTGACAACTACTAATCTCTTGTCTCTGTAGATTCACCTATTCTTCATATTTCATTTAGATAGAATCATACTATATATGACCTTTTGTGTCTGACTTCTTTCACTTAGCATAATGTTTTTGAGATTCATCCACATTGGAGCGTGTATCAGTATATCATTTCTTTTTCATGGCTAAATAATATTCCGTTGTATGTATATACAATTTGCTTATCCATTCATGAGCTCATAGACATTTGAGTTGTTTCCACCTATTATGAATGGTAGCATATACAAATATTAGTCTGACTACCTGTTTTCAATTCATTTGAGTATGGTAATTCTATGTTTAACCTTTTAAAGAGCCACTAAAATGTTTTCCACAGTGGCTATTTCATATTCCCACCAACAATGTATGAAGGTTCTGATTTCTCCACATCCTTAGCAGCACTTATCTGTCTCTTTCATTACAGTCATCCTAACGGATATGAAGTGGTATCTCATTGTGGTTTTGATTTTCATTTCATCTTTTCATGTGCTTGTTGGCCATTTGTATGTCTTATTTGAAGAGAGATATACTCAAGTCCTATGCCTATTTTTAGTTGGGTTGTTTGTGTTTTTGTTATTATGAATTCTTTATATAGATACTATATTCATTTGAGATATATGTTTGCATATATTTCTCTCATTCTGTAGTTGTCCTTTGACTTTCTTAATAATGTTCAATGATGCACAGAAGTTTTAAAATTTGTTCAAGGTTTCAACTGTTACTTTGTCAAATATTATTTCCAAAGAAATGGTCCAAATACTTTTCTGGGTTTCCTCAGGTGGTTTGTGTCAATTTTTTTTTCTTTTTAATTTTCCCCATGAATGGACCATAGTTTCCTGTTTCTTTGTGCGTCTTATAATTTTTGTTGAAAACTGGGTATTTTTAATATTCAGTACAGTTCAGTTCAGTCGCTCAGTCATGTCTGACTCCTTGTGACTCCATGAATCACAGGACACCGGGCCTCCCTGTCCATCACCAACTCCCAGAGTTCACCCAAACTCATGTCTTTCAAGTTGGTGATGCCATCCACCCATCTCATCCTCTGTCGTCCCCTTCTCCTCCTGCCCCCAATCCCTCCCAGCATCAAAGTCTTTTCCAATGAGTCAACTCTTCGCATAAGGTGGCCAAAGTATTGGAGTTTCAGCTTCAGCATCAGTCCTTCCAATGAACAACCAGGACTGATCTCCTTTAGAATGGACTGGTTGGATCTCCTTGCAGTCCAAGGGACTCTCAAGAGTCTTCTCCAACACCACAGTTCAAAAGCATCAATTCTTCGGCGCTCAGCCTTCTTCACAGTCCAACTCTCACATCCATACATGACCACTGGAAAAACCATAGCCTTGACTAGACAGACCTTTGTCGGCAAGTAATGTCTCTGCTTTTTAATATGCTGTCTAGGTTGGAGAAGGCAATGGCAACACACTCCAGTACTATTGCCTGGAAAATCTCATGGATGGAGGAGCCTGGTAGGCTGCAGTTCATGGAGTCACTAAGAGTTGGACACAACTGAGCGACTTCACTTTTCACTTTCATGCATTGGGGAAGGAAATGGCAACCCATGCCAGTGTTCTTGCCTGGAGAATCCCAGGGATGGAGGTTGGTGGGCTGACGTCTATGGGGTTGCACAGAGTCAGACACGAATGAAGTGACTTAGCAGCAGCAGCAGCAAAGCTCTGCCAGGCTGCCTACAACTGCCAGTTGCTTTCACATTCTGTTTGCACAGGGCTGTGGTCAGTCAGAAGCACAAGCCTAAGGTCTTTACAGATCTTTTCTGAGTATGCATCCATCCCTGAGATTGTGCATTTCATGTTAGGTTCCCAAGATAAGAGGTAGCTCTTATTACCCCAAGAATCTTCCTCTTCAGCTTGCTCATTTGTAGGCTTTTTCTTGTTCCTTCCTTCATCCTTTGTCCCAGGTAGGTTTGGGTATAGTATGTCTTTAAATGCTTTTATCAGCTGCTACTTGCAAAGTCCCTCCATTCTCAGTTCAGTTCAGTTCAGTCACTCAGTCATTTCCAATTCTTTGTGACCCCATGAACCGCAGCACTCCAGGCCTCCCTGTCCATCACCAACTCCTGGAGTCTACCCAAACCCATGTCCACTGAGTCAGTGATGCCATCCAACCATCTCATCTTCTGTCATCCCCTTCTCCTCCTGCCCTCAATCTTTCCTAGCATCAGGGTCTTTTCAAATGAGTCAGCTCTCTGCATCAGGTGTCCAAAGTACTGGAGTTTCAGCTTCAACATCAGTCATTCCAGTGAACACCCAGGACTGACCTCCTTTAGGATGGACTGGTTGGATCTCCTTGGAGTCCAAGAGACTCTCAAGAGTCTTCTCCAACACCACAGTTTAAAAGCATCAATTCTTCAGTCTCAGCTTTCTTTACGGTCCAACTCTCACAACCATACATGACCACTGGAAAAACCATAGCCTTGACTAGACGGACCTTTGTTGGGAAAGTAATGTCTCTGCTTTTTAATATGTTGTCTAGGTTGGTCATAACTTTCCTTCCAACAAGTATGCATCTTTTAATTTCATGGCTGCAATCACCATCTGCAGTGATTTTGGAGCCCCCCAAAATAAAGTCTGACACTGTTTCCATGTTTCCCCATCTATCTGCCATGAAGTGAGGGAGGTAAAACAAAGGTCAGTTTCCTTACCAGTCCCTCTTCTGAGATAAGGAGGAATAAGAAAAATATAAATGACGGGAATTCCTGTGTGGTCCAGAGGACAGGACTCCAGGCTTCCCAGTGCAGAGGACATGCGTTTGATCCCTTGTCAGGGAATAAAGATCTCGCAAGCCGCAAGCATGGTGCAGCAAAACAAAACCCAAAGAAACAAAACTTAGGGGAAAAAATGAGATGGATTCTAGAGTTTTTCTAAAACATTTATTTACAGAGATAATCCTTGTAGTTTGCCACAGATGTATAAGAGTACATAAGATGTAATACAAACACAAATGACTATCTCGGTTTGCTGACTTAGAGAGGATTATTATAAGAGTTTCATATACATATTTCTAGAAAAATGTTCACTCCTGTTTATCAAAGAAAATTAAAATTAGGCAGCGAAAATTGTTAAAATGGCAAATATTTTTATACATTTAAAAGATACCCCATTCTGATGAGCTTGCAAGGAAGAAAAGTGAGTTCTCAGATCAAGTTTCAATTGGTTAAACTTTTCTGGAGGGCAGTTTAGCAATATGTATACAAGAGGCTTAAAATGTTTTATACCTTTTGACAGTAATTCTCAATCTAGCAATTTACCCTAAAAAATAACCAGAGATGTGCATAATTTATTCGTGGTAGTATTTTCATGATATTGAAAAATTATAAGCCATCTAAATAAGGATAGAAAATCATAACATAAATTATGACACATTGAGATTTCCCTGATGGCCTAGTGGCTAAGAGTCTGCACTTCCAATGCAGGGGGCCCAGGTTCGACCCCTAATCAGGGAACTAGATCCCACATGCTGTATCTAAGACTCTGCTGCTAAGTCACTTCAGTCGTGTCCGACTCTGTGCGTCCCCATAGATGGCAGCCCACCAGGCTCCCCCGTCCCTGGGATTCTTCAGACAAGAACACGGGAGTGGGTTGCCATTTCCTTCTCCAATGCATGAAAGTGAAAAGTGAAAGGGAAGTCGCTCAGTCATGTCCGACTCTTAGCAACCCCATGGACTGCAGCCTACCAGGCTCCTCCATCCATGGGATTTTCCAGGCAAGAGTACTGGAGTGGGGTGCCATTGCCTTCTCCGTATCTGACTCAGGCAGTCAAATAAATAAATATATACACATCTATATGATGTATTAGTACATTACTTTAAAAAATTAGGTTTTGAAAAAATATTTAAAGACATGGGGAAATGTGACATAATGTAATGAGAAAATCAGGATTCCAAATCATCTGCATCCATCTGATACATCAATATTATGCATGTGAGCATATGCACAGGAAAAAGACAAGAAGGAAAATGGCTTCATAAATACATTCTATTTAGGTAAAAATTTGTTAAAATTTCCATTTTTGTTATGCTTTGTTTCAATTTTCTATTTTTTTTATAATAAGAAAAAAGAGACATGA
>SJYQ01094101.1:0-47979 GCA_006410935.1 Redunca redunca | reverse complement strand
AATGCCATTTCTATTGGGATTAAAGAATAGACATTTTTTCATGGTATATATTCAGTTTTCAAATTTTAAAGTTTCTCATTCATACTGGTTCTAATAATGAAGTTCTTTCACCTTTTATACTCCCAGTGCAAATTCCTGGTACTTTTTCATTTTAGTTTTAGAATCTATAATAAATTTTTGATGGTTTATCAAAATTTTAGGGTCAGTTTGAGTTAAAGAAAATAAAGTAGTAGTTTCCAATAGGAAAGAAATCTGGGGTCATCAAAACCTAGACCTAAAGTAAATTTAGCTTCACCACTCACTCACTCTGTGTCCATAGGCAAATCATTCACTCTCACTGAGTTTCAATTTTGTTAACATTCAGTTCAGTTCAGTTCAGTTTGGTCGCGCAGTCATGTCCGACTCTTTGCAACCCCATGAATTGAAGCACGTCAGGCCTCCCTGTCCATCACAATCTCCCGGAGTTCATTCAGACTCATGTCCATTGAGTCCGTGATGCCATCCAGCCATCTCATCCTCGGTCGTCCCCTTCTCCTCCTGCCCCCAATCCCTCCCAGCATCAAAGTCTTTTCCAATGAGTCAACTCTTCCCATGAGGTGGCCAAAGTACTGGAGATTCAGCTTTAGCATCATTCCTCCCAAAGAACACCCAGGGCTGATCTCCTTCAGAATGGACTGGTTGGATCTCCTTGCAGTCCAAGGGACTCTCAAGAGTCTTCTCCAACACCACAGTTCAAAAGCATCAATTCTTCGGCGCTCAGCCTTCTCCACAGTCCAACTCTCACATCCATACATGACTACTGGAAATTTTTAACATTACAAGGGTATAATAATACTTTACCTCAAAGAACTATTGGGAGGCTTAGGGGGTAAAGGTCACAATAACTTCTGGCTGTATTTAGTAGCTGTAAAAATTATTAGGGATTGTAAGGAAAATCTTTCATTATTCTTCAAACATTTAATGAACATAAATATACACAATATTTAAACAGTGCACTACCTATAAGATAATGTGAAAAAGCACATTACCAAGGAGTTAACTGATTTAAAATGATCTATGTCAGTTGGACCTCTGTTCTGTTTGTTCTTTTCAGGTAAAGGATTTATCTCCAGACACACTTCTCCAACAGCATGATGATTTGGATTTGGCTTTGGATAGCTGTTACAGTGGAGATACAGTTGTTATTTTTCCAGGAGAATATCAAGCTGTAAATCTTGCTTTATTGACTGATGACATTGTGATAAAGGGTTAGCAAGGCATCCTTTTTAATCTTTTAATAGCAATGTATTCTGGACAAACTGTATATTATAAACATGGTTAATCAGATTACTAGAAATTAGAACAGTTTTGCATTTCATGAAAATCCCGTATGTGCCTTTTCCAATTAATATTTTCTCACCTGTCCAGTGTGGGTTTCTAGGTGGCTTGGTGGTAAAAAATTCAGCTGCCACTGCAGAAGATGCAGGAGATGAGGGTTCAGTCCCTGGGTTGGGGAGATCCCCTGGAGGAGGAAAGAATTCTGCCCACTCCAGTATTCTTGCCTGGATAATCCCATGGACAGAGGACCCTGGTGGGCTACAGTCCATGGGGTCACAAAGAGTTGGACACGATTGAGCAACTGAGCATGCACACGCATATGCACCTGTCCAGTAGTATATTCTCTGTACCGATTACCTCATTTGGACATACTGTACCAGGGCACATCAATGAGACTGCTTCAGACAAAAAAAACCTGCTCACAGTATCTTCCATCAGCTCTATTTTTTACCTAAACTACTTTTTTCTCTTCTGTCTCCACAGCATTTCATATTACTATAGTAGAAAACCCAAATGTAAAGTTATATTAAAATATACTCAGTATTTTCTCTAAAAGCTTAATTCTATGGAAATTTACTAAACTAGAAGTAAAAAAGCAGAGTTTACTAAACCTCTTTTAGATTCTGAACATATTTAGTGACTTTAGTTCTGGCCTTCTACTTTAAGGTTATTCCCACTGTCTGGCCAAAAGACAAGGCAGATGACTTAAACTTTGCTATCATTTAAAAAATTGAGCATAATTTCCACTAGATTTCGATGACTGTAATGTTCAGTTTGCTCAACTATATGGGTAATAAGGATATTTGTTAATTTTAAAAATTTGTCTTTAATATACAACCCCTCATATTTGGACAGATGTTAAACTTAGATGATTGTGACCACTACTAGAGCAAAACTATAGACACGATTACAATAATCCTGTAACCTAATTCAAGAGTCTCTGCCAGTCTTTTTTATTATGGTTTTGAAACCAGGTTATGGTAAGATACTTTCTGTATCTTACACATTTTGTAGATTACTGCTCAGTATGTAATATAGGGAAATATGTAGTGGAATGAGTGTGTTAAGTACCATAGGTACATTTAGGTTGATTATAAACCCAGATTCTTCCATCATGGCATCAAAATAAGGAAACAAGACATTATAGTTAAGTGTCAAAATGGTTGACTGAATAATTACAAATGTTACTTGTATTACTGAATGACTAACGGGCTTTAAGCTTTGGAAGTACTCATTTAATTATGTATTTTTGTCCCTATAAATCAGGAATTGGAAAGAGAGAGGAAATTATGATTACTTCTGAACCTTCTCATGACAGTTTTGTGGTGTCCAAAGCTGATAATGTGAAACTAATGCATCTATCTTTGATACAACAAGGGACAGTTGATGGTATTGTGGTGGTAGAGTCTGGTCACATGACTCTAGAAAACTGTGTATTAAAATGTGAAGGAACAGGAGTATGCGTTCTTACAGGGGCTGCTTTGACTATTACAGACAGTGAAATAACTGGTGCCCAGGTATTTTATTTTATAAAATTTATGGCTTTATTTGGCTGTATATAACTTTGAGTGATCTTAATATGTAAACAGAAGGTACCCATTGTTTTATCTTTAAATGGAATTATAATTAAGCTTGGAAACTGATAAAAGTAAATTAAACGAGAACAAGTACAAGCATGTCATTTTATACACTTAGTATACTTAGGAAAGTGAACTGCCAAAGTAAGAAATTAGTTTTGTTGATGTGTGCTTTTTAAAAAAATCAGGAATCAGCGGTTATAAACAGATTGAGTCAGGTTAACAGATTTTAGCAGCATTATGAAGGATTTAAAGTACATATACATCAATTTTTATAACTACTGAGAATAATTGCTGTTAAGAGATCTTCCCTTCTAAGACGTGATTCGGGTGGGTGGAGAGCAATGTAATGGTCCATACAACTTCAATCGTCTTATAGGTCTAATGATTCTTTGACACAGTTTGTTTTCAATGTTTTAAACATTATTTCCACAATAAATTGTACTATTGTATTTTCGTGTAACTTAATATGTTTAGACTGCTAATATAACATTTTTCAAGTCTAAAGAAAATTTTGGAGGTGTACATGTATTTTGTAGATTGTTTTATTTGCTTTTAATTTACAGGGTGCTGGTGTTGAACTGTATCCTGGGAGCGTAGCCATTCTGGAAAGAAATGAAATTCATCACTGTAATAACCTCAGAACCTGTGACAGTTCAAAAAGCACCTTAGGTGGAGTTAATATGAAGGTATTCTCATATTTTTTTAACGTAAGAATTATAAATATTATAAAGATTCCAAAATATTAGCTTCAGCCTTAAATTTTAGTCTAAGTATGGTACAAGCAATTAAAATACTGTTTAGATGATAGTTGACAGGAAACAAATTAAGTCTTATAATAATTTCAACTTAAATTCTTAGTAAATAACTTTGAATATGAGAAAAGGGTAAGTTCTTTTTAGATTTTGTTTTCATTGAGCCAGACTTGTAATATTAATATATTTGGCTAAGTAAAGCGAATAAAGAGGATAAATATATTAAGAAATATTTAAGTCATTCAAAAGTTGTAAGATAATTTAAGCTAACCAATTAAAACATAAATAGCAATAATTTGTAAGTGAAATGCTTTCCCATTCTTTTCTACTTATGTAAATTCTACCTTTCTAGGTCCCTCTCTCGACTTGTATAGTTAACGATAAACTTGGAAACTTCATATACTATTCCCTCAAACATTTTTGTAGTTAATATTACATTAATCCAGTGTGAGGAAAATAACAGTTGTTCAAAACTGAGATTCAGTTGTTTTAAGGAAATACGTGAGCTCAAGAATTAAGTTCTAGAGTTTATGAATGTTCATTAGTTCATAGGTTCATATTTTTATAGAAATTACTGAAAACCCAATTTCCTTGAATAATTTAACAGGTTCTTCCAGCACCCAAATTGAAGATGACTAATAATCATATTTACAACAACAATGGCTATGGAGTAAGCATTCTTCAACCAACTGAACAGTTTTTTATTGTAGCAGAAGCAGCCCTCAACAAAGGGGCTGCTTCAGGAGATAAAAGAGATGATAAGATGCTCTCCAAAGTAATGCAAAATCTGAATTTGGAAATGAACAATAATAAAATAGAAGCAAACTTGAAGGGGGATATTAGAATAGTAACAAATTGAAGCATCTGGATTTAAAGTTTTATATTTCAGATATTTAATAAATCTCATATCCCACAGAAATGGCTGTTTTAATTAAATTCAAATTTTATTTAGTTACAAAAATTAAATATTTAAGGCCTTCCTTAGTGGCTCAGACTGTAAAGCATCTGCCTGCAATGCAGGAGACCCTAGTTTGATCCCTGGGTTGAGATTCCCTGGAGAATGAAGTGGAAACCCACTCCAGTATCTTGCCTGGAGAACCCCCTGGACAGTGGAGCCTGGCGGGCAGCAGTCCGTGGGGTGACAGAGTTGCACATACCTGGGTGACTAACACCCACCAGGTGAGCTAACCTGGTTGTATTTAATGCTCTCTCACTGAAGAGTCATTTTAATGTTTTTAAAAAATGTCTTTGAAATATCACACAACCTAAAAGCTAAATGGTAATACCATCACCAACCATTCCAAAAGCAAACATGGTTTAAAATTCTTTAAATTTTTTGGTCACACCATGGGGCAAGAGGAATCTTAGTTCCCTGACCAGGGATTGAACCCAAGCGCCCTGCACTGACAGCATGGAGTCTTAACCACTGGACCGCCAGGGAAGCCCCTGAATATTGTTTCTTACAGCCTTAGTCCAATAAGCAGCATTAGGTTTTTTACGTAAGTTTCTGGCCAATTTATGGTCAGTTCCTGATTCATTCCTACATATCTGTGCAGGTAACTGGAATAAAATAAGTTATATAGGATTTACTATAGGAAACACAAAGTCAAAATAAGACAAAAAACAAAGAAAATGTATTTCTTCCTTATGTTCAAGAAATCCAGAGGTATTCAGTCACAAAACTAGATGTTCCACATGGGTACTCAGTATTGGGTGTTGAGTGCTAGAAATTCAAAGTGCTTCAAATTTCTTCTGTCTTCCATTTGTATGGTTTTCATCCAAAATCACCACATGGTCTAGGATAGCAACTGTTGCTCAAGCCAAGCAGAAGGGAGAAGACCTAAGTCATACACATTATTTCAACTTTTATGCCCACCACCCCCAGCCAGAATCTAATCACATGGCTCTGAGTGCAAATTAAGCTAGAAAAAACTTTAAATTGGATTGCCATGTGTGCTCTACAACAGGGTTTTTTAAGAAACTGGTCTTTTTCACTAAGCACAATTTACATTAATTTCAGGATATAAAAGCAAATAAGCACAGGCTTCAGCCCTTCATCTTTCCTTCTGCAAACTATCTGTGATTTGATCAGTCCTGGGTGTTCTTTGTACACAACTGATGTTAAAGCTGAAACTCCAATACTTTGGCCACCTCATTCGAAGAGTTGACTCATTGGAAAAAACCCTGATGCTGGGAGGGATTGGGGGCAGGATAAGGGGGCGACAGAGGATGAGATGGCATCAACTCGATGGACGTGTCTGAGTGAACCCCGGGAGTTGGTGATGGACCCCTGGCGTGCTGCGGTTCATGGGGTGGCAGTCAGACACGACTGAGTGTTTGAACTGAACTGCATTTAGTAGAAGTGACCCTGTGTTATTATCACCTCTTAAGGCTGAGAGAATTTAATAAATGTTGTTCCTCAGTATTTCACTGAATAGCTTTCTTTGCCAAATGACATAAAAAGTAATTTAAAGGAAGAGGCCTTAAAAAAAGCCTCTTTATAATGAATTTAATAAGCTGTCAAAGTGGGGATTTTCCTTTCCAATTCTCTACTTTGTTTCTTCCAAAGAGTAAGTGATGGACAGACAGATCCTTTCGAGAGTGAACAGAAAGCAACAGCCTTGTATGAACAAGCTTCTCAATCACTGGTCACCTGCCTCCTTTTGGTTGCTTCCATTGGTTTCCAACGAATTACTTCTCAGTCCTTCTTCAGAATACAGTTCCTCCTGCCCCCTCTTCTCAGTTCACTGACGCATACACAAAGCGTTTTTAAGATTTTCTAAGAACTTTGATAGTTATTTCCCCCCCCTTTTGCCTTCCCATCCTCACTTTTCTCTCTCCATCCTAACATACTAAGAGGACTGTTAAGGATATCTCCTCATAGTTGTTGGGGATGGAAATGTTAGGGTTTTGGAGGTGACGGCTGGACAAATCAAGATGAAAAGAGTGGTGGTGGTGTACAAGGAAAAGGGATGAATTAGAACCTTTTTTGTAAGGGGTTTTCTCTGCTCTACTGCAATGCCGGTAGCAGCTTCGGTAGTCTCAACTAAATTCAGAACAGAATGGGAGCCATAATACAAGTCTCTTGTCAGTTTATTAGAAGCAGTCAAGTGGCAGGTGGCTACAAACCGAAGGACCGAAAGCACTCCTCAGCAGCACAAGGTACAAGCAGTTGCTAATTCTTTGTGAGACACACAAGATGCGGTTATTAGGGGGTTTTCTTTAGTTTGGAAAGTTTTGTTTCTGGATAGCACTCTATTGTTCAGTAAGCAGTTTGTTTACAAAGGCCTGATGCACAGAAAGAAAATCTCAGCTGGAGATACAGATTTGAGAGTCTATAAATAAATTGGACTTATCAGCAGTTAACCGCTGAATCCACAAGAGGATTTTGAAAATGCCACTAAGACAAAATATAAGTTGTCCAAGATCATTCACATGTCAGCAGCATTAAGATATGAACTCGGTTCTGTCTAATCGAAAAACTCTGTAATCTCTACTATACTGTGCTACTGACATGAGAAATGTGAAAATTCACTGCAAACAAAGTATATACTAAGTGTATAAATGTCTCCAATAAAATAACCCAGCTTAACAAATATCCTTTGAAATACATGTTAATGTAGTTATTTGTCAAATCCCTAAACGTTATGCACTGGTGAAGCTTAACTTACCTTAGTTTTTTGGATTAATTTTTAAATTTTAATTAATTTAGTACTGGAAACTACTACCCAGGAAAAAAGAGAATGCTGACCTTGGTCTTAGATTTTTCAAAGACAAAGGTTGGGAAAAAGTAAAAATACTGAGTCGTAGGTCAAAAGTTTTATTCAGGTACAGAGATTCATGTCAATTGGGTACCGGCCAGTACTTAACACAAGAACAACAGCATTCCAAGGCTATTTATTCTAACTACTGTAGATAATGACATCAATTGCTATAGTTATCAAATGAAGTAGTTTTTCCCCTGACGTTTAAAACTAATGAATGTAATTAACTGGCATTGTAAAATTATTCTAATGTGTAAGATCAACAATTAACTATACATGGCCAGTATTCAATGTAATACTTTATTTTCTATTGTATTAAACTAAAGTCAAGAAAATATCAAGTATTTTAAAGACAATTCTCAACTCCTGAAAGAAAAAAAAATACAAACTGTGGTACCTTTATTATAGATTATATTTTACATAATATAAACAAAATCACTAATGTAACTAAATATCTAGTAGTTTAAGCTACAATGAACTACAGAACAGGTGGAAAATGGGTTTACTTACTGGCAGCAAATAACTTGAGAAAATGGGTAGCATGCTTTTTTTTAAACTGTCTATGCATAGACACTGACATAACTGAACTTTAATAGCCTCCACCTCCTCTTCCTTGTCCAAAGTAACCACCCCCATACCCCCCTCTGCCACCTCCTCGCTGGAATCCTCCAGATCCTCGGTATCCTCCTCCACTCTCCCCTCTGTAGTCTCCTCCTGACATACCTCTATAGCCACCTCGGGAAAGCCCTCTAAAACCACCACCGCCGCCGCCGCCGCCACCACCACCGCCTCCAACATAGCTTCCCCGAAAGGAGTTGGAGCCACCCCCGTAGCCACCGCCACTGTAGCCGCCTCTACCACCGTAGCCTCCACCACCTCCGTAGCCTCCAGTGCCATAGCCTCCAAGGCCATAGCCCCCACCGCTGTAACTAGAACCTCCCCTTCTATATCCACTTCCATTGTCATAACGGGCCATCTTGGGAGGACGGGGACCATCTCCATACCTAGGAAAAGCACAAAACCACCACTTTAGCAAAGCATCCTGAATACTTCTCAACTAGTCACAAAATATTAACATTTAGTCATATTTGGATATTTAGTACACAAAGGGAATACAGCCAAATGCACAAATTAAGCTGAAATGAAATAAATCTGCTAAACTCCAAGATAGACACAAGAGGAGGCATACCTATAAATATCTATTTTTCTCAAGTTCTTACTGGTTCTTTCTAAAAATCTTAAAATTTTGGCATGTGCTTACAACTTTCACTCATCTCAAATATATGGCATTCTAAGAAAGTAATAATTTGACCTGGCAATAAACTATTTGACCTTTACCACAAAATATTTTCCTGTGTCACCTCTGAAAAATGTTTTTGCAAAATGCCTTTTGGTAATTTACTTACATCTAAATCAGCTTCATATGGCAAAGAAAGGAGGGTAATGAAAAACTGCAGAAAATCAAGATGTCTCACCAAAATGTCAATTTAACATACCCCAATCTGCTCATTCCTCCTGTGCAGCTTTTCTTAAGACACTGCTGCTGCTAAGTCACTTCAGTCATGTCCAGCTCTGTGTGGACCCCACAGACGGCCTCCCACCAGGCTCCCCGTCCCCGGGATTCTCCAGGCAAGAACACTGGAGTGGGTTGCCATTTCCTTCTCCAATGCATGAAAGTGAAAAGTGAAAGGGAAGTCGCTCAGTGTGTCCAACTCTTAGTGACCTCATGGACCGTAGCCTACCAGGCTCCTCCGTCCATGGGATTTTTCAGGCAAGAGTACTGGAGTGGGGTGCCACTGCCTTCTCCTTTAGACACTAGCATTACCAATTCAGCTACTGTCCAAGCCAGATATATGGTGGGATCGGTCTTCATTCCTTCACTACACTGCTCTCCCCATTTTAATCCATCACCAATACTTACTGACTCTATTGCAAATCTTTCTAATCTAGTTACTTTTCATTTCAATTCCCCTGACTATAATTCAGACCACCATTTTATTCACACAACCTAACCTCTTTATTTCTATCCCATCCTTACTAGTTTTGTCCTTCACAGAGCAGCTTGTATGTGAAGCCTTCTTGATCACCACCCCTTCCTGACAAAAGTTATATCTCCTAAACATCTGTGAGTACTGCATTTATACCATGCCTGGGACACGCATTTTCCATCTTTCTTTCTGAAGATTCTTTCTCAGTTATTCTATACAACTGACCTTGTGGGCAGACCACAGTTATGAGAGCACCATTTCAGGAGCCATCCTGTCTGCCTGAGAATCCAACTCTACCATTCACTAGCTGGAAGATCTTGGGTTTTAACTTCTCTGTGCTTAGTTTATTCATTTATATTAAAAGGGATAATGACCTACCTACATCACAGGTGGATTAAGTATTAAAACAAGCGAATATCAGAAAAGCACTTAGCACAGTATGCCACACCTAAGTACTATGTTTGATTAATTCAAAGTTAAAAGTTAACTCAGTTATAACCAAAATGGAATGCCAGAATCCATAAAGCACATAGCATTTCTGTATAGTAAGTTAACACTTTAAAACCAAAGGCAGTTAAGTGATTTTTGATGGGGAGATAGAAAAATATTTTTGAATGACAAATTTTAATGTCTGTATATTAGATACTGTTATTTTAACACATTTTGGGGGTATGACTTGTAGCTATGTTCTTAAAAGATACATGAAGCATACTGATGTAAAATGTCATAACACCTGCAAGTGAATCACAAATGATTCAACAAAAGTATGTGTGTAATATATATATCAAAGCAAGTGTCCCAAAACGCTGACAATCATTGAAACCTAAGTTAACAGAGTTCACTGTACTACTGTTCTGCCTTTTCTACAGGTATCAAAAATTTTGAGAGTAAAGAGCAGTGGGCAAAGAAAATTTTTAAAGGTGAAAAAAAAATGAGGCAAATAAAACATTTTAAAGATTAAACTCTGATGTTTTTCATTTGAAGCAGCAGCAATTTAAGCCCTCATCATTTTTCCTGTAGAGATGGCAAAGCAGTTCTGTGGGAAGAGGACTGTCTGGGCCTGTCACTTTTTTTCCCGTCATGGGACCTATCCTGGACTCTATATGTACTTCCAAGGTCTCTTTCTATCTCTAGCATGCACTGGTGTAACATATCATTAACACTCTTTCTCTGAATGTGTTAACCAGAACTAAACTTCATTTAGAATGTGTACAGAATTTTAACTTAAATAACAAGGCCTCCATAAATTAAATGTAGAGTAAGATTACTGTCTCTTCTGCTTAGTTCAAAGAAAAGTTACTGCAGTACCCACCGTGTAGTGCCAATCATAAGGTTAATACCAGCAGCTGAGGGCCGAGAGATCTGGCGGATTGTGTTCAACATACGTTCATTAACAGGATCCAACTGGCTGATGATACCAGGCTGTTTGGTTACTTCAACAACCAGAGCCTCCATGGCTGCTCGAAGAGCAGTGATACAGGCAGCAGCTTCATGAGATATTTGCAGTCTGATCCTAAATTAGGGAAAAATGATTAAAAATGAGAGGAGGTACACACAGAAAAAGACTATTATCTCCCAATTCCACCCATGGCAAGTGATGGGATAAATTTAACTTCTTTTCCAAGTAACAATACTTTCAACAAATGTAATGGCCCTAGATTTAGCAAACACAGGTATGAAGAGTAACAATAAGCTAAACCAACTTCTTCAATTTCACTGCTAGCTAGCTACTGGCGGGAGTTATGAACCATGAAGCCTACCAAGTACGCTTAGCAATACAGATCACTTCAGCCTCCAATAAAAGAATGAAATAAGAGACTCAGAGTCTCTGTAAATTTTCATGAATACAACTGAGCCTACAACCATTTAGTTCTGTTCAATTCTGCCGAGTGTTTACTACACAGACACCACTAGTCTCTAAGCAATATGAAGTGTACATAAAAAAGAGGCATCCAAATTCCAATTAGATTCTAACTCCTTAGTGTGGCATTCATGGCAGTGGATGGGGCTCCAATGAATAATGCTGCAGTCCCCAACCTTTTAGGCACCAGGAATCGATTTTTGTGGAAGAAACTTTTCCCACAGACTGGGGTGGTGGTGGGGATGGTTTGGGATGATTCAAGTGCATGACATTTACTGTGCACTGAATTTCTATTACTACATCAGCTCCACCTCAGATCATCAGCATTAGATCCCAGAGGGTGGGCACCCCTGATTTAATGCATCTGCCTCTCCAAGTATAATCAATTTACGACTTCACCATCAACTACAAATCATAAGCCTAGGATATACTACTAAGAAAAGAGTGTTACAAAGTTTATGCCATCGAATTCTGCCATACTTCACAAATAGATTAGCAGCTGAATTCCACTACATTTCAATTCTAAGAATTCAGGTGAGTTCACATCTGAAAATCCATACCAGTCATCTACAACCACAAGCTGTCCATCAGACATAACTTTCTTGGAGGCAAAGAGAAGCAGCTGCAAGGGGGTGACTAAGGTCATGCCTTTAGCAGAGATGGCCCGAGTTCGAATCTGAAGATAAAAAGGCAAGAGGAAAAAGTTGACATTCCAACTGTCAATCAACTACCATATAATAATAATGAACTAAAACCCGTGTCTCCACTACACATTAATAAAGTAATCTGGATTTTAAATGTAAAAGTTTTCTAAACCTCTCTTTTCTTACCTTTTCACCAAATACAAAGAAGGGAGATGGGTACTTCATGTCTTGGCTGCTAAAAGGACAATTAACAGATGACTTGTGGATAAGTGCATTACGCCCTTCAGTGGTGAGAATCTTTCTCTTCTCCTTATGGTAACACACATTAGGGTACACACCAAAGGCCAGGAGAGAGATAACAACATCCAGATTATTGTCTGGTCCAGTGTTAGTAAACACTTGTGTCAGTAAACACTCTGTAAAGAGGAAATAGATTTAAAAAAAAAAAAATCAAGTATCTGGCTAATTCTAACATTGAATTTACCAAAATTAAATGACAATTATAAGAACTCCTCCCTCATTCTCTTTTTCAAATAACCTATCTAACTGCCTCTATTCTTAGCATTCTCGCACTCAGATTAACACAAGGAGAAATTCTGCTGAGTCTTCACAATTTTAGTAAAATTAAAACGTCTGTTTTCTTTTGTAGACACAACTAAGCTTGAAGTACTTAAAAACAAATGCCCCAATTAACCATCTCCTCTCAGATTAGAGCTAGACTGGTATGACCAGTGTTTCACCTGCTGCTCTTAAAAAGCTGTTCCTTCTACAGAAGATGAAATGATGACCAAGAGGAACACACTAGAAAAATGCTCATGTTTTCACCTAAACAATGCTTTATGACCAGCCCATCACATGGAAAGTATGATGGTAAGAGTGTGGATAAACTTTGTTCCAAAAAGCCTGTATACCAGTCTTATAAACTTCTGAACTGAATGAGTGTGGACAAGTAATTTAAACCTCTGGCCAGCTGCCTAACCTGTAAAATGGGGGTCCTATCTGCATCTCAGGAATTTTGTAAAGAGTCTATCATACAAAAATGTCCTACTTTCCTTTGATTTTGATTTTTGAAAGCACAAATTTAGTCAGTTTACAACAGAAGAAAAATGTTTAATTATTTAGATATGGCCCAGAAGGTAGTCCCTCTGTCTCTCAACTAGCTGTTTCTGGTTATGTGTTCCAATTCTCAATGTTTCAGAAACTTAACTCTGTTTCAATCTAGTTGGAGAAGTATAATAGTTCAAATTCACACAAGAAATGAACAGTTGGATTACTATTCCAGTATCAGATATCAAAGTCCTCTATGATTAGCTGTCCATTAAAACTTACTCAAGGCCAACTAAAACTTAATACAATAGAGTTTACTTCATATCTAAGAATGAACAGATCAGCAAATTAATACATCACTTCACAAACCACTACCTGAAGTTAAGTCAACAAATGGCTCATTCTAGTGCAAAAAGCTAGGCCTATGTTTTTTACAAAGTAAATAGACTAGAAATAAAAACACACCCTTCCACCTAAAAGACAGTGATGTGTAACTGATTCACTTTGCTGTACAGCAGAACCTAACGCAACACTGTAAATCAACTACAATCCAATGGAAACAGAACCTCCCAAAGCAGCCCAACTCTCAAAACATCTATTCATCATCTGTGTACAAAACTGTAATTTGAACATTATAACCTTTTGCATCCTTAAAAAAAATTTCAATTAATGTGAAAAACTGATTATCACCAGAGTTCAAAAAACTAAGAAACAGCTAGGAATACAAAAAAAAGCAAAAGCCTTATGTTTAAAGCTAAAATATACTGGACTGTCAATATGAATGTATAATATTAAGGTACTTTAGATACGAGAATCTTACCTTCTGGAAATCCAGAATTAATGAGAATCTCTTTGAGCTGAACTTTGGCTTCCCAGGTCATTCTTAGTGTTGCCATATTGAGTCTTTTGTGCTCACAAAAACGTATCTCTGCTTCTTCTCCACCCATTCTAAACAAACAGGTTAAGAAGTTATGCTCAAAGCCTAAAGAACTAGATACAGATTACAAACTAGACAGTTCATTCAAATCTTACAAGTCTTTGTCTTTTAAGCTCATACCTAGCATCATCCCAAGCCTGGAATACTGATAAAAGGGCCACATGATCAGAAAATCGGTTTCCAGCAAAATTTCGATGGATATAACCCAGTCGCTTCCCTTCACTGATGAACGGCTCTGGAAAGCAGGTGGCCGCAGAGATGGTGCAAATAGCGTCTCCCACACTGAAAGAGATGGGAAAACTCGGTCCAAACCACATTCTTGTTCCAGCAACTCGGCAGTACAGTCAATTGTGGGTCAGGGTATTAGCTATCATATTGCTTTTTTAGTACTGAAATTGGTTTAACAAAGAATTTTACAGCTGCTCTCCAGATGCAAAAAGAAAAAAACAAAATGAGCTTTGATGTTAATGGATGCTTATTTAACATAAATTGACCAAGTATTATATTTTCCTTTCACATTCTCCCTCATTTTACTAAATCTCTTAATCCTCAAAACTTGTGAACAAAATATACCTATTTTCCTAACCTTTTTCTTTCTTGGACAGCTGTTTAACCTCCTAGAAGAAATGCACTTCTCTTGATAAATCTGTGCTCTTCGTCTCAACAAGTTAGGCCCAGGTATCCATCTACTAGAACAGTCTCTTCTCATTTCACACTTTGCTCAGTACCTGAAGTATGCCACTTCTCTACTGAGGAATATTTAAGCTTTTTCTTCTATTTGGGCCCATCCTGTTTTTACTGGGAGGGAGGATAAAATTCTGAAACTGTTATACTATTTAGCTGTAAGCAATAAAACAAAGCACTTACTAGAAAATACATCCCATTATCATCATTTTGCCAAAACGAGGCTCAATGGGGAGTTTAGCCAGGATTCGTCCTAGAGGAGTCAACTCATCATTGGCATCTAACGCATCAAGCTCTGTGGGGAGAGATTTCTTTGTGAGCAGAAACAGTAACAAATACCCCCTCAACCCCGGCAAAGATGAAACATAACTTTACAGATTAAGTTTCAGATACTGACTCAAGTTTTCATCATTTGTCAAGCCAACTGCAAGCATCACACCCATATCAACAATTCTCTTCACTCAGAAATAGAACATAATTAACGAAGAAAGCACTAGAATTAGGCCCTGTAGGCTGTAAAGCTGAGTACCATCCATGAGAAGTCTGTAAGTACAGTAATAACTGTAATAGGCGCATAAAACATGCTGTAACAAGTCTGACACCATCTGTTAATAATTTTTAGAAAGAAATGAAATCTGAGGAATAGATTTCTGAAGTTCACACAGCAGATGAGGATGAGATTAAAAATTCAAATTGGCTCCAATGTTCTTATTTTTTCCCACTAAACACTGTTTCTCTAAGTGTGATTAGAAAACATAGAGGTTCTAAGAGATGTACATAAAATGCTGTGGCCTCATGAATAATTCACTGTCTGATCTTAAATACTGGTTAAGAAATAACATCTGCCTTTTCTCCATTTTCTTTCCCAAATGAGACTCATATTACCCCTTTCTTACCTTATATTGCTCATTTTATATACTGATCATACTAAGTACATTAAGCATCACTGGAAGTTTTAATATCACAGTCCTGTGGACTGTATCCTCTTCTTGACTCCTTTGTGAAGTGTTATTTGTCAGGACAAGACAGATGGTCTAATTCACATGAGTTAGACAGATCTGTATTTGTGGGTACCTCTAAGTGTGTGCTCTGCTTCAATCACAGCATCCAAAGGCGGAGGTTCAATTGCCTTGGCCAGAAACTGGCCAATTCCTCCCAGACGCAGAAGTTTTATGCTCAAAGCAATTTCATGCAATGGTGTTCGGAACATCTCTGGTGTCATGTGGGTTTCGAGTCTAAGAGAAAATTAAGCACAAAATAACCGACTTCTTTTGTGTACACACGCGTTTAATTAACAAAAACCTTGCAGAGAGCTAATCAGGCTCTTCCCTCATCCTTCCACAATTATCAAAGAACACTTATATTTACTACAAAGACTGTCTTGGACAAGGCTAACTTTTTAAAATTTTATTAATAAAAACTACACAAATAATTAACAACGATAGTATTTACTGAGAGTTTACGGTGTGCCGAGCACTGTTTTCAATACTTTCCATTACTGACATACTTAATTCTCAAACAAATCCTATGGAGTTAGCATTATACTACCTTTTTCCCCCCACTGAGGAAAGACACACAAAAAGGTTAAGTAACTTAATCTCATTTTGTAGAATGGGGAGATAAAGACCTAAAGAGCGTGAATGTTTAAGGTTATGTGATATATTAGCTACAAATATTAAAATGAAGGTCCCTGCATTTCTAATTCAGGCTTATTCTATATGAACTATTTGTAATGAAGATTCAGAGGGACCATCTGGAGGTGAATGCAAACATTTCTGGCAAGACTTAGATCAGCTTAAATTAAGTTTACAGAACGCATATAGCAAACCTATACTTTATCTTACAGAAAAAAAGAACAAAAATCTCAGATCTATTCATGCTGTTACTAGCTGTGAGATTTTACTCCAAGTTGTTTCTTCAGTTCAAGGGAGAATCCAACCTTTAAAAAGAACTAAGTATCACATTGCAGCCAGTTGCCTGTAATAATTTCTGATGCTCAAATAAACCTACATTTACAATTACTAGGGAGCCATACTACCAGTATAAAAATAAATCAAAGCTCTGATTTTTATTCAGTGTGCTATATACATCTAGACCTAAATTAGTCTGGCCCACAATTCTTCATTGCGGTAAATACATACACACCCCTAACTTACCTTTATTATCAACTTATTAAAGCTAATGTACACCACACTGATTTCCAGAAAACATACAACTAAGTATGTATCTTAAGTCTATAATTCAAGGAAGTATTTTTTATTTAAAAAAATTGGGGGGGGTGGTTGTGGGGAAGTACACAGGGAATACAACTTGATTTGGAGAGCCAACAAACTGAGAAGATGGTGCACTCATGCCCCAGAGAAGCGCATTGAAGTGACTGGTCTCACCCACTAACATTCCCCAAGAAGCTCTGTGGTATAAATGGAAATGGACAAGGAAGTGACAGACTTGGATTTCAGCACTGGAGAAGTCTGCTAAGCTCCTTAGGCTCTGGTTTCCTTAGGTGAACAATGCCCTCTGTCTCTCACACACATGAGGCAGATCGTATGACAGAGGTGATGTGCTGGGTGGTTGTGGGGTCTATAAACACATATTTTTTTCAGAAAGCTAATCATTTCATAAATATCAGTACTCCCTATGTGGTGCCTGAATAATGCACATATATCCTTTTTTTTGGGGTGGGGAAAACATGTCATGATTTTAAAAGATTATCAATAAACAGTATACCAGTATCAAATATGCCACTGTTGATAATTTCTAATATCATCTCATTCTCACCATAATCTTATATCTAAGCTAAGTTTCCTGCAATGAACTTAACTGAAAGCACTATGTACTGAGTTCATTAAGTTATGTCAGGGCAGAGGTGTGGCGAGGGGCTGTGTGCGTAAAAAGGCTGAAAGAAATCTTCCTTCTTCACTCAAGAATTGGTCTTACCTCTCAAAACGAGCTCGGCTACAGAGGTGAAAGCAGAATCCAGGGCGTACACGGCCAGCTCGTCCTTTCCGCTGCTCAAGGTTTGTTTTAGATGCCCATACTGTAGCATAATTGGTCATATTGTTGTGAGCAGTGAACAGCTTCACTTTTTGCCTAAATAGGAATGGGCGGTTAATTCTAAAACTCATATGACTATCAATGCATGGCTATTATACTTCCACTAAGTGGCAGGTGCTTCCAGATAGTTGGGCCTACCTGCAATGTCTGTCTGTGAGCAGCGCCAAGAATTTGACTGCGCTCTCTAAGCTGCCAACCTACTATGAGGTGATGTAACACACACGTGCACTTGCCAGCTGGATCATCTTGGCCAAGTTACTGGTCTTTCTGTGACTCATTTTCCTCATCTGAGAACGTGTATAATACTAGCACCCACCTCACAGTGTTTTTACATTTTGTGAATTAATGAACATATAGCATTTAAACAGGATATGGCACATATACATAACTAAGTGATAATTATTCAAGCCAATTCTATTCCAAAGTTTATAACTGTTAGGCAACCTATGATCTAAAGACTATGTGCTAAACCAGAATATGCAGTACTTCTAATGACCTCACCAAGCGTTGTCAGCAAGGTACTTTTGGAGCCCTGTAGCAAACTCAGAATTTGTCAATGTCACACACAGGCAGCTGTCACTCAATGACTGAGGCTGGCCTGATATAGGTACTGGAAAATCTTTTTCAACTTCCAGGACAGGCTTAGGAACTACACAGAGAAGACAAGCAGCACAAGCTGGCTAGACAGAACCAAGCTTTGGCGCTTCTGTCCTCTCTGAGTATTACTTTACCTGTAACACAGTGCCTCCCTGGCTGTTTCCTAGGCCATCTCATACAAATACAAGTCTTAATTCTAAGTGAGTGCCTACAAGTAGGACATTTGTCACAACCTAAATATTGGGTATCTTTACACACCAAACAGCTCACTACTGTACTGCAGTGGTCAATGGAAACACCCAATGGCATATGAAAAAACACCAGCAGATAAAAATAGTGAGAAGCAGCCAGAAGCTAACATTAAGCTCTGTCACTTTCTACCATAACTGACATGATGATCAACATCATGAATCACTCAGTACCCTGTAACTCAGTACATACAGATACAGCACAGTAATTTTGATGGTAAAAGAAGAGTTTTAAAAATCAAGTGTTCTGATTCTGTTAACTGACTTTAGACACTACACAGAACTTTCTAAAGACTTCTTATATCCCAGGCAATGGGCTCCTTGTGAACTTACTTGCAGGAGTCAATGACATAAACAACATCATTTATGGTAATGCTTGTCTCAGCAATATTTGTGGACAAAATAATCTGTGAAGAAATGATATTTTAAAAATTACACTTAGGAAAATATTTTATTATGTACTCAAAAAGAATGATCTGCCTATGTAGTAAGTGACAACAGAATTACAAGTTTTTTTTTTTTAAATCACTCAATGACTGGATAATTGGAAAAACCACTAAATTCATGAAGAAAAGACCTGTTTTCTTCCTCACTTTAGATCATTTACAACTTTTTTGGATAGCTCTTTGACGGTCTGTCTCATTTAATATCTAAGGCACTTGCAACCCTGTTACCTTGGTTACTCCACTTGGTACTGGATCAAATACTTTGCGCTGCTCCTCTCGCGGAATCTGAGAATGCAGAGGTAGAATCTGATACCGGTGGCTTCCTGTAACAATATGGAAAAGTTCAGGTCTCGAAAAGGAGCCTAGTTTAAAACTGCCTACATTATGTACTTTTTAATCAAAAATTGATACATTAAACTTTGTTTTCACATGCTGGCTAGGGAACAAGCAAAAGCATTCATTTCCCACTCTCAAATAGCTGAAAATGCAAGAAAGACTCGTTACCAAAATGTGGGTTCATTTCCAGATGCTTCTGCATAGTGTAAATCAGATTCCAGCCAGGCAGGAAGACCAACACCGCTCCAGGAACATTAAGGGTCTCAATGTACAGAAGCAGAGCTTCAATGAGTTCAAAAGGAGTTTCCTTTTCATTCAGCTGAGCCATGCTTATCCTTGTTTCTGCCCCATATTCATCACCACAGATCAGGTTGCAATTTGCCTGCAAAAAATAGGGAAACATATTTTGGACTGTCTCAATCACCACAGCTCACAACTAGATAGATGTGTTCTCAATGTTCAAGTAACACCTAAATATCCTTATTATCTCTAGCTGTTTAGTTGTATCTAGCATATAAAAGTAATTTCATTTTTAAAAATGTAAAACCACTGCATCCTGGCTTATTGAATTTCTCCACTGACCAGCATGTCCCGTAGGGCATGACTAAAATTCAAAGCACAAACTCTTCACTTGACTGAAGTTTCTATGGCTCTTTCTACCAAGTTTCTCTCTTTTGACTATAAACTTGGTTTTTCAAAAATTATTTTCCTTACCAATTAACGAACTGCTTCTATGATCCTCTCTTTGTATCAATTACTGTATAATTACTTTATATATATACAATGCTTCTCTGTGTAATTTCCAGGCTCATCTCACCCTAAATATTAAGTCCTTTAATTCTAAAATGAGTACTGCAGACAGGGTATTGGATCACCTTCATCTGAAATACTATAGTTGGTATTTTCCAAAAAGTGTGCCTGAGAAACAAAAGATAACCCAAACCTTCAGTAACGAGAAACAAACTTGTTATGATTCCCAACCCCCCCAAAATTTTCTAATTCATCAGAAGATTTGAGAATGCAATTTATAATTCATTTATATCTTCAAATCTGATCAAAACTACCAATCCTAAAAAAAAAACAAAAAACAACACTGAGGTTATGTTTATTATATTATACATTGTTGGCTGCCTTCTAGTCGTCATTCTGCTCACATTTCCAGACTTAAGACGCATTTCAAAGTATCACTGGTCCAACTCTTAAGCACTATGAAGTAAGTGTCAACTTTTCTTTCCTGTTTCTTCTTAGGAAACCCCTCATTATCCCCCACTTTAACACTCTCTCCATGTGCTAATGTCATCAACATATAGTCTGTGTAACCAAGGACTACAACTGCTGCTTCCTCCTGGAGATCTTAAAATGTGGATTTTGACTCAGTACATCTGAGATGGGGTACAAGATTGTACCTACCAGTTTTCCAGGTGCTATGGCTCATGGAATAACAGAGCACCAAAGTCATACAAAACAGTTACTACGTATCCTCCTCTTTCCTTTAAGAACCTTTATGCTAGAGATAAAACTCGTTATGAAAAAAACTTTTCAAAAAAAAGAAGAAAACTTTTCACTGAATGTGGAATTTTTTGGAGTAAAACACATCAGTGAATTCAAATACATCAGCGAATTCAAAGATACATATTATAGTCAATTTTTAGAGGTTTTTTTGTAATGCTAGCTCACTGCATCTTTTTACTGAAATCTTTCTCTGTAATAAAAATTTTGCCCATAATGAAAATTCTTCATTAAATTCACTTACATCATCATCCTCACCACCATCATCATCCTTATCCTTCTTCTTCTTGTCCTTTGGTGGAGGAACAAAGTGGGTCATCTGAATACAATCTTCCAAAAAGTATTCTGCCAGGACAATACAGTCGGGTAAGTAACAGCAACTTTCAGAATGAGCAGTCTTTAAAACTCATCCTCTAATTCACAATTCAAAATTACTTTCATGCCCTTCAATCTGATTTTTCACAACTGCCAAGGCATTTCAGGGGCAATAACCTGTTTTCCCAACCAAACTCAGTGTTCCCATTTCTTAAACCATGAAGGAGGGGGTGAGGTATCTCTTATACATACATGTTCCCACAAAGCCAGTCAGGGTGTCCACTAACATTCATGGACTGCATACTGTGCTCTATGCTGTATACTCCCGTGGTGTGGTACATGTGGACAGAAATTAATAATAAACCATAGTCCATCCTTATAAAATGGGTTCCTTTCCGTTACCACTCTAAAGAAGGACCTCAGTGCAAAGGCTGGAACATCTACTGATCAATTATGCTCCTGAGGTTCTTTGAAGTGTTCCAGAAGTGTTCTGGAAATGTCTCATACTCTAAACACTTCCCCACTACACCAAAGAGCCCCAGAGTACTGTTCTCATCACATTATAGCAAAGGTACATATCAACATGACTCCTCACTGTGGTATTAACTTGATCATGGTGAGGCAGTGTTTGCCAAGTTACTTGTTTCCCCATTTCCCTATGTAACTCTTTGGAAGCAAGTCATTAAGCAGAGCACCCTGAAAATATAAAGAGTTAGAGAGTCACTTTTTTGAGTATCAACATATGAGAGCTGTGTCTTTATCATCCACTTATTTATTCACCCACTGCATAAATTAATCAGTTCAGTTTAGTTGCTCAGTCGTGCCTGAATCTTTGCGACCCCATAGATACCTATTTTTATACTTCAGGTTAAATCCAACACTATGTTTTCTATTTTTCTGTTCCAACTATTCCAACTATTTTTGGCCACTGGGAGCTTACAGTTGACTCCTATGTCCCTCTGACTCCTTCACTGTTTTTAAGCACTTCCTTACTTTCTGGTACTACAAGATGTTTCAGGCTCATCTTGTGTATTCTCTGCCTCAGAATCAGTTTTCTTTAAGGACATCTGGTTCCTTTAACTGGAGAATGGTATGGGAAACAAGATCTGGGTATCATACTAGAATGTCATTACTTCTAGGAGTGTTCAGCAGACAAAGCTAGGAAATATATGTATACAAATTCATGGATCCAGACTTGTCTGCATTTATTTTCTTCTATTAGAACATGAGTTCTTACAAATGTCTACAACTGTAATCCAATACCACAGAGTTTATTCAAGTCTTCCCTCATACTCACCTATATAGCCTCTCACTACAGCCGTTAATCTGGTTCTCACCATCTGCCATCCACTTACTTATTTTCTGAATCCCAGTATGCATGCAAAGCCATTTAGGAATTACTAACTGTACCCTCATGAGATATGAGTGCACTGACTTTTATTTCAGAGCTACTCTTACCTTTTAATTTCAAAAGTTAGCATCTTGACACAGCTATTCATCATTCCATATGTACACTGAAAACTTTTTAGCTTATTTTCATGTCTTCAAATTAGACTGTACCAAGTAATTCATTTTTAAAAACAAGCTACCGGATGACTATCATAAAGTATGGTGATGATAAAAACCTTCCAAATAAAGAAGCTCTTAACAATCAGAAATGCATGAACTTGACAAACACCTTTAACCTTGTTTCAAAATCTGCCTGCTCTACAAAAGATTCTCTAGTTAATTAGGCCTTGGCAGCTTAAACTTTTAACAGCATTTTCCATGAATATATATAGGCCATAGTAATCTACATTTGACTGTACAGAATCTTAAAAGTTTAGCTATTAAGTAAAGGACAGACAATTTACTGGATACGTAAACTCCTCAAGTTGTGATCATTCACTACTGCTTGACTAAAACCGCAAGAATGTTATGATGTATTTGATACCCTAATTTAGACTTTATTTTAAATATCCTTGAGATTACTCTTATCTCTGGTATTAAGGAAAACTACACACTACTGCACAAAAAAATGTTCATCCTCCCACCCTACTCCCACAATATTTACCTTGAACTGGGAAAGTCCTCCCATAAACTTCAATGATTGGGCAATTGAAGAAATATTCACAGAACATGCTAGTATCAATAGTAGCAGACATGAGAACAATGCGAACTTCAGGATAAGCCTGAACGACATCACGCAGCACTACCAACAGGAAGTCAGTCTATTAAAACATAACACAAATGGAAAAACAAATGAATTAAGAAGTCCTTGCTCATGAGATACACCTAAAAAGACTTCTGAGTTATATAAGCACAAGATATCAGTGAAATTTGGTTTTTTAGGTGGCTTGTAAGATGAAGGATTACAGTGGAATGCAGTAACAGTACTTTTTAACAACAGTTGTAGCCTATTCGTTGTGGGGATTCGAAATGAGTGCTATCAGGGTAGGGGAAGGGAGAAGAAAAAAATTTAATGAGAGGTAATTTTCAATGAAATTTACATTTTCAGTTGCACAAACTTAAACTAAAGAAAGGGGGAAAGTCACGATGAGCCTATAATCAGCTTTTCAATCACCTACCTAATCTTAAAAACGTTGAAAAGGTTGTACTTAGTCCATTTAAACAAACAATGATCAAGGCACTTATTTAATAATGTAGTTTCCATCAACCTACCAAGCAACATTAAAGGTGGATCTCTGACAAACTTTTCTCTGGCAATATGGTCTTCAAGTCCATCATTCTGCCTCCCCAAGCTAAAGAGAGCCATCATTCTGAATCTTTTATTATTCCTTTTCATGTACCTTTCCTCTTATCTATATTTGTATCTAAATACAGAGACATATATATGCATGAATACATCGAATTTTTAAATTTACCTATTAACTTAATGAGAGGGTACGATATTCTATGTTATCTTTTGGGATTTCCTTTTTCACACACCATAGCACTACTAAGATTCACCCACGTGTGTTACCAGTCTGACAAAACTACTTAAATATCACAATGTGTGTATATATACCTGTTAATTCACCTGAAGATTTCTGGGGATGCCCTCTGCAGGCAGCTATGTTGTTTTCAGGATCTTAATTGTCCAAACATTTGCCCCTGAACATTCTTGTGTGTACCTCCTGTGGTACATATCCAAGTTTCCATGAGTAAGTGCAGGTGTGGAACTGTACTGAGAGGGTGTGAAATGCTGAACTTCGGGAGATAATGCTCAAATATTTTCCTAAGGCATTTCACTGGTTCATAAACCACCAGGAGCAATGGATAAGAGAGCCTGATGACCTTTATATCCTTTAATACTTGGTATCATCACTTGTATTTTATCAATCAAGTGGATATAAAAGAAAAGTATCTTATGGTCTTAGTCTGTACTTTCCTATTCACCAATGAGACCAACACCCTACATCATGTCTACCAGCCAAATATAACTCTTTCAAATTTCTCTACTGAGCCATCTGTACTTTTCTAATTTGCAGGAGGTGTTTATATATTACTAATCCTTTGTTGGCTATACTGTAATCTTCAAGCTTGTAGTTTTCCTTTAAGTATCTTTTGAATGAATAACTGATCTTAATTTACATGAACACATCAGTCTTGTTTCATGGCTAATGCATCTCATGTTTTAAGAAATTCTTCTAGGACTGGACTATTGTTGCCGCATAAAGTTGTGGCTACTGAGGACATGAAATATGCCTGATCTAAACTAAGATGTGCTCTAAGAGCAGAATACACAGATTTTTGAGGACCTAACATGAAAAAAAAAAATGCAAAAAACCTTGATATATATTTTATATTGACCACATGATGAAAATTTTAGATATACTAAGTTAATTTTATATTTCTCTTCACCTTTTAAAATATGAGGCTAGAAAATTAAAAATCCCATGTGTGGGCCACATTATATTTTTACTGGGTACTGCTGTTTAGATGTCTGCTGACATATTCTAGCTTAGAGTTTTAAAATTCCTTTGGCACTTAGATCCTTATCTACCTGCAGTTGATCTTTATACTTGGTTATGAGGTAAGGATCAAAAACTACTCAAGTATCTCCTTACAGATGACCATTTGTTTCCAGCTCCATTTCTTGAATAGTCCACTCCCTTTCCCAATGATCTAACGTGACATCTATCACTCATTCTACTACACCAAAGCTGCACGCAACACAAGCTGTTTCTACACTCTGTTACTCCCCCGTGCCAAACTATCTCAATTACTAGAGCTTCAAATTAAGTCCCAACATCCATAAAGCAAGAGCTTTCATTCTGCCCTTCTATAGGAGTCCTGGTTATTTTTGGCCATAAATCTTCCCTATTTACAATCAGAAAAAAAAACCTTCCATCAAAAAAACAACCTACTGGAATGATTAGACATTCAAATGTGGATCAACTTCAGATGAACTGACATAAGTCCTTCTAGCCATGAACACAACCTGCTCTTTTCTAGTATTTTGTTATGAAGTTCTATTTTTCCTATAGAGGTTCTGCACGTCTTTTTGTTGGAGTCAGTCTTAGGTGTTTGACATTCTGATTAGTGCAGTGTTATCTTTCTAGTTGTTTTCTAGCTGTTGGTAACATATACAATGCAACTGACTTTTGTATATTAACTTTTTATCCAGCCACATTGCTAAATATTTCTAATAACTGGTCTTATAAGTTCTTCCGGGTTTTTGCTCTTAAAGTGACAAGTTTAGATTAGGTTCATCTGAAAGAGAACAAAGTTTCTGCCAAGTTGTTTTTCCATTTTTACTGAATGAACAATATATTAATATAGACCTGACAAGCTTTCAAGAAGAGCTAACCCAAACCACTTATTTTGGGGGAAATTAGTAACAATAATCCATGTTTTTAGTAAGATCAGAAATAATTTAAACTTGAAGAACATTTGTGTGTTAACTATTAGTAAAGATAATACTGAAACATTTAATTTTGATTAATTAGAGGGGGGGAACCCTGCATTTTCAAAGGATTTTGAATGACAAAAGCAGCAAATATGTTATCCAACCAACCAGCTAGGTTTGTGATTTAAAAAGGTCATCCAGGCAAACTATTTGTTGTAGCACAACGGTAAAGATTAATTTTGTTAAAACTAAATATGATTAACAACAATGGCAATGGAAGGATTTGCTAAGGAGGAGGAGCACCAACGAATGTTTTAAGTAACAGCAGTTTGGCAATAGTTTCAATGACTTACTGTCCATCCACTAACATCTTTGTTTGGATACATAAAACAGTGTCATAGGAAACAGTCACTGCTTTATGGGATCAATCTTTGAATTATACAACTGTATAAAAAGTTAATTCTATATAAGTTTTGCTAAGAACCAAGAGGATCAGGTGTGAAAAATCTAGTTTTTTTCTTAATTCTGGTATTATTACCATTAACATCAAAAAAGACTAAAACTACAAATATCCAATAAACACTGTTAACTGTATTAAATTTAAAAATTCCCTAGTGGTGCAACAGTCAGGACTCAGCACTATCACTGCTCTGGGGATGGGATCAATGCTGGTCAGAAAGCTAAGATGCTGCCAGTCACAAGGCCAAAAGAAAAAAAAAGTAACATTTATCACAAATTTTCAACTCAGAGAAAAACTGATCATTAAAATTCCATCAGATATTTAGTGATAAATCATTCAGTTGCTGAATTATGGTATAGCTTAATAATCACTGAAATTATACTTACTTTACAACAGGAGGTCTTTACTTTTAGAACTCTGCTTTAACAGCAACAAAAGGGTTTAATGACTTTGCTAAAACAGAATGGCCAATATCTTAGTGACTAAAGTACATAATTTTGTCAGAAACTGTAAGCTATGGGAAAATGGAAATAAAGATATTCTACTTTCATCTCTCTTTATTCAGAGTATTAGTATCAGTACCTTACTATAATTCTCAAGTTACTTACATTTATGTCTCTTTCATGTATTTCATCTACAATTACATGACTGATTCCTCGAATGCCTGCTTCTAATTTTCTTAGGAGCACACCTTGAAAAGAAAATCAGAGTAAACACTGGAGATGAGCTTCTATGTTAAAAGTAGGGAGGTACAGAAAAGTACAAAGAAACAAATTTCCAGACAATCATCCATGCTTCAACTACTATAACCCCAGCATTTTAGTTTCATCACTGGTATAAATTATTTAAAAAGTGATTTGTACTCTGAAACACACTTGTCTAATGAAGAGTATGAAAAAAGATGTTACTCTCGTAACCTAAGTTGATTTCATTTGCTCTGTGCTGCAACAACCACAAGTGTATCATACTCTCTAAGAGGAAAACTGCCAAAAGTTCTGTTTAAACAAGAATTCTGAGGCTGGGCTCTTGATTCATCATTTCCAGTCATTCTGTGCTGTTATCAAGTTTTCTTCACAAACAACACAATGTACACCCCAAGTGAAAGGCAAAAATAAAACATGTCACTGACCTACAGTGCAAAACATTATACTCGCATGAGGGCGAGGAAGTATGGACTCAAATCGAACGCTGTAGCCACAGCTTTTCCCAGGCTCTTCTCCTCTCTCATATGCAACTCGTTCTGCCACAGAAACTGCACTGATTCTCCTGGGCTGAGACAAACAAACAAAAAAAAGTGATTTAAAAGCTACAAAATTACAGTTACACTTAGTAGAGTTATTAAATTACTGTAGTAAACCTGACCCACTGCCAGCTCAGTAATCAACACAGAAAGAATAGTGATATATTTTTAAAGTTCCAAAATTAAAAAAAAAATTTAATTCTATGGCAGACATGTTTAAAATGCTGTTTTTCACTCTGTATACAAAGTGATTCCAAGGTTTTTATAGAAAATAAAATTTCTTCACCACTGGCCCTAATTCTTAACGGTATCAAGTGATCTTTCAATAGGGAAACCGATCACACATGGTGGAGAGCTTGTTGTTGTAAGTGAAGGCACACCTTTAAAGAACTCTTTAACTGAGATGTACGAGTTACTAAGAACACGAACAATCTCATCCTTTGCTGTATCTACCATTCACCCATTTATTAATTCATAAGGTAAGTAGCCATAGCACATTAGTATCAGTTGCCACAGAAGGTGCTAGACAAACAGTAAAAGATTAAAAAACAAACAAATAAAACCCCCCCAAACCACAATGAAATCACTCCTAGTTTTGATGTGCTTATGTAACTGGGAAAACTGAATGTATATAATTGTTCCCTGCAATGTAGGAATAAACAGGCTGAATAATAAGGACGATGCTATGGGTTAATGTTTTAAGTGTTGGGCCTTGACTCTTCTGAAAACTTTCAAAGACTTCCCTATCATCCAAGTATACAAAACAGCATTATACTTGGTAGATAATATGGCCAATATGATATCCTGTAAGTATAGCAACAAAGGTACATGTAGATTTAGACTAAATGTTTCCAGGCTGCCCTGGAATCAGAAGACACAGGCTACACCTCCACACCACTGGAAATTTTCAAGCAGAAGTTAGGTGAACATCTATTATAAATACTCCACTTGAGAAGAAAGATGGAATAATTCTCTGAAGCATTTTTCAACTCCATAAATTTACTACTTTATGAGCAGCCCACCAGGCTCCCCCATCCCTGGGATTCTCCAGGCAGGAACCCTGGAGTGGATCGCCATTTCCTTCTCCAATGCATGAAAGTGAAAAGAGAAACTGAAGTTGCTCAGTCGTGTTCGACTCCTAGCGACCCCATGGACGGCAGCCCACCAGGCTCCTCCGTCCACAGGATTCTCCAGGCAAGAGTACTGGAGTGGGCTGCCATTTGTTATAGCCTACTTATAGAAATCTGCATTTTACAGATGAAACCCACTGGAACTGTCCAAGTTATTTGGGAGGGGGCACAAGTTAGTGAGCAAATCATACAAAGTGGAAGACCATATTACAGAAACTATTCTGTCTAGAACAAACAGAAGCCATTTTTGTCTGGAACAACTTGGATTTGGTAAATCAGATAGGAGGTGAAAAAAATCACTTCCTACTGGGGCAGGAGTTAGTTTTTTCCTACTCATGACATGCAAACAACTTCTGAGTGAAAATACAGGTGTTCAGCTCATTTGTTGGAGTTTGCATTTTTGCCTATATTGCTGGATTGTTCTGAGTGGAAAACTGGAAAGTGGTAGCACAGTGAGGGCAGAACAGAACTCAAAGGTTCTGTAAAACAGCATCCTCCTGAACAACACGTCTCATGAAAGATAAGTATTAAGAGGAAGGGTACTTTACTGATAGGTGTAGTTGGGAGTTAGAACATCTCCTGTGAGGCAAAGAAATCATAGCCAGTCTGGGGAGTGAGAAGGACAATCAAGGAATAGTTTGAGAAGAAAAAAGCTAAGGGTCCTATCCCAGAAAAATGGACACCTATCTATCCTCTCTCTTCAAGCTTAGGATATCATCAATTTTAAATGCATTCCTTTGGTCAACATTTTTAGATCCTCCCCAAACTCAACTCTCCTATACAGGGCAATTTTAAGACATATATTCATTTCAGACACATTAAAAGCATGGTTTACACATGTCCACATAAATGTATATGCACAAATTATTTTGGGGGGGGGCGCGCTATTTCAAGGTTCAAGATGCTCCCCTGAGTATTAACTATACTTTATAGGTTAAGAATCCCTAAGTCAACCCTAGTCAGCCTAGGAGGTGGTATCCGGCTACCTGCAATGCTCTCCTTCCAAATGCCAGAAGTACAGGGTTATAGCTGACAGGAACCACTTTACCTAAGAAGACTTGGAAGGGTAATTAGCTCTTCCCTAACTGTGGAACAGACTTGCCAGCATTGCTTATAGCTGGTAAGGTAACTGAATGTGGCAGTCAAAATGGGGAACACTGAAGGCAGACTGGTTGTAAATACTAGTTTCAACCACTTCCTGTGTTAATCTTGGGCAATTTTTAAATCTTTGTGCCTCAAGTTACTGAAAGAAAACTAATAAATGATACAGTACTTATATCTTAAGAGTCATAACTTTAAATGAGCTCAAAAATATCAACTATTTACAATAGAACCAAGCATATATAAGCATCCTGCTAAAGTCAATCATTTATCTGTTTTTCTATCTTGTCTAGTCTTGTTCTGATTGGTTTTTATTGAACCTTAAGGTGATTAAAAGATAAAGAGAACCAAGGTTTGAATGTAAACTTAAGGACAAAGTACTCTCAGTTTTACCTTATTTTAGGCCCAAAGAAATGGAAATACCAGACCACCTGACCTGCCTCTTGAGAAATCTGCATGCAGGTCAGGAAGCAACAGTTAGAACTAGACATGGAACAACAGACTGGTTCCAAATAGGAAAAGGAGTACGTCAAGGCTGTATATTGTCACCCTGCTTATTTAACTTCTATGCAGAGTACATCATGACAAACACTGGGCTGGATGACGCACAAGCTGGAATCAAGATTGCCGGGAGAAGTATCAATAACCTCAGATGATACCACCCGTATAGCAGAACAAAGAAGAACTAAAGAGCCTCTTGATGAGAGTGAAAGAGAATGAAAAGTTGGCTTAAAACTCAACAGTCAAAAAACTAAGATCATGGCATCTGTTCCCATCACTTCATGGCAAACAGATGGGGAAGCAATGGAAACGGTGACAGACTTCAGTTTTTTGGTCTCCAAAGTCACTGAAGATGGTGACTGCAGCCATAAAATTAGAAGACACTTGCTCATTGGAAAAAAAGTTATGACCAACCTCAACAGCATATTAAAGCAGAGACAATACTTTGCCAGCAAAGGTCTGTCTAGTCAAAGCTATGGTTTTTCCAGTAGTCATGTATGGATGTGAGACTTGGGACTATAAAGAAAGCTGAGCACCGAAGAATTGGTGCTTTTGAACTGTGTTGGAGAAGACCCTTGAGAGTCCCTTGGATTGCAAGGAGATCCAACCAGTCCATCCTAAAGGAGACCAGTCCTGAATATTCACTGGAAGGACTGCTGCTGAAACTGAAACTCTTAAAACTTTGGCCACCTGATAAAAACTGACTCATTTGAGAAGACCCTAATGCTGGGAAAGATTGAAGGCAAGAGAAGGGGGTGGCAGAGGATGAGCTGGCTGGATGGCATCACGGACTCGATGGACATGAGTTTGAGTAAACTCCGGGAGTTGGTGATGGACAGGGAGGCCTGGCATGCTGCAGTCCATGGCGTTGCAAAGAGTTGGACACGACTGAGAGACTGAACTGAACTGAGGCTCGAAGACTCCCTTCAATCCCAGACATTAAGAATCTACCATATGGTTCAGTTTACCTTATCAGTGAAAGATACCGGAGATTAACACAAAACATGAAAATTCTTTTCATGCCTTTTCTTTTTCTGTTTTTAACTTAAAAGGGCCTAAAGCTCTACCACTTTCAGAATTTTCTGTCACTACAAAGGGAAGCTGATCAAAGAATTAGGAATGCTCTGGCTTCTAGATGTTTCCACCTCTCAAACTATTCACAACAGGCACATCCCTCATAAACTGGCTTGTTACTTACCTGAGTTACTACAATGTTACACTCAGCTGCTCGGTCATTCTGGATACAGTCATCTAGAATAAACTGGGGAACCTGTGTGGTTTTACCACATCCAGTAGCACCTCGAATAATGACAACTGGATTCTGACTAATTGCTTCCAGGATTTCACTTTCAAATTTCTTCACAGGCAGTAACTCTCTCTCCTGTAAGACCTGTATTAGAAAAGTTACACTTCACATGTCCACCAACATACTTATCAGAAGCAACTATTTTAATTCTGAAAAAAACAAAACAAAAACTGCCATCTCTAGGAAAAGTTACTCCTTTCCACTGGCTTAATACTCAGAAAATACTTTTTGATAAAAGAATACATACACACACCCCTCTAATTGAACAGCCTCTTTCCATTAAATTTCTGAAAAAAAAAAATCTATCTTTTGGCCTTATCCACATCATTTTCCTCATTTTTATCCTGGACATTACATATGCATTACCTTTCTTCTAACATTTTAAGTTGCTTTATTCAGAAAACACCAACACACACACACATGGAAAGTTATCATACTCCATCTCTTCATTTACATTAAGAATCACAGGCCCTTAACTCACTATTCCTATCCTCAGAGGTAACTAGGAATCAATTAGATTAGTATCTTTGATTTGCCTTCCTAGAAAGGGCAAAAATATATTATTCACTGTTTTGAAGCTCTTAAGCACCATTTGTTTAAATACTTCAGACTTACTGCTTGCAAATCACGATCCTGTTCCAGCTGATACATTAATTCATTCTTGAGGTCCATGCTGATTTGTTCGGGAGTAGCCTGTAAAATGGGAAAGCAACAGTAACACAAAAGCGTAATTAATTCATTTCTTTAAAACCAGACATCGGAATGAAATATGTTCAAAAGTAAAACACACAAGTCTGATCTCAACAACAGTGTTGCACTCACATAAGCCAGAGGCCCCTCATCAATGTTGCTGCTAGTCCAAGGATTCCAGTTGGATTGTGGTGGTGACCAAGGAACCACACCCACTGGGTTTTGCCGCTGAGATGGCTCAAACTGAGCCAGTTTGCCAAGGTTGAGTGCAACAGGCACAGAGGGATCTTCAGGCTATTAAAAAACATACAAAACCAAAAATATCAGTTGCTTATCTGACTCAAGGTGCTCAATACAAAGGTGATGAACTAAGTAGCTGTATGCTTACTAGGGGCACGATCTCAAGATTTAACTCTTGAACAATGTTCTGCAGCTGATGCTCCAAATCTTGAGAAAGGTTCACTTTGTAAGGCTCCACCTACAGAAAAGGGAGAGTCATCAGAATCGTGTAACATACATATGAACACTACTCGGATTTACTACGGGAGGGTTCAGAGTATGGAGTTGATACTAGGCCTACAATAGACCTAAAGCCAACAAGAGGTCAGTTCCTTGGTCAAAGAATTACTTTAATGATGAAGAGTAAGGCCATTTCCATTTCTTGAGGCAAGAGTCCTAGAATGATCAAACATCTTTAGCCAAATATTAAACAGAAGCTACACTGAATCTCACAGGCTTCCCTGGTGGCTCAGTGGTAAAGAATCTGCCTGCCAATGCAGGAGACCAGGGTTTGATCTCAGGGTCGGGAAGATCCTCTAGAGAAGGAAATGGCAATCCACTCTAGTATTCTTTCCTGGGAAATCCCATGGACAGATGAGCCTGACGGGCTACAGTCTATGGGGTCACAAAGAGTCGGACAAGACTTAGTGACTAAACAACAGCAAAACTGAATCCCATATTATCTCTTCGGGCTACTAAGTCTAAAGACTCACTGTCTCTCCTTCTTTCTTCTTTGTAAGTCCAGAGTAAGGTTCAATCACTCCAAGGTGGTAGAGTTGTCTGACAAGTGACAGCGCACAGGACTGTGCTGCCAATTTTTTATTTGATCCATGTTCGCGTGCAAAAATCCCTATAATTTAAGTTCAAAATCACCAAAGAGAAAAAGATAAATTGTCTAAGTACAGAAACATCTCATCATAAGCAACTAGGAGGTTAGGGTACAAAAGCTGACCTAAAATGCAGAGTATGAGTTCTAAGCTCTTTTCATTCTAACTGCTAACTCAAACCAATACCATTAATAGCTGACCATCGGTTATGGGCACACACTAAGACACATACCACATACAAATCTTTACATTAAAAGCAAATAAACTATTTTAACGAAACTGTCATTATTAACATCATATAGCATTAAAATGGGAAGAATTTAATTTCTGAAAAATAAAGGATTAAAAAGCAAATCAAAGGAATGAAAATGGGTCCAAAGTGCCTAGACCAGGAGTCAAGCAATTTTCTTCTATTAAGGGTCAAAAACTATCTCAGGCTTTAAGGCCATATAGTTTCTGTCACAGTTACTCAATTCTGTCTCTCAAGAGTGAAGCCATTTACTAAGAACACTTCAACTAGAGTTTGACTATGGGCCCAGGAACCAGAAATGTTACCATGTTTATAAAGAGCTCATAAATATAAGACAGAAATAATAATGTGTCATATATTTGACCCACCAACCTTAAAATATTTATCTGGAATTCTACAGAAGTTTGCTATTCCCTGATGTAAACAAATGACTGTAGCTATGTTCCAAAAAGCTTAAAACTCCTATCCACTCTAAGTATTCGTAAAAGTCTAGGATTAAAAAAATTCAACATCATCTCCTAGTGCTTCTTTCAAAGACTTGATTTTATTCTAAGTCTTTGATACACTACACAAGTCATAAGAATTACACACTACACATAAGTGCATAATTCTCAAGCTGGAAAGAATCTTTATCCACTTCCCTCAACTTGTAGTGAGGTAAACTGAGTCCCAGCAACACAGGTATGATTTAGTTGAAATCACTAAACTTGTTAGAGACAAAATCAGGTCCACAGAGCTATTCTATACTTTCAAGCATGACACACTGCCTGCTCTTAAACTTACTAAGAATAAAGAATACATGTTCGTGCTTGTCTTTTTACTTCCTTATGAATAACCCCAGTTGGCTCCTTAAGTGCCTCCTCAAGGGTAACTTTCCCACCTTTCTGTCTTGACTCTATGACTCAAATGCTCACATTCACCTTCAGACCTCCAATCCTGTCATGTGATTAACTCCTTTCTAAAGGTCACTAAGTTTTACCTAAAGGTGCGTGTATCTTTTCTGTATCAATGGAAAGATTAATTCTTTGACACTGGCACATTCCTCAGCAGCCTACCACCTCTTACCCTTTGAAATACAATACTAGCACAGTCTTTCACATGTAAAATCGGGAAACTGGGCCTGCTAATCATTAATATTCTAAAACACCCTAAATGGTACCTTATAGCATGGACTCTGTCAAATTAATAATATATGTGGCTCAAGACTTTATAATGAATACTACTAAGCTGTACAAGACTCAGAATATCAGGAAAGCAATAACACTTACTTCTGCCTATCTGCTTGATATAAATGGTCATTTCTGCAATAAAGCTCCTGTAACAACATATACAAACAAGGTTAGAAATTTCACCATTAGAATTATTAAATTCAGGATTCTTAAATCAGGCTTTCCAACTGCTTAGGCAAATCAAAGCAAAAAACCACTGTAAACATTTCTGTTCACTCCTAGAACAAATGAAGTATATACACGTCAAAAAATGTACAACACGGCATGAGACAGCTGTAATCAAACTTGATGAGCCAACTGTTCATGGAAAGAAAATGTTAGGAGTTGTGATTCCATATTTACTTACTTTAAACTGTATTTCAAGGCTGCAGTCTGAATAGCTAGAAAACGTTCAGTGAAAAGGAATTTTCCACTTAGTTTGAGGCCAAGAAATAAAATAAGTCCAATACTCTCCTTAAACTATAGTTGTGGTTGTTTTAAGATTCTTTGCATGGGCCACCCACTAATGATTTCAATCTGTTACGATCAGCTAAAAATAGGCTCGTATGCACACATACACATGGGTATACGAACACTGAGCCCATGTCAGTGGCTCGAGACAGAGATCTGGTATCTGCCTGCAGTTGGAAGTAGCCCTTAATAACAACAAAAAAAAATTAGCTTATTTAAGTCAAGTCTCAGAAAACAAAATATTTTTGAAAACTATGGCTAAAATAGCTAGTAGATACTAGGGAATAAATTTGGGCTTTAAAAAGGGGAAATTGCCCTTTGCAAACTATGCTTTCTAATCTTTCCATTGCATAGTCTAACCTTGGCTTTGTGCTGTGAATAAAAGGTCAGGTGAGACTTACAAAAAAAAATGTTAAGATTCCTTCCTATACCTCGTGAACTGACCTTCAGGCACAGCGGCTTCAGGGGTCAAAGGCCACTGGCTTTCAGGGAAACAACATCCACCCTTTCATTAATGACACCGATGCCAGTATGTTTCTCAGCCAGGCTTAAAGTCAGCACTCAATCTCATTCTCCTCCACCTAGGGGGGAACAGCAACACCAGAAATCAGTTTACAATAGTTTCCCATGTGATTGCTTAGTTCAGCCTAAGCAGCAGCACATGTGTGTATGAACACAGACCTCTAGTGTTGCTGTCTGTTATGCCTTTAAAGGACATACAAAGAGCAATGCTGTCCAAGCTCCCCCAACTGCCTCTGCCTTCCTTGTCATAGCCTGAATTCTTTAACTCTTTGTATCAGAACCAATTAAGATATTTAAAAAAAATTTACAATAAGTTTCAGGCATACTTAAATTATCTAACTGCCCTTAAAGTTATCAAGAGCTACTAAGCCCAATCAGTGTAGAAAAACAAAATTTAAAAAAAAAAATCAACAAATGAATCTTTCTTTTATAATCTCTGATGGTTTAATAAAGTCAGATGTCAAAATTAAGTATTTGAGAATTCAGGATTGAATAAAACATTGGGAAGCAGGGGGAACCATGCTCTGAACATCATTTTGATCAACATCAAAGTTTTATTTCAGTAATAATTATTTTAGGGTTGCTAGATGCAACACTTTGATTTTTAAGGAAAACAGTTTTGATGCATTTTGACTTAGTTCATATAAGGACAGCAAATTAAATCATCCAGATTTTCATTAAAACATCCCCTCCCTTTCAATAAAATATTAGTGCCCCCAGAAGAATCTTATCCATATGAGCCTTCCTGGGAGTAATAATTACTACACCCTGGAATGCTCTCAGGAAGAACAGCAAGCAGGCTGAGAAACATACTGTCACTGTGAGAACCTCCTCCTCCCTGTATGTTCAGTTTTATGAAATTTAACAGAACAAAAGTGTGCTAATTTAACTCACATACAAAGACGGAGGCTCTCCTTCATATTCACAACAGGCCCTTAAAACTTCACTAATAGGACTTGAACACAGGCAACTTTCAAAGCCAATGGGAAATTTGGTTCTACATGTAACACCATCTATCTCTGAAGACTCTAAACTTTAAGTGTCTAACTTGACACGTTAAAGAAAAACACATTATAACTGCTTCTAACACCACAGAGAACAACAAACTCAGTACCTCTGGCTGACTTTTAAGTCAAACACGGACAAACCACTACTTGAGGCTACTACTGAGGCTTTTGCCTCTCAGACTCATACGAGAACCAGAAGTCTAGCAACACAAACAGCAGATTTTTAGCAGATATTATTCTTACACAGAAAATTTTTGTGATTTTATTCTTAAAATCACACTCCTAAGTGGAAGCCATCGCAAACTGCACATTACACATCAGTAACAATTCTTCTCGGTCAAAGTAACATATCTTTTCACCATTTCTACTCATCCACAAACTGAACCAGATGCCACATACAAAAACAGATCAAGTAACTCTACAAACCCCTAGCTTACTATAGAAGGAAAAGAGTGAAACAAGCAAACCTGTTGTGATCAGGACCCACTTGGGTGTACTTATATTCTCCTTGAATCTTTTCTTTTTGGAAATATTGGTTCAGACGAGCTTTAGCATTCTCCAAGGTCCAGTTTCCATGAAGTCCAGCATTTAAATCCACTTCTTCAGATTCAAGGGTCTGTTGAATCAATGATAATTAAATTTGGCTTCATGATGTTATGTAAATTTAAGATACACAATTCTATAACAACAATTTCTTTGTACCATGCTTTTAAAGTACAAAGGTTGTCTTTTTAACAGCTTTTAATCCTAGTCAAAACTCAGCCAGAACTAGTTTTTACTCCATGTGACGGTCCTATCCTATAAACACGCTATTGGTTAATGTATTACACATTTAAACTGTTCCTAAGAAACCTTTGACCAATTTTCTTAGGCTGGTTTAAAAACTTTAAACAAATAAAGCGAAAGGATTTTCACTGGTGGTCCAGTGGTTAAGACTCTGCACTACAAGGGGCATGGGTTTGATCCTTGGTTAGGGAATTAAGATCCTGCACGCTGCACACAGCCAAAAAAAAATAAGTATCTATCTATTCGGCAAAAAAAATATCTATCAAGTTAGAAAAGTAAGCTGTCTTATCAAAGCACTTTTACTGCAAGTGATCAAGAAATGAGGTTTACTGAGGCAACTAAGTTTCCTACAAAGCAGATGAAGAGACATTTTATTAATACCAGGGAAAAACAGTTTTATTTCACAGGCAATTCTACTGACCACAATTAACAGGTAGCTTAGATTTACGGTGTTTTGCGTGAACTATCAGTCTCAGATAATTAATTAAAACAATCACTAAATTATACAGTTGCAAATATTTTAAACTGTGCCATGAACCAAGTCCTAAATCACACTCTAGGAGATGTAATATAGGGTTATATAGCTTACCGCTTGGACTTCCTGTTCTTCTTTTCTTGAGTAATAATCCTTCAAGTTGGCACCTCGATCCCAGGTGGGCACATAGCCAGAGCCCCCACCTCCAGAATTATTTTCTATTATGGAAAGAAAATGATGTTCTTTTGACAAATCAAATTGTATAAACAATTTGATATTTTTTAAAAACTACTCCTAATTTAGATTTCAGAGCTCTATTATTAAAAATTCAAGATTTCAGTTATTTGGAAATGGACCTGAAATCTCTCACGTACTTAACAAAGTGTCACCTCACTGAATACAGGTCTAAACTGCTAACTGTAAAGATGTATGCAGCAGGGTACTGCTAGTAATGATCATACTGACTGAACCTGGCATACATTACCATGTAGCTCTGTTTTAAGTTGTTACATAGGTAATAACTGATTAAATGGTAACTTGTACGTAAACGTTGTTATCCTTGTTTCATAAACACTGGATCTGAGACATAGGTAATCTGACAAATATTCTAGGTAATTGACCCCACAGTGGACACACTAATGAAAGTTTTAATATATACAGAATTCAGCAGTGACTGAGACCCATACAGCAAACAAACAAGCCTACAATATTTGATAGAAATCAAGTTAAAAACAAGAAAGGGCAGTTAATAAAACCCCTTTAACCAAATATTCTAGCCTGTGCAAAATCTATCCAGAGATCAAAATCTATTGACAGAAAGTAACTGAGCTGTACCACTTTTTAAGAGATTAAATAACCTGGTAGAATCTGCAAACTTATGAAGATCTTGGGTTCTCTCCACATTAGGACTTCAGAATAGTTATTTCTATCTGTCCAAGTGAGAAAAAGATGATGACTGTGCAAGACAGTGTATCTTATTCTCAGTCATGTGCACACATTCAAGTCCTTACCTGCCTGGAGAGTCAAATGTGGAGGAAGAGGTCCTCCCAGGTTTCCTGGTAAACCTCCATCATCTGCTGTGGCATCAGATGAATCAGTAGCTGAGGGTGGAGGGGGTGCTACCTGTAAGAGGAAAAGTCAAGGCAAGGTCAGTAACTTTGCCTTCAGAGACCACTAAATTCTCTAAAACTCAGGAGGCCCATGTGTCACCCCCTCTTTTCCTCATAATATTAATATTGTTGCTTTCAGTATTAGAAAACTATTATGTTCTCATTTCAGGCAGAAAAGGTAAGAGTAGTAAAAATATCCGTAATTTTCTCTCTGGAGATTATATAACACAAAAACTGGGATCACTTTATGCTGTATACATCATTTACCTTTCTGCATAACTCAATAAAGCTATGAGCCATGCTGTGCAAGGCCACCCAAGATGGACAGGTCATAGTGATCAAAATGTGATCCACCAGAGGAGGAAATGGCAACCCACTCCAGTATTCTTTTCTGGAGAATCCCATGAACAGTATGAAAAGGCAAAAAGATATGACCCTGAAGGATGAGCCCCCCAGGATGGAAGGTGTCCAATATACTACTGGGGAAGAGGGGAGGGCAATTTCTAACAGCTCCAGTAAGAACGAACCAGCTGGGCCAAAGCGGGAATGACGTTTTGATCACAGGATGTCTAGCAATATCCCTGGACTACTGACTAGATGCCAGTAGCAACCCTGCCCCTGTTCTTAGTCAAAAATGCAATGGGGACTGGGGGACATGCCAAAACTGCCCACTGAGAACCACTGGAAATGACTGAAATGGTGGAAATGCAAAATAATTCAACTCTTATCCTACAGAGAAAGAAAATGGTAACAGCCTGCAAAAGCACATATGCAGTACCCTTTGATCCAGCAATTCCATTTCAACAAATCTCTCCCCAAGACAGATTAGCAAAAATACAAAAATGTGTATGTATACACATGCATAATAGATAGGCTATTCATGTTAGCATTATAACTAACACTAAAAACCACAAAAACCCATCAGTAGAGGTTAGTCTGAATAAACTATGGTACTATTGACATGAAAAGCAGGTAAGTAAAGAAAAAGAAAAGTGTACACAAGATACCATTAGTAAAATAAAGAGCTGGGGTAAGGAATATTAATATACATATTTTTTGGCTTATAGTTAGTGAAAAGAACATTGACTAATAACTAAAAAACAAAAACCCAACAAAAAAACAGATGGAGGAGGCAGGGACAGAAGTCAGACTTTTCTGAATACACTTGTTTCATTAACAAAATATGAAACCATTTAATGTAATTGTCCAGTTTTACAATGATCCTTAAAAATTAAAGCAAAATGAAAACAAACCAGAGGATAGAGATGGCAGAATGATCACAAAGAGGAATTATTTCAACGTGAAAGTGCAGTCATTTGTAAGTCTGCAGTAGGACATGGGGGCTTCTTTCCAGGTTGCTCAGCAGTTAAGAATCCGCCTGCCAGGCAGGAGATGTGGTCTGATCCCTGAGTTGTTAAGATTCCCTGGAGAAGGAAATAGCAACCCACTCCAGTATGCTTGCCTGGGAAATCCCATGGACAGAGGAATCTGGTGGGCTACAGTCCATGGGGTTGCCAAGAGTCAGATATGACTTAGTGACTAAACAAGAAGTAGGATATACCCTAAATATGAAAAGAACTGCAAAAACTTAAATTTTCCAGTAATTGCATTATTGATAATAGCACTGGAATTTACAGTATGAGACTGCTGTACATGTATTATTGAATAAAGCAAGAGTAATTATGTTAGGGCTCTGCAAGGAAACAGTTTTGGTTTGGGGGATAACAGACAAACAGATGCACACGAAGGGTGAGAAAAAGCTCTGCCATTCTGAATTTAAACTGGAAGCATCAGGGTGAACTCAAAATATACCTTGTCTTGGAAAAAATTTCCCAAGCTTTGTACACTGAAAAGGCTAAAACAATGACTGAGTAGTAACTCTTGGCACTCAAGTTTGTGGTCTCTAAATACTACCCGCCCCGGAAAAAGAACCAGGGATCTTAACATCTGAAATAGTAAAATTCAAGCTGAGTCAAACATATGATATGCCACAAAGCAAGAAAATGATCAGACTAAGGGGTAAGGTTAAATGAACTGAAAAAAAAATCAATCTGAAGAAGGTCCTACCAGCTAAAAATGGGACAACTTAAACAGCAACAAAAAGACTAATGAATGTATTAACATGTTACATATTTGAATCAATGAGTTCATAATAATTCTGGGAATAATACCTAATTGATAACCTTTAGAAGATACTAGGGATGAACTTAAATGTTAAAGGTAAAGAATCAAACATTTATCTTTAACATTTTTTGTATAAATTATACCCCAGAATAACTGAATTATTGATAAAGAGAGGTTTTTTTTTTTTAAGGTAGTTTCTTGTTATAAAAGTATCTGAACTAAAAAAACCAAAGAAATTTACTGAAGAGTGAAATCCACAGTGATATCAATGGCTGCTAAGGTCCCATCAGGTGCCTCCTCCTGATGGGAGTACAGACCTAATCTTTGGAGATTTCCTGTGTCTGCCCCTCTACTCCAATCAAATTGAATCTGATCAAGTCTCTAACGACCAATTATGAGAAACAGAGGAACAGAGAAATGCTTTATGATACCAGGGGGCTGTATCTGCAAGATCTAAAGTGTGGGAAACTAAAAAATAAATAACATGCTTTAACGAATTCCAAAGAAAAATTAGAGGGAGACAGGGAGGGAGAGAGAATCTAGTGATGAGAACACCAGACATCAATTAACTGTAGCAGACAACATCTGGAACATAATTTAAATAAACTACTAAAAATGGACTCATGGAACAAACAGGAAAATCTAAGTACTGACTGGGTGTTTGGGGATGTTAAGAAACTATTGATTTTTTTTAGGTTTGATAATGGAATTGCTGCGTTTTTTTAAAAAAAGATTACCTTTTAGAAATACAAACTGAAATAGTAACAGATGAATGACAGGATGTTTGGGATTTGCCACAAAATAATCCAAAAGGAAGAAGGTAGATAGAAATTAAGAGATGAATCATGATTGGTCATGGTGAAAAGTGTTGCAACACAGGGGTTTGTGATATTATTCCTAGGCTTACTTTGACACACATCTGACATTTTCCACTATAAAAAAAAGTTTAAGTATCCTTGGCATTTAGAAATAAGTCATTACTGGCAAGTACATTCTGTTGCATGAAAGGGCAAGTGAAGTGACAAAAACAGGGTTTGGTGAGGATGGGGAGGTAAAATACAGATGGTATGGTAAAAATTTGCTTGTAATATAATATTTTTCCAAGTTCATCCCTCATTCATCTAACCAAAAAATATTAAATGCCTACTGTATGGACCAGAACTATTCTAGATGCTAGGGAGATAGCAACGAATTAAACACAGGAACCGCCACCCCGCTCCCAACCCCATCCTCTGCTCTCATGAACTATACTATGAAGATCTAGGGGTAAAAAATAGATTAAAAGAGGGGTCCTCAATTTCAGTATAAATGACATTTTGGGTTGGATAATTCTTTGTTTCAGGAAGCTTTGGCCTCTCCCCATTAGATGTCAATAATGCCACCATCCCCTTCCAGTTGTAACAAATGTCTCCACATATTGCCAAACATCCCTGGGGGACAAGATCACTCCCAGTTGAGAAGCACCAGGCTAGAAGTTAGTAAGTGCTACGGACAAAAATCAAATAGTGAAAGGAGACAGACCACCAGGCTAACAGCAGATTTGTAATTTTCAACAGACAGTTGGGGAAGAGCACTCTAGGCAGAAAGAACAGTCAAGCACAAAAGTCTTGAGATGGAAAAGGTGCTAGCCTATTTGACGAATTTTAAGAAGGCCAGTGTAGAAGAGAGGGACAAAGTAGAACATGCACTGGAGCCTTACAGAAAAGATCTGAATGTGTTACAATGCTAACAAGAAAAAACTGAGAATAGGGCACTATTTCTGGTATGGCCCAGTAGCTCCTACTACACTAACTCCTGCAGGTCACGTGAGCTCCAGAAAAACAAAACCCTAAAACTCCCCTCAGCTAAACACAGGCACTAAAAAGTGAACAAAATCGGGCAAACTCTAGAAGGAACGTGAAATGAGAAAGCAAAAAATAGAAAGTATAATTTCAGCTTATTATGCCTTTTATTACTAGGGAAGACCATCTCAGACAGCTAAAACTCAACAGAAAACCCAGTCTTTCTGGCCAGAAGTATCAAAGGATAAGAATCTGGGGACACCAAAGCTGCTAGAAAGTGAGAAAGATATCCTGGAAAGGAAACAAAGAGGAATCCCAAACTCTGTGTATAAACTTTCCCCAAATCTCTGGCTAACCTTTAAACTATATATACGCAGGAGAGATTTCAAGCCTCCTAGCACAGGATCAGAAAACTGAAGTGAGATCTGAACTATCACTCAAAAGATAGTGCTGGCGCTTAAGTCCGTCAAATATAATACTCACAATGCCCAGAATATAATGCAGAATCATTTGACATACAAAGAGGAAAAATCTCAAAAGCACAACTGTTGTTGGGCGTTCAGATGCAATTGGACCTAGAGAGCAGTAGGAACCGGTCTTTCAAGATGGGAAAATGGCTTTACTGGCTTCCAATAGCTGTTTTATTAGATGCAATGAAGCAGGTGATATAGGAGCAAAAAGTAAAACGGCAGAAGAAATGATAAAGATCAGATCCTGCACCAAAGACAAACTAAAAAAAAAAAGATGATATTCCAAAAGAAGACAAAGGAAATGTCAAACAGTGTGAAATCAGTTATGTAAAAAAATTCCAGAGCTTCCAAGACCACAAGCTTAAAATAAGTAAAGAAGACAGCAAAATTCTGAAAAAGGCCCGGAAAATGGATTCTTGCATGAAACACTTCTGGACAGGAGAGCCAAAATTGAAAGCTGATAGATACTGCAAATGACTGGGATTTTGTTTCCGTCTTTTGTTTTTGTTTTTAATAATAAAACCAGTGTTTTTACAGGAAGAAAAGGCACAATCAACAGAGCCCAACCCTGAGATGGCCCTGATGTTAGAATTAGCAGTTAAGAATTTTAAAGCAGCTATTGTAACTACACTCAATGATATATAAGAAATTCAGTCATATTATGAGTGTATGCTTATACTGGATGAAAAGAAATGCCACCAGAAAACAAAACCTGTTTTAAAAAAAAAGGCAAAAAAAAAAAGATAGTATGGGGGGGGGGACTGACGGACCAACAAAGAAAACAATCAGTGAACTTGAAGATACAGATTATCTTTAACATACACTGAACATATATAAGAAAATCATCCAATGGTTGGAGGAGAAAAAGACTGTCCAGGACCTCCAAAATAGTTTCAAAAGGTTTCTCATATATGTTAACATGAAAGTCCCAGAAAAAGAAGAAAAATTAAGAAATATTTGGGAAAAAAAAACAATAGCCAAAAGTTTCCCATATTTGATGAAAGACATCAATTTACAGATTCAAGAATTTCTGCGAACTCCAAGCAGGATGAGTACAAAGAAAACATCATAGCCAAGCTACTGGAAACCAAAGAAAAAAATAAAGCAACCAAAGAAAACACATATAGGCGGAAATGATTTCATTACTGCCCACTTCTCATCAGACAACAATGGAAGTTAGCCAACAGTGCAACATGATCTTTGAAGTGCTGGAAGAAAACTGGCACCTCAGAATTGCATTATCTTCTATTCAAGGTAAAATAAAAACATTTTTACATAAAAGAGATGAAAGAGTTTGCCACCAACAGACCTAGGAAGAGGCTTAAAAAAATAAAACCAAAACTCAACTAGAATAGGTCATAACACATGCAACAAAGGCCAATGGGTCAAATATTTGAAAAAGAATCAAAGGTCGTCTTGTCCAATCTCTCCATTTTACAGATGGCTCAACCAAACTAATTAAAAATCTTGTAATTTTATAGTGGTATACCATACTAGAAAGTAAACTCAATTCCTGGGTAAATGCAATGGAAAGATAAAAAACATGTATTTTTACCTTTATAAGCAAGTCAGAATACAAAAACCCATTGAAAGGTGCTAAATTAATATGTTATTCCTAAAGGTTTTATTCATGTAATACCTAAGGCATCTGCTTAAATCATAGTGTGATTTTTTTCATAATATGACTTTTTAAAAACATCAGCAATACCACTATTTTTGTGAAAATTCAAACTTTCACTTTTTAGTTAATAAGTTTACTTTTCAAAACTTTTGCTGCATACACACAATTAAAAATAATTATGGTATCAAAAACACAAGAATGATATTCTACTGTACCAAATACTATTTTAACTCTGCTAAGAAAATGTCAACGGGAGCAAATGTATCTTAAAATGTTACTGATTTTTATATTGTTTAAAATGTTATTTTTGAAGTACACAGAATACAACAGGCTCTGAAAAATCAGTTTTGAATGAATACAGTATGTAAAACCCTAAGACATACAGACTAAAGGGAATCCCCAAGTCAGGTACATAATGAAAATGAAATCCAAATCTTTAGGAAATCATCCCAGTTCTCTGAGAAAACAAATCACCCCCAAGGTTCACTAAGGAGCATATTAACATACTATTTGAAAACAACAGGGAAACACTATCACGCTGCGCCTCCATCCATACTGGATTAGCATAATCTTATATGTCTCAAGTGCTTGGCCATACTCACCCCAATAGCTGGGACTTCTTCACTCTTTAGTTCATTTATTCGAACCAAATAGTTAACAAAGTCTCTGGCAGCATTGCTCTGTGCATCTTTTTTATTGGTGGAATTACCCATGCCAGTGTAATTATATCCTTCCACTCGAACCTTCAAGAAAAAAATATATTGAAGAGTGTGACCTGGGTAATTTGGGGATTTAAAAAATTCATACTTTACTAGACCATTACAGGATTATAGTTAATTATTGGAGATATACTTTATAAACATAGTGAAAATAACATACCTAAGAGAATTCACAGGCTGTCTTACAAAAAAATGCTTAATTCATACTGTCCAGTGATAAACTAATCCAAAAGCAAAAATAGTAACTTATGTGGCTCATATAATCTCTTCTAATACAACATTAAGTTCCATATTAAAATCTGATTTTACAAGACCAAAAAATAAACTACCTGTATTTATTTTAAAGCACTCTGATGTGAAGCAGTTAAGAACACACCTATTCTACTGGAATTAGTAACTAACTACAGACAAAGTTAATCCAATTTTTCTAATCTGCACTACTGGTAGTGCATAAATTGTGAAAGACACATTGTTCTAATTAGAATAATTTACCTACCACTATGTTTTAAAAGTAACGCTCAGGGAATTCCCTGGCTGTCCAGTGGTTAGGACTCAGTGCTATCACTGCAGGGGGCATCGGTTCTACCCCTGGTCAAGGAATTGAGATCCCCAAAGTTGTGTGGTACAGCCAAAAGTTTTTTTTTTAATGATTGATTTCATATCACTTGAAAATGATTTATAATGAGATAGAAATAGCAGGCAAGTCACAATAAAGGACATATCCCAATGTACAACACATTAACATTTCCAAACAGAAAACAATCTTTTAATAGTAAAATAAGCCTTAAAGTCACATAAATGCAAAACTGTATTTTTTTTAATACCTCGCACATGAATTTCTGTCTGTTTTTGTTCCCCACTGCTCTGATTTCATATGATGGGGTCATCTTCCTTTTGCCACACCAGGCATACAGAAAATTTTTAACATCACCCATGATTCAAGTGTCTTCTTCAGACCTAAGAAACAAGTTAGTTAAAAACAGCATTATTTACAAGAGTAAACAGTGGAAATCACCAATCTGGAAATATCCAATGGCTGAAATTTACTGAAAAATCTATGTTAAGCACACGATAATCTATCATGATATTCTATCATGCTGCCATTAACACTGCCTATTAAGAAATGTTAATGATGAAACTGGACCGTCCATCACGTTTTGTTTAAAAAAGAAAAAGAATACTAAAGTATAATTTGTACTACAAATCAAGACTGGAAAAGAACTATCCCCCCAAATGGTTATCTTTAGGTAACTACATGTGATTTTTACCTTTTCTTAAAAGGGATTTTATGTAATCTCCTTTTTACAAGAGGTACTTTATGTGTTTTATCTAATCCTCACAACTGTGGGAGATACACATGACAGATCCTACTGTATCACCATTTTACAGGGGAAGAAACTTTGGCATAGCTAGTTAACTTCCAAGTTATCCACCGTTGAGGCCCAAGTTCAAACCCAAACTACTATATTAAGAAATGGTCATTAATTATTTTGTATATAAATCCAATAGTTTACCCTCATTCGCACTGTCTCCTAGCAGACTTTCCTCAAAGCTGCAGGCAATAGACTGTTAGTAAGTCCAAATACATAAATTAATCAGTACTTAAAATAATTAATGAACCTAAATATTTTATACCAAATCTTTAGGCCTTGATGTTCATTAAAATTTGAAAATATTACATCTTCTTGAAGAACAACATATTGCACTTGTTAGCATTCTCCCTCTACTCTAAGATAGCAAAAGATACTTAGCCTAAGTCTAAAATCTGAATTTAAATTGCTAGCTAAGTATCTGAGACTAAATTTAGAACCAGAGAAAATATACTACAAATTCAATTTGCTGTGATGTGAGAGGAAACCCCATTAAGTCTGTCTTCTGATGATGTTCAGTGTATTTTGTTAGCACTTAAGTCTTGTGTCATCAAACTGGACTTAGTATAAAGTTTATTTTGTAGTCAGTGACCCTGTTGTTGTTCAGTTGCTCAGTCATGTC
>SJYQ01094098.1:32280-46274 GCA_006410935.1 Redunca redunca | reverse complement strand
ACAGGACCGGAAAAGGTCAGTTTTCATTCCAATTCCAAAGAAAGGCAATGCCAAAGAATGCTCAAACTACCGCACAATTGTACTCATCTCACACGCTAGCAAAGTAATGCTCAAAATTCTCCAAGCCAGGGTTCAGCAATACGTGAACCGTGAACTTCCAGATGTTCAAGCTGGTTTTAGAAAAGGCGGAGGAACTAGAGATCAAATTGCCAACATCTGCTGGATCATGGAAAAAGCAAAAGAGTTCCAGAAAAATATCTATTTCTGCTTTAGTGACTATGCCAAAGCCTTTGACTGTATGGATCACAAAATAAACTGGAAAATTCTGAAAGAGATGGGAATACCAGACCACCTGACCTGCCTCTTGAGAAACCTGTATGCAGGTCAGGAAGCAACAGTTAGAACTGGACATGGAACAACAGATTGGTCCCAGATAGGAAAAGGAGTACATCAAGGCTGTATATTGTCACCCTACTTATTTAACTTACATGCAGAGTACATCATGAGAAACACTGGGCTGGAAGAAGCACAAGCTGGAATCAAGATTGCCGGGAGAAATATCAATAACCTCAGATATGCAGATGACACCACCCTTATGGCAGAAAGTGAAGAGGAGCTAAAAAGCCTCTTGATGAAAGTGAAAGAGGAGAGTGAAAAAGTTGGCTTAAAGCTCTACATTCAGAAAACTAAGATCATGGCATATGGTCCCATCACTTCATGGGAAATAGATGGGAAAACAGTGGAAACAGTGTCAGACTTTATTTTTTTGGGCTCCAAAATCACTGCAGATGGTGATTGCAGCCATGAAATTAAAAGATGCTTACTCCTTGGAAGAAAAGTTATGACCAACCTAGATAGCATATTGAAAAGCAAAGACATTACTTTTCCAAAAAGGTCCGTCTAGTCAAGGCTATGGTTTTTCCAGTGGTCATATATGGATGTGGGAGTTGGACCGTGAAGAAAGCTGAGCACTGAAGAATTGATGCTTTTGAACTGTGGTGTTGGAGAAGACTCTTGAGAGTCCCATGGACTGCAAGGAGATCCAACCAGTCCATCCTAAAGGAGATCAGTCCTGGGTGTCCCTTGGAAGGACTGATGCTAAAGCTGGAACTCCAGCACTTTGGCCACCTCATGTGAAGAGCTCACTCATTGGAAAGGACTGTGATGCTGGGACGGATTGGGGGCAGGAGGAGAAGGGGACGACAGAGGATGAGATGGCTGGATGGCATCACCGACTCGATGGATGTGAGTCTGAGTGAACTCTGGGTGCTAGTGATGGACAGGGAGGCCTGGTGTGCTGCGATTCATGGGGTCGCAAAGAGTCGGACACGACTGAGTGACTGAACTGAACTGAACTGAAGAATTTTGGGCATTGGCAAAAATACCATGTGGTGTTGTTAAACCCATAAGGTAAAATAAGGAAACTGAGACCTGGCTAGTTGGTGGCAGAGTTTAGATACATCTTATTATCAGATTCTTAATTTGCCTTTATTAGGTCTATGATTGATTACACAGCACTTTCAGGAAAAGTGCCTTTGTGTCAAGTGGGAGAGGCTCACTAAGCAAAGGAGAATAGGATTTATTACTATAAATGATGCTATTGCTTCCTTACAAAGCCTGGTGGTTAAACATATCTAGACCATATTACCAATTATGAATTCCATTAGTAATAAGCTGCATGATCTAGGCAAGTCTTTTATGTCTTTGGGCCTGGGGGTTTTTTAATCCATAAAATGAGGATACTAATAGTGTCTACCTCCTAGCTTGTGTGAAATGAAGTTATCCATGTCAGATATTCAGCATTGTGGCTGGCTTGTTGCAATTGCTCAGTAAAAAGTAATTATTTCTCTGGATGTGTTTTTTTTTTAAATTTTTAACTATTTTTTTTTAATAAAAAATAACATTTAAAAAAGTTTTTAAAAGAAGCTTTTCCATATGATGGGTCAACTATTTTTTCCCTCAATCACCTCATTCTAGGACTCCCCTGGTGGTCCAGTGGCTAAGACTCTGCGCTTCCAATGCAGAAGACCCAAGTTTGACCCTGCATCAGGGAATTAGATCCCCATGTGCTGCAACTGCTGCTGCTACTGCTGCTAAGTCGCTTCAGTTGTGTCCGACTCTGTGCGACCCCATAGACGGAAGCCCACCAGGCTCCCCCGTCCCCGAGATTCTCCAGGCAAGAACACTGGAGTGGGTTGCCATTTCCTTCTCCAATGCATGAAAGTGAAAAGTGAAAGGGAAGTCGCTCAGTAGTGTCCGACTCTTAGCGACCCCATGGACTGCAGCTTACCAGGCTCCTCCATCCATGGGATTTTCCATGCAAGAGTACTGGAGTGGGGTGCCATTGCCTTCTCCGATGTGCTGCAACTAAGACCTGGCTAAGACAAATTAAAAAATCACTCCATTCCTTTAAGCTATTTTTTTTTAGTTTTAATATTTTTAATTGCAATATAGTTGACTTACAGGGTTGTGTTAATTTCTGCTACATATCAAAATGATTCAGAAATATATTAATATATATATAAATACACATTCTTTTTTAAATATTACTTTCCATTATGGTTTATCCTAGGATATTGAATATAATTCTCTGTGTTATATAGTAGGACCTTGTTGTTTATCCATATTCTTTCTATATATGTGTGTGTTTTGTATATATATATATAAAATGATCACACTGTACACCTTTAATACAAATGTCTATGTCAATTATATCTAAATAAAATTGGGGGAAAATAAGTAAAACAGCGGAGTGGCTGAGAGGAGGGATTGTTTCTTACCTCAGCGTCACCTGGTCCATCCTGATACCCCCATAACCATCGACACTCTTTTCCCAAGGGCCTCTCCTCCTGGCGGCCGCCTAGTCTCTCCTTCCTCTTTGTCCTCGTCAGCCCACTTCTCTCCCATGCTCCTCCCCAAGTGCCTTTCAACCTTCACACCTGCTGCTTCCCATACACTCAGGGGATGGGACCTCAGTTCTGCCTGCCACAAGGAGGGCTCCCATTTTACAGAGGAAGAACCAGGGCTCACAGGGCTGGTGAGAGATGGAGACAGGAGACCAGGGGAGACAGGGGTTGTGGTGAGAGGCGAGGACCGCGTCACATTCGTCTGTGTCCCCTGCAGAGGGGCACAGCTCTGACTGGAAAAGCCACCCGACTGGCCATCTCCTCAGTCTTCCCATGAACCACCTGCTCCCCTCCCTACACAGGTGGGCCCATGGTGTTGAGCATCAGCAGAGCCTGTAGGGAGGTTCTTTAGAGGATTGGGGTGGGCCCTGGGCGGCACCCCTGAGATTCTAGATCTTACTGGGAAAGTCACTCACCTTTTGGGCTTCACGGAACTCCTCTGTGACACAGAGATTTTGGATTAGATGAGAAAACCTGAACTCAGAGGCCTCCAGGGGCCCGGCAGGCGGTATGAGTAAGGGAAGCTAAGGGGCTGGTATGATTACCTCGCCCAAAGCGAGATTGGAACTCAGCTCCGGCCAGCTCATCACGAGAGACATCCTCATTCACGTATTAATTTTTCAAAGATGAATGAGAATGTTCACGTTTTCGTGTGTGTGTTGGGGGGAACATTGACAAAAAACCCGGTTGAAAAAAAATCCCCCTGTAAGAGTTGACAAGGCCTACAAATTGCCAGTGTGAACCCCCTGGGTTAGCTGGGTGTTTCATTTCCTTCTGGTCTCAGTCCGGTTTTTTGATTGTTTGGTGGGTCTGTAATTCCTGGGGGGTCAGGTGGGGTTGAATTTAGATAAGATTTCAGAGATGGCAATTCCTGCCTCCTGTCCTTCGGCACATCCCCAGGCTGTTTTGTGTCAGCGAACATTTCTAGGCGTCCGCAGGCTGCACCCCATAAACATTCCAGGTGCAGAGTGTTCAGGAACCAGAATCGTCTGGTGCCGCTGTCATCATTTCAGCTAGGTGACGTCTTCAGGGATGAATCATCTCGGGTCAGCCCTGCAGGCCTTTAGGGCTGGGCCAGGTTTCACGTAGACTGGAGGCCTGTAGCTTTGTACTGAAAAAAAAGAAAAAAAAAAGTCCTAGTGTTCTCTGTGTGTCTGGGATGACAAGGGCTCTGACTTATTCCCGAGGCACCTTCAGAGCCTCAGAGCCTAGCACAGAGTAAGCTCCTTGCAGGGGAGGGTCACAGTGACTGTAGTCCCTTCAGGGCAGGGGCAGGACTTGAAACTGGAATTATTAAGCCCAGATTTCTTAGCTGGGGAGGACAAGACTGAACCAAACAAATCAGGATCAAAGAGGGTGAGGTGCACCTAAGGGTTTGCCTTAACTGTTAACTGGACTTTTTAGAGTAACCTTTACATGATTACTTTAAAAGTACTCAAAGTCACACAAGCTTATAAATTGTGAAGCCCAGAGGCAATGCACTTAAAAAATTCTGATAAAAATACATAACATAGAAAAGTCCAGAACAAGATGGTTTCAACAGTGAATTCTATGAAACTCTAAGGAATAATTAATACTAATTCTTCTCAAACTCTTCCAAAAAATAGAGGAGGAGGGAACACTTCCTCAGTCATTCTACAGAGCCAGTATTACCTTGATACCAAATCCAAAGATGTCATAAGAAAGAAAACTATAGAACAGTATATAAATATAGATATAAAAATTCTCAACAAAATACTAGGAAACCAAATTCACAGCATATTTAACAAGGACTGTACACCATGATCAAGTGTGGTTTGGCTTTTTCATTCAGATTTCTTTGGAGATTCATCCAAGTTGTCACATCAATAACTCTTTTTATTGCTAAGTAATATTCTGTGGCATAGATGTACCAGAGTTTGTTTAACCATTTATCCATTGAATGAAAATTGAATTGTTTCTAGTTTTTTTTATTATTATGAACAAAGTTGTTATTCACATTCAAAAAAAAAATACATAACATAAAATTTACCATTTTAACCATTTAAGGATATATTTACTTATTTGCCTGTTTTGGGTCTTAGTTGCAGCATGGGGGGATCTTTGATCTTCGTAGTGGCATATGGGATCTAGCTCCCTGGCCAGGGACTGAGCCCAGGCCCCCTGCATTGGGAGCGAGGAGCCTTAGCCACTGGACCCCCAGGGAAGTCCCTTTCAACCAATTTTAAGTGTAGCTTTTAGTGGCATTAAGTACATTCACATTCTAGAGCAACCATCACTACCATCCATCTCCGGAATATTTTCATCATCCTAAACCGAAACTTTGTTCCCATTAAACAATAAGCCAATCAGATTTTATGGCTTAATGGTGGGTCATTGTTGGAGGTCTGGCCAGGTGACATGGGCTTCTGTGGGAAGTGGCAAGTGTCCCGTTACTAGGGTGAGCAAGCAAAGACTGGGTATCAGATTAGGGCTTAGTTGATGGCAGTGGTCTATGACTCATACTGGTCTTTACCAGAATTCTGTCGGAGGATGAGCCGAAAAATCTTACTTGTTGCTGAGTTGGGAGGTTTTCTTGCGTGGGGTTTTTGTGTGTTCTAGGGGACATGATTTCACCTGCAGTTTTGTTGTTGTTCAGTAGCTAAGTTGTGTCCGACTCTTTGAGACCCCATGGACTGCAGCATGCCAGGCTCCCCTGTCCTTCACTGTCTCCTGGAGTTTGCTCGATTTCATGTCCACTGAGTTGGTGATGTTATTTAACCATCTCATCCTCTGCTGCCCACTTCTCCTCCTGTCTTCAGTATTTTCCAGCATCAGGATCTTTTCCAATGAGCCAGATCTTTGCATCAGATAGCCAAAGTATTGGAGCTTGAGCTTCAGCATCAATATTTGCAATGAATATTCAGGACTGATTTCCTTTAGGATTGGTTTGATCTCCTTGCTGTCCAAGTAACTCTCAAGAACCTTCTCCAGTACCACAGTTCAAAAGCATCACTTCTTCAGTACTCAGCCTTCTTTATAGTTCAACTCTCACATTTGTACCCTACTACTGCAAGGAGAATCCCAGGGGTGGTGGAGCCTGGTGGGTTGCTGTCTATAGGGTCGCACAGAGTCGGACACAACTAAAGCGACTTAGCAGCAGCAGCAACTGCAAGGAGATCCAACCAGTCCATTCTGAAGGAGATCAGCCCTGGGATTTCTTTGGAAGGAATGATGCTAAAGCTGAAACTCCAGTACTTTGGCCACCTCATGCGAAGAGTTGACTGATTGGAAAAGACTCTGATGCTGGGAGGGATTGGGGGCAGGAGGAGAAGGGGACGACAGAGGATGAGATGGCTGGATGGCATCACGGACTCGATGGACATGAGTCTGAGTGAACTCTGGGAGTTGGCGATGGACAGGGAGGCCTGGCGTGCTGCTATACATGGGGTCGCAAAGAGTCGGACACGACTGAGAGACTGAACTGAACTGGAAGAACCATAGCTTGACTATACAGACCTTTTTTGGCAAAGTGATGTCTCTGCTTTTTAATATACTGTCTAGGTTTGTCATAGCTTTCCTTCCTAGAAGTGTTTTTAAATTTCATGGTCGCAGTCACCCTCTGCAGTGATTTTGGAGCCCAAGAAGACCTGTAGTGTACCCATATGAAAAACAAGCTGTCCAGTAAGGCTCCGTTATACCTCACACAGCCCACAATCTCCTCAGGCCAGTCTGAGTCCAGCCCTCAGACATGGTGAGTTCATTCATGCTATACTATTGGAGTGGGCCATTTCCTAAGCCAAGGGACCTTCCCGACCCAGGGATGGAACCTGAGTCCCTTGTGTCTCCTGCATTGGCAGGCAGATTCTTTATCACTGTGCCACCTGGGACGCCCGCCCATTCCCTCCCCTTCCAGAAATAGATGCTAGCCCCCTCCACCCTGAAAGAGGGTGCAGTGTATGGTAATACAGGAGACAATGTTGACTATTCAACAGCCATCCCCTGTTGTCACCTCAATTACAGACCTCCACTTTGGGATTCAAATGAAAACATACTCAGGGAAGGTGTGCCTAGCACCAGGACATGAATCATGATTGTTCTAAGGTATGGATTCCAAGCCATCTTGTGATTATTCCATTCCTCTTTGCCAGTGTAATCAGTGTGGTAAATTCCACAATGAATGGATGACTTGGTCAGGAGTGGCTTGTCTGAGTTGAACGCTGAAGGGTGAGTGAGTTAACTGGTGGTTGGGGCAGTTCTAGAGAGGACAGCATGTACAAAGGCCCTGTGGTCAGTAGGGTGTGAAACTGCTGAGATGAGAAAACCAGCCTGGGTGTCAAGAGTGCAGAGGATCTGGAGAGTGTGGCAGGGCCCAGACCCCAGGGGCCTTGCAGGTCAGGCCAGGAAGTGGGCCCTAATCTGAGAGCAAGTGGAAGGTTTTGTGTTTGTGTTTTAGGGTTTGGGGGTGCAGGTGTTATAAAACATGGACAGATTTGCCTTTTACAATTTATTCTGGCTGCATATGAGGAATTCACTGGGCAGAAGGCAGAGCTGCTGGGTTTAATCCTCTAACTTTGTGTCCAGTAAAAGTTCAAAATCCTCCCAAGTTTCAGAGATTCTTGGACGCTTATGTTTTCACCACTTCCCCGTCACCCTTGCTTCTCCCTGAATGATTTCTCCTCGGTACAGTGCTGACTCAGACACGAAACTTGGTCCCTTCTCCATTTCCATAAAACTCCCATCTTGACAAACACTTGTGAGCGGAACATAAAGATCTTGGGGTCACAGAAAGGGGTGAAGTGCCACCGAGAAGGCACTGCACAGGGCACCTTAGATAGGTCTGTTCTCCTGGATCTTTCAGGGGTACTCTGCCCCCTCCCCTCCCCCAGCCCAGTAGTTCCTCTCCAGACCTTCCTCAACCCTTGGTCTGGTCANTCACTCTGGGCTCCCCTCTCCTCAATCTGGGCTCCCTCCTCCTCACTCTGGGCTCCCCTCCCCCTCACCCTGGACTCCCCCCCCTCACTCTGGGCTCCCCTTTCTCTGGGAGCAGGCTGTGGGCATTGGAATGCGGGATTCATCTTCCTCTGATACACTGGCCGCCCTGCAAGCTTGCAGATCCCGTCACAGTTCACAAACCTGACTGTGACTTTTGCTCATTTTCTCCAACCCCTGCCTTTGACAGTGCCCAGCCTCCCCTTTGCAGCCTTTTCGACACTTTCAGCAGTTTTGTTAACTTTCTTTTTACTGTTTATTTTTTGGCCAAGCCTCTCGAGCATGTGGGAGCTTAGTTCCCCAACCAGGGATGCAACCCACCCCCCTTGCAGTGGGAGCTCGGAGTCTTAACTACTGGACCCCCAGAGAAGTTCCTCTTGTTACTTTCAAGCATGGAAAGGTTCAAAGTTAAATCTTTCATCCGATTTCCACTCCGCTCCTGCTCATCCCTCAGCTCCGAGGTCCTTGCTGCAGAGATTTGGAAGGGGTGAGGTGGCCTGCTCCTTCACCCCCACTTTCTTCTGTTCTCTGGATCCCTTTCTTCTCTGGTGGCCTATGGTGGAGATGAGAAAGACAGAAAGGTCTTCATCTCTCATCAGTGGCTGCTGCCGTGGTCCTTACTGTGTGATGTCCCTGTGTCTGCAGCCCTCACTGGGGGCCCTCGATGTCCTCTGTGTGGCAGGCATCTATGCAGTCTGAATAGACGGTGATGGAAGGAAGGAGGCTATACTGGCATTTGTGTTGGATGAACAAATGGAGGGATGGTGGACGGACCGGTGGTGCATGGCTAGAGAGACGGAGGCGAGGCTGGATGATGGCACTGGGTGTTCTCACCTGGAGGTCTCTGACCACCCTGCCTGGTCCTCAAGCACCTTAGCAGCATCTGAGAAGGCTCAGCAGTGTCACTCCTGATCCTCATGGGGTGGGCAATGGGTGGAGCTCTTGGTGGGGGTGTAACTGGGGAGGGGTGAGGAGCAGAAGGGGTGGGGCTTCTCAACACAAGTCCCGGTCTAAAAGCTGAGGTTCTCAAGTGTCGCAGAGGGTAGGACAAATGAAACTAACAATTTGATAGCCTGGGTTGCAGGTGTCATGTGTGCACGTGTGTTAAGCTGCTTGTCCGACTCTTTGCGAGTCCATGGACTATAGCCTGCCAGGCTCCCCTGTTTATGGGATTCTCCACACAAAAATACTGGAGTGAGTTGCCATGCCCTCCTCTGGGGAATCTTCCTGACCCAGGGATTGAATCCAAGTCTCTTATGTCTCCTGCATTGGCAGGAGGGTTCTTTACCAATAGCGCCACCTAGGAAGCCCCTGGAGGTGTTACAAAGAAGAACAAATCTGACTCCATATTGGATCTTGTTTCTTCAATTTAACCTGTGTATTCTATTGCTTTTGCTACAAGTTAGTCACTAAAAGAATGCTGCCTGTAGCCTGAAATATGGGGTAATCCATTCTCAAGACTCTGACCTTTAAAGGTATAACACTTTTCCATTCATATAGAGATAAAAAACCGCAGAACAGAGAATACATTTGTCTTGGGGCTTCCCTGGTGATCCAGTGGCTAACACTCCTCAATCCCAATGTAGGCAGGTGGCCTGAGTTTGATACATAGTCAGGGAACTAGATCCCACATGCCACAACTAAGAGTTTGCATGCTGCAACAAAGACCAGCAAAGCCAAACAGATAATAGATATTAAAAAAAAAATTATTAGTAAGAGACAGGCCTAGAAAGAAGGGTCAGGAACATCGTGTCTGATGGCTGGGTCTGGAGGCGGGTGAAGGAGTACTTCCCCCAAAATACAACACACACACAAAACAAACAAAAAGGCACATTTGTTTTGTTGGAGGTTTATAGGAACATCGTGACCAGATGCATAAGCTGGACAAAGGATTCCGGTACCAACAAGTTTGCAACGCTCAACCACACCCCCTTCTCTTTCACTAAAAAAGAAGTCTGAATCCAATCCTAGCTCAGGTAAGATGGTTCTTTGGGACACCAGTCACCACCTTCTTGGTCTGCTGGTTTTACAAATAAAGTCACTATTCTCTGTCCGACAACTCCTCTCTTAATTCATCAGCCTGTTGCACGGTGAGCAGTATGAGCTTAGACTCAGCAATAGAGTCGAGGAGGGAGGTGGGGAGCAGACTGTGTCCACGAGGGAGGGGCCAGTGCAGAAGCCAGGGGTCAAGAATGGTCATGTGTGGCAAAGGTGAAGGCCGAGACCTGTGGGCGCCTGGGACAGTGCAGCAGCTCTCGGCTCCTGCCCTTCGGGTGGTGGGGCTGCCCCAGACAGTGGATGGGCCCAGTGGGGCTATTTCTGACTGGAATGAGAAACTGCCTCACCATGTGATGCAGTCTGATTATGACACACAAATGGTAAAGCATTTACTCCTCAATGCATTGCAAAGTGTTTTGTAGGCAAAAAAACGAGACCAAAAAAAACTTGCAAGTCAGGTCCTGGAGAAGCCGTGATAAAGAAAGTCCTTGGTGAGAGGTTTAACATAGTGTCTGAGGTTTAACATTCTGTGGGAGTTGGGGTGCAGGGAGGGGCCAGGAGGTGTTTCCGTGGAGGGACTCCCAACTGCTGTCCTCTCCCCACTTCCTGCTGGGCTGGATCTGTGGGCGACCTGATTTCTAATCCTGGTTGTAGCACAGATTTGTTTTGTGACTTTGGCCAAGTTTCTGCATCACTCTGGGCCCAAGAGACAGTGCCTCGCTCTGGCAGCCCCCTTCCCACAGGTGACCAGGATGCTCCCACAGACTAAATGGTGCATCCAGCCCACTTCAGGGGCACACACACATTTATTTGTGCAAGCATGCACATATGATGCACACACGTGTGCACACAGACTTGCACACATGATGACTCTTCTAGCCCCAAAGCAGCCCTAGGCATTGCCCCAGTATCAGAATAAAATGCACCTTGTCTGACCCCCCAGTAGGACTCTCTCCTCCAAGAAGAAGAGGACTCAGTGGGGCTAGTCCACTTCCCAGCAGAGTAACCTCGGATTGAGTAGTTGACCTTTCCGAGCCCACTTCTCTCCTCCGCAAGATGGACATTCTTTTTTTTAATATTTACTTTAGTCTGTGCTGGGTCTTCACTACGGTGTGCGGGCTTCTCATTGAGGTAGCTTCTCTTGTCGCAGAGCTCGGGCTCTCGGGTGTGAGGGCTTCAGTACTTGCGGCATGTGGGCTCAGTAGTTGTGGCTCCCGGGCTTCAGAGCACAGGCTCAACAGTTGCGGTGCATGGGCTCAGTTACCTGGATCAGGGGTCGAACTCGTGTCTCCTGCATCAGCAGGTGGATTCTTTACCACTGAGTTGTCAGGGAAGCCGTGATTCCTTTCCTTTCCATCTCAGGAGCCCCAGGACTGGGCTGCTCCCACCCCTACCCTGTGCAGCCCGAGGGCAGGTTGCTCTCCTGTTGCACCACTAGCTCCCTCTTTCCAGGGGCTATCCCAGGACTGGGGTGGGGGTGGTGAGTGCAAAGAGGTTCGCAGCTTGGGTTTCACTTCCTTTCTGCCCCTGGGGCTGCCAGCTCACCGGAGGGGCAGCTAACGTGGCCCAGGGCCGCCCCTACCTGCTCTGCTGTCCTGGTCGGCAGGCATTTTCCCACTCCTGTGTGTCCTGGAGCAGGAGAAGAACCCTGATACCCATTTTGCTACCTCTGTTATTAGGATTTCTAGCCTCATATATTTCGGAGAAGGCAACGGCACCCCACTCCAGTACTCTTGCCTGGAAAATCCCAGGGATGGAGGAGCCTGGTAGGCTGCAGTCCATGTGGTTGCTGAGAGTTGGACACGACTAAGCGACTTCACTTTCACTTTTCACTTTCATGCATTGGAGAAGGAAATGGCAACCCACTCCCGGTGTTCTTGCCTGGAGAATCCCAGGGACGGGGGAGCCTGGTGAGCTGCCATCTATGGGGTCACACAGAGTCGGACATGACTGAAGCGACTTAGCAGCAACAGCAGCAGCCTCATATATTTTTTTCTTTCAGAGAGAGGATTGTGGAGCTTGGGAGTTGAGGGAGCAGAAGAGCAGAGTAGGAGGGAGTCCCAGGATCACTTAGTCAATCTCTTGGGTTGACAGCTGGGGATACTGAGGTCCTGGGAGGGAAGGGCTTGCTTCAAACCACACCGTAAACCAGTGGCCGTGTGAACCATCCACTGTGTCTGCTGACCCCCTGCCAGTGCTAGGCCTGCACAGCCTTTAGCCTGACAAATAAGGGCCCCCACCCTGGCCTTCCTGAGCTCCTGGGGTGGGCTGGGACAGGGAGGCAGTTCACCTGCCCAGACAGGGCCCCTCCCCGCTCTAGGCTGCTGTTTCCCTGTCTGATAACACAGTGGCCCAGCCAGCTGTAACTCAGCATGAAGCCAGCTGTACTACAGGGGAAAGAGGTGCAGGCTGGCCTCAGGCAGGGGTTGGGAGAAGCCACGAGTCCTGAGTCTGAAGCAAAGAGAGACAAAGGGGCCTGGTCCTGGTGCCCCAGGGTGGGTGGAAGGGAACCCCACCAGGTCACTCCCTTGGATCTGCTCTAAAACACAGCAGGTGGCAGCGGGGCCCAGGATAGCCCTTGGCCTAGGCTCTGGGTGTCTGTGGTCTCCTTGCTTCCACCTCCTTCCTGCTCTGCTCTTCCCCTGGCCCCCATGGCTGCTTTCCTTGACCCCCAAGGCCAGACTGGCCCAAGGGTGGATTAAACTGCCCTCGAATCCCTACCAGGGGAGGGGACATGGAGAGGGTGGAGGTGGGCGTGACACATGGTCACCCCTCTGCAGAGCTGGTGTGGGTCATGGTGATCCTGTTCTGGGACAGGGGCCAAAGCAGAGCAGGCATGCCCTAGGAAGATGGCCAGAGGGACTCTGTATATCTGAGCACGTGGACTGAATTGTGTCTCCCTCAAATTCATCTGTTGAAGTCCTAGCCCCTAAGACTTCAAAATGTGACTGTATTTGCAGACAGGGTCTTCAAAGAGGTAATTAAAATAAGGTCACTAGTGAAGTGTGCGGAGAAGGCAATGGCACCCCACTCCAGTACTCTTGCCTGGAAAATCCTGTGGACGGAGGAGCCTGGTAGGCTGCAGTCCATGGGGTCGCTGAGAGTTGGACACGACTCAGTGACTTCACTTTCACTTTTCACTTTCATGCATTGGAGAAGGAAATGGCAACCCACTCCAGTATTCTTGCCTGGAGAATCCCAGGGACAGCGGAGCCTGGTGAGCTGCTGTCTATGGGATCGCACAGAGTCGGACACGACTGAAGCGACTTAGCAGTGAAGTGTGAGACAGATTCGTACCTGACTTTTTGCAACCTCACGGACTGCAGCCCTCGTGGCCCTAACCCAGTATGACTGGTGTAAGAGGAGATGATGTCACAGATACACACAGAGGGAAGACGGCTGTCTGCAAATCAAGGAGAGAAGCCTCCAAACAACCTGTTGGCATTGTAACCCCCGTGGCCTGGAACTGAGATAAAACACTTCTGCTGTTTAAGCCCCCAGTCTGTGGAACTTTGTTATGGCAGTCCTAGCACACGAACCCACTAAGGATTTTTGTGTTTTGTGATATAAGAGGCAGGCAATGGTAGTTTGGAGGTGTAAATTCTAGATTTGTGCAAATCTTTGGATGGTCTGTGGGGACAACGGGACTCACACATCATCCTGGAGAGGCTTTCTCTGACCATCCTTTTTTTTAAAAACAAAACAAAACAACTTTTTGGCTGTTCTACATGGCATGCAGGATCTTAGCTCCCAACCCAGGATCAAACCCGAGCCCCCTAGTGGTGGAAGCAGGGAGTCTTAACCACTGGACTGCCAGGGAAGTCCCTGATCATGCTTCTTAAAGTGAAATCCCCTCTTCCTCTTCCATCCTGAGTAACTGGTCCAAAGTCATTAGACAGTACCAGGCAAGGCAGGAAGCAGCCTTGGGGTGGGGCTGTGCTGCGGTGGCCCCAGGTAGGGTGGGGTCTGAGCAGGGGTTCTGGTGGTCCATCCAGGGATGTCGGGATCGAAGGAAGGTGAGGACACCTTCAGGGCTGGGCCAGTGCGGGCAGAGGGTGATTGGCTACCGATGGGCCTGAGCAAATAGGTCTGTACATGAAGGGCAGCGAGAACCAGGCTCTGCAGTTAAGGGGGGGGGGG